>JADRCH010000358.1:282956-363037 GCA_019843965.1 Rhynchomys soricoides | reverse complement strand
CTCTCTCTCTCTCTCTCTCTCTCTCTCTCTCTCTCTCTCTCTCTCTCCCTCTCTCTGAAAATTCCAAATAAGCCATATACAACAGAGAGATTTCTCCCACTTCCTTTTGCAGACATCTGCCAGAGACTGAATGCTCTCCTAGTAGCCACAGTGGTTCAACCATGTCTAGGAAGGCTAGTGACGAGGAGTCCCAGTGTCACCCTGGAACCAGTCTGTGCTAAGTCTCTCTAGACTTCCAAGGTCTTTGTAGCTCTATCAAGTTTGCACAATGCTTTGTGTCCTGGTGTCTCCTTTTTGAAGAGCCTAAATTAGCTCTCTTGCTGAACATTCCTTATAGAGGAATATCTGAGTATATTTATTTCGGTGACATTCGACTTCTCCATCTACTCTGCTTCCTGTAAACTAAGTCTATGGCACACACACTGCTTACTCTCAATAGTCTTGAACTTTGTTCTTTCTTCAGTGGGTAATCCCATTTCAACAGCAGAGAAACCCACACTTTTGGATTCTGTGGCATTTTGGGATTTGTAATCTGTTATTTGTTGAGCATACACATTGTCTTTGTCCTAACCTGCCTCTGGAGCAGACTAACAGCCCAGATGGGAGGCCTCTGTTAGACATAAACCATTTCACCCCCAAGGAGCGCCACAGGAATCACTGGAATTCAGTGTTTACCCTTCCCGTCTCCCCCATTACACAGACTCAAATGAACATTTACAGCTTGGCTGAGCTGGAATATTAGAACCCAGAGAGCAGTCTCCCTGACTCTTTCTTTCAATCTGATCCTGCCCAGTGAGCATCATGTTTTTCCCATATTGTGTTCTTAAAGTTTGCTACCATCAACTCCAGGCTATTCATGAGTGTAGCCTTCCTGATGGCTGATGGCATGCCTGATAGCAGTCTAAAGAAAGAACATCAGTGTGCAGTGTGTGCACCTCTTCAATAGCCCTGGCCTTGAGTATACCCTGCACTCAAGGTGCTATACTAACCTAACCCTTCTGATTCCTGCTACTAAAGAATGAGCCTGCTCATGAGACATGAGCACCAGCAAGCTGGACAACTGGGTCCAATGTGGGACAAGAACTGACTTCTGGAGTTGCAAGAACCCTAGAATTTCTGGTTCACAGACACTGGAAGTGGAAGGTGGATTTTCCATAGCGGGATAGCTGGAAGCTTCCTCATACCTGCAGCGTTTTGTGGGGTGAAATTAATTATGTGAGTTGAGACTCATCCCCCAGTATATCAGATCCATGAGCCTGCACACTGATTACTACATGTCATGGAGACCATTCCGTGAAGCCCAGTGGATGTAGAGAAAGGAAAGGGATGCCATTCAGATGCTCCTTCATCCAATATATCTGCTGCTTGGTGGCCTAGCTTGATGATCTCTGAGATCTCCTGATAGACTACCTTTAAACTGCCCAGGGAATGCTTGCCTAGAATGATCCCTAGTCTGATCTTTAGCACTTCAAAATAAGTAAATAAATATTCAGCAGGTATGGATAGAGGCATGAGATGAACAGGTTTCTTCTTGTACCCTCTGTCATGTTGGCAGAGGTAAATAAAGCCACCAACAAGAACCAGCGGATGAGGAGCAGCAAGGACACTGGACATAGATTGACAACCTGCATCCTATCCCTAGATCTGCTAATTCCACACTGCTGTGACACTCAATAGTTAACTTAAGGGACAGGCTAGAGATAAGGAAGATGAGCTGGAGATGAATCCACGTGCTATCTGTGAGCCTCTGAACAGTGAGTCACCAGTCCCCCTCCACAGACAGCAAGCCGAGGGCTGCCCTGCTGGCATTCTCTGTGTGTCACCAGAGCATGACTTTACTCAGAGCCCAGCATCAGGTCTGTGTGGGGGACCACAGGCTGCTGTCCATAGCTCCATGGATGGGTGATTCAGAGTAGTAGCAGAATGAGGCCTGGTGTTGGCACCACACTCACAGGTGAGGTATTCCTCAGGTTACATTATTGGATCTACTCCAAAGCCACCTAGCTCACGATGGGACTAAAGTTAAGGGATGCTTTGTACAAGACGAGATGGAATCCGAGTGTCTTCTCTTCAGTTGATTTGACTAAACCAATACAATACACTTTGCACTTTTTCTAAATGCTTGAAAGTAAAATATGGAAGGAAGTCACATTGAAACAAGAAAGTTTTTTGTTTCTTTATGTATCAATTTGAAAGATTGAAAAAATTAGCAAAATGCAGATCATATGAAGATGTAGAGAAATAGTCCCTCTTGTAGGTTGGTAGTCAAATATCCCAAATATTTTGAATAATTTGAATTTTGATTAATAATGTCTAAAAAAAATCTAATACATACCCTTTGATTTAGCAACCTAACTTCTAGGAATGAATCCTATAGATGCAATTGCACAATCGTATACCAAAGAGACTTTTTACTAGAGCACTGTACTTTTTTAAAAGTTATAACTTGAATGTCCATTAATAAGGAATGGAATATAAAGAATATTGCTGAAAAAGAACTACTAAAAATAAAGTAAACTTGTGTATGTTTAAATAGAATACAATATAATTTGTTACTAAGTATATAATAATATATATTAGAATAAGCTTAGGATTCCTAAAATTGTGTTTAACATATATAAATGTATAGAAATATGGATTTCATTATTGGTATTCATGGAAAAATCTGGAAAGATGTGTAAGAAACTACTCATAGTGGTTATCTTTTGGGCGTTTGCTTGTTGGTTTATCAGCTTGACAGAAACCTATACATATCTGGGAAGAAGGAATCTCACTTGAGGCTTTGTCTCCATCAAACAGAAGAGCATTTCTCAACTGATGGCTGCTGTGAGACAACCCAACCTACTGTGGGTGGTGCCATCCCTAAGCAGGTGGCCTGAGTTGTATAAGAAAGTCACTGAGAAAGCCACAAGGAGCAAGTCCTATGATCACTGCTTCAGTTCCTGCCTCCAGGTTCCTGCCTTGAGTTCCTACCCCGGCTTTCCTCAATAAAAGACCATTATCTGTAAGCTGGAATAAACCATTTTCTTTCCCAGTGTTGTAGAGAGCAATAGAAACCTAACCAAGACAGGTGCTGTTTTGCTCTTATTTCTGTTGCAATGACAAATACTCTGACAAAATGCATTTTCGGGAAGAAAGGGTTTTTGGTTTATAATTCTAAGTCCATCATTTGGGGAAATCAAAGCAGGAACTCAAGGAGTTATTTCCATCACATCACAGTCAAGAGCAGAGAAAAAAACCAACCAAACAAATTGATCCTTGTTAGCTTGCTGTCATCTAGTTTTCCCCTGCTTCATAGAGTTGAAGGCCCCCTACCTAGGGAATGGTGCTGACCTCAGAGGATGGGTCCTCCTATATCAATAACAATCAAGATAATGGCCTATAGGTATAGCCATAGGCTAACCTGCTATAGACAGTTCTTCAATTGAAATTCTCCTCGGGCAATTCTAGGTTGGGTCAAGTTGACTATTAAACCAAGCTGTCAAAGGCAGCATAAGACAAATCAATTTTTACTTACTATCTTCTCTTTTATTTGAAGATTTTAAGCACTCATGTTTAAATTCAGGGTCCTTTTGTTTCAGCCATCCAAGTGCGGGGATTAAAAATATATGTAACCATGACTGGCTGGCATTTGTAACTTTTTAAAGATTTATTTGTGTTAATTTTCAATTATATGTTTGTGTGTCTTTGTGTGAATATGTACATGTGGGTGCAGTTTTCCTGAGAGGGCAGGAGGGCATCAAGTCCCCCTGGAGCTAGAATTACAGGCAGTTGTAAACCACTCTATATGTTGTCTGTGAACCAAATTCAGATGCTCAGCAAGATCAGCACAGACTCTTAACTTCTTTAACTGCTGAATCAGCTCTTCAGCCCCCACATTCAAAAAATTTTAAACTAGCTTCCATTTTTTTAGGAATAGCAGCACCGAGGATAAAACAAATCCTGACTTCTTGGACTATTAAAAATGGAATAATCCCCCAAGATTGGAAGGATATGGTAAAAAACAACACTAGAACCTGTGTCACATTTACAATGGTTCTCATGGTGGAGAGAAAAGGTGAAGGAGATACCACCACCAAATAGAGCTATGGTTAGAGAGATTTCCAAAGATCAGCTCCTTGGTGAAGGTCGATGTATTGAGATAGAGGTACAGGCTACATATGATAAAGAAACTTGGACATTGTGACAATTGACAGCCTTAAATGCCTGGGACAAAGTTGCAGAGTCAGGGAAAGACTTGAACCATTTCCTCAAGTCATGCAAGGACCAAAGGAAACATTCCCTGACTTTTTGCAAAGGCTGACCTCAGCTGTGGAAAGGAGTGTATCAGATCCAGCAGCAAAAAAAGGCAATAAATAAATCTTTAGCCTTTAAAAATGTGAATGCTGAATACAAGAAAGTAATCAGACCACTGAGGGCAAGGCGAACATCAATAGATGGGTGGATTAGACATACAGCTGATGTTAGACCTTGTTCACCTGAAGTGACCTTAAGAAGAGAAGCTGCCACTAGAAACCTAGAAACAACCGAAGATTTCAAATGTCTTAATTGTGTTGAACAAGGTCATCTCAAAATAAACTACTGGAAAAAATTAATTCCAAAAGAGGGGCCTATGCTTTCAAGACTATGTTAAAGATGTGTCGAAGACCAACATACGGAATGTAGAGCAACAACAGACAAATGAGACAACACCCTACCAAAAAACTCCCAGGGGGGCCTGCCACAGGCCCCAATGCCAGGGAGGGAGAGTCCTCTTCCTCAAGACAATTAAATATCACTGCTCTAAAAATAGATGTTATGAGACCAGATAATGAGGCTAAGACAAATTCTATAGACAATTTAAAAAAACAAAACAAAACAAAACAAAAAAAACCAAAAACAAAAAAGGGGCAACAAAAAGCTTCCAGAGATAGATTACATAGTGCTTTATTAACTTTAAAATTTTTAAATACCAATGGGAAAAAACCACTATAGCTGCTGAAAGACATTGGATTCTGAAAAAAACACCAAAAACCCACTGAACTAAACCAGCCTGTTTATATTAAGGATATTCTGACATCAGAATGGAAAACGGCAAATGTGTTATGCTGGGGGAGGGGTTATGCCTATATTTACACAGGAAAAGAAAAGCTACAGGTTCCTTCCAAGTTGATAAAAATCAGACATGACAAAGGGAGACTTCCTGAAGATCTTGACTACAGAGAAGAAAAGGGAGACTAACAAGATCAACAAGATAGGTAATGTGTATATGGTAATGTTTATGTCTCAATATATGGAGACAGCTCTAGAACCCGCTGAGACTAAAATGTCTACACACGGCCAATAACATTTATTGGGTACAAAATTCATGACTTGTTATACCATCCTTTAAGATGGAATGAATATAAATTTACATTGTAGTTTGATTATGTGATCAAACTAACCTCTGAAGAAAGGCAGTGTCTTTCTTTATAGATCTTCATTAACCAATCTGTGCACCCTACATGCTCCATATAAATGTCTTTATAGAACTATATGTTGCTTGTAAGTTTTGTATACTACAAGATGAAAAAAGAAAAGAACAGCCCTGATAAGATTCACACTCCAAGATGCTGAGATTCTGGGACCTCTATTCCAGCTATTTGTTTGATTCTATCTCAACTACATCGAAGCTGTTTCTTCTAAAGACTTGCTTCCAGAGCTTTTCCAGAACAGCTAGCTCACCTTTCCAGACATGACTATAGTCATAGTCAAGATGTTAGCTAAGCAATGAGCTTTCTCAACACGTAATGACTGGACGGCAAATGATGCCAACTAGCTCTCCTTTGACAAAACCAATTTTCCTATTTCCCTTTAGGCTCCCAGAAGGGAATTCTTCACCCCAATTAGCTAGAAGCAGACAAAATAAATCATTGTCCCAGTCACTTATGTTGGGATGAATGGTTCTCGTTGTTTTATGAATTATAGATATGTTGTCATCTTAAGAAATACTTTACAAATGTTGTAGCTTTGGACAGGGAAGAAACTAGAGAGTTAGACTCAAATATTTCTACCTTTCCTATTCTCTATCCTTCCCTCTTAGGGAAAGGCAAGGGGGTGGAAGAGAACAGAGGGGATATAATAATATCATAGAAATTAGAAGAATAGACAAATAGGGATAGGTTATCAAATTTACTCTAAAACAAAACATTATATAGCCATATCTTACATTGGTAGAAATCTTTATAATTGATACAAAGTTAAAGTTATTATTCCTTACATTTGTACAGAATTTATTTTGGTACAGATTTAAGGTTTTCATTGGTATGAATTTCTTATATTGATACAAAAATTGGGATTAATATTGTTAGTCTTAGAGAGGCATTGTGCCTATGCAACACATTTAAGAATACAAAGCTTAGACCCAGGCCTTCTATAACTACTATTACAAACTGTTTTTAGATGATTGAACAATATGAATTAAGGGCCAGATAACAAACTCGTGGTTCTGAGTTAATTATAAAAGGGTGTTTTCGAGATATTTCAATCAGAAATGGCTGAGAGTTGTCAAGGCTTAACAATTCAGATATACTTTGTGTAGATCTCTTCAAAGGCATCAATAGTCCTCAAAATATGACATTTAAGGCCATTTCATTATTAACAATCTTTTGACTAGAGACATGTCTGCTCCTGACAGCACCCCTTTCTTAGTTCAAAGGAAAAAATTGAACATCGATAGAGTTGCTCTAGTTTTGGCGAGATAGCGTCTAGGCAAGAATTGCCTCAATTCATTTACAGACAAAAATACTGTCCAGAAAAAGGGCATACTATGTGGAATAGTTGACTGGTAGCTCTGCCAATACAGGGTAAGCAGTCCTTTAAAATTCTGCTTTACAACGGTCTTTCAAATGATCCTGGGCCAGAAGACTAAAGACTAATGCTCCAACATTTTGAGGAATGAGGGTCTGTCCAGGTAGTCAGCTGTTTCCACAAATTAGTTAAGTTTTGGAAGCTATGTTTAGTGCTTCCTATATTTTCAGGTAATATTTAAGTCATTCCCAGATTTCTGATGGGATTGAAGACTGGTTGTAGTCTTATAGCCAACTCAAGCTGTTTAGCATTGAGAGAGATGATATAGATTTGAAAGGATGATTTTCAGATGGTATACAAGCTAAAACCAATAATTCAGATATAGAATTATAAGCCTTTTAAGTTAGGATAGATCATAGAGTACTTTATCTAAATTGACAAAATTGATGGACTACATGTTAAGTGTACTTTATACTTTATAAATTACATAATGGTAATACTTGTGCTCAGTTTATATCTGAGAGAGAAGAGCCTTTTAATTGGACAAAAAGGATGAAATGTAGATTGCCCTGGTGCTGTTTGTATTCTGATGTTAATTCTGCTTCCTCAAGAGTGGATCACTGGATCACGTACTTAAGTGATTTCATGTGAACCTTCTCCACATTTTAACTGGTCAAATAAAGGCTTAAGCCTGTGTTTGAGCAGTGGAAGGGCTGGAGGTTTTAGAGATGGGGAAGAGAGGAAGGAGGAGGAGCAGACAAGGAGATGGAGTAGACAGAAGAAGACAAAGGAAGAGGAGGTAGAAGGAAAATAGAACAGAACCACATGGCTTGGAGAAGCTGCAAGTAACAAGGGATCTCACAGCTGGGGAATAGAGTAGTGGTAAATCTGCCCAACCTAGGCGTGCAGCTTGTAAATATTGTAACTGAGTTGTATGTTCTTTACACGGACTTCCTAGGGTTAGAGATTTACTACAACAGTGGGGGAAGATGTCTTCATGGATAGAGTGCTTGCTACATGGTACAAATTTGAGAGTCTGAGTTTAGTCCTCTGTATCCATGTCAAAAACTAGGCATGCAATGTGCCTACATAATTTCAGTCCTGGGGAGACACAGATGCGAGGATCCTTGGAGCTCTCTAGCCAGATGGTCTATGTGAGTCAGTGAACCCCTGGTTCAATGGCAGCCCCGGACTCAAGATAGAGAGTGACTAAAGAAGACACCCTTTGTCAACTTCTGTCCACCCTCATGTACCTGCACATGTGTACACACACACACACACAGAGAGAGAGAGAGAGAGAGAGAGAGAGAGAGAGAGAGAGAGAGAGAGGCCAACACTGAAAATTCCTCATACTTTCCACACTCCCCTTCTATAGAACATACAAATCACCATGGTCTCCTGAAGCTGGAGAAACCTGTTGAAAAGCTGTAAGACTGTAAGATGACATTGGCCACAGTATATACAAGGCTGCTTCTGAATGTCCTTAAAAGTCCTGCCAGCTTGTATTGTTTGTAGGAAATTTCACTATGAATTTCCACAGAAGTCCTCAGGTGCCAAGTGCATCTGACTTGTAGTGTGGTCTGGCAGGGCCTTGCCTCAGCCCCTGGCAACATCAGTAGCTGGTGGTAGAATGTAAGGATACAGAGTCTCTCTTCTGGTGCTTTGCCTTCAGAAGGGCAAGGAACCCTTACATGTGGATTTGCTATCCCCCAGTGGTACACTGTGCTTCATGAAGCCTATAGCAGAAAGCAATGTGGCAGACTGGAGCAGCTCTCTTGATTTTCTGTTTGTGAGTTGATCATTGCTTGGTTGCATGGCCTGGATGCCCATGGTTTTATGTATCAAGTGACTTGGGGATTATGACTGGAATCGTTTGTTCTTGAGCTCTCTTCAAAATTAACTCTAGCAGGAGAAAATATTGTTATGTTAACTTCTTATTTCAAGAATATTTGCTAGTTAACAAAATTTTTATTCTATTTCTGATGTTTACCATTTGCATTTTTATGGCATTCAAACTACCTGGTTTTGGATACAAAGTTCTGTGTATGAGAGTTACAATTGCCTAAGTAACATTCTAATTTAGATTTGAGTCACAGTATAAAGGAAGAAAAGGAGGCCAGTGGTCCTCAGCCAGGGAAGCAAGATCCACTGTCCTTTGATACACAGTCCAGTAAGGTCCTACCTGTTTGCTGCTCACCACCCAGTGTAGTGAATTGGTGAAAGGGTCAGAACTGAGGCCCGGGAGTGATGGTGAGTTTTTAAGCTCCTTAAGTCCTTATTCAGCTATTTCTGCTGCTCTCCAATCCCCTGCAGAGCCTTCCTCCTTCAGAGGAGATCCAGTCATCAAATGCCCCGCCCCTTCTGAGGCCTGATGTTACTTCCTCATTAAGGATCTTTTCCTGAGACTTAAAGAGCTCAGTCTGCAACTCCAAAATTTCCAGAGCTGAAAGAAAAGCCTGCTGACAGGGCTGTATGTGTTCTCAGACTCAAGTTCATGAGACTCTCAAGATCTCTGTATGAAAAATTCAAATTCCTGAACACCTTTCTCAGAGAGGCTGCCTTGGTGCATGCTGAGAAGGCCCCACAAGTCCACAGTTTAGACCAAATTCAGCCCCCTCTTCGTTTTCCAGAGGATTCCAACCATGGTTGGCGAGATAAATACTGGCTTGCTATAAAGAAGGGACTTCCACAACAGCAGTGGGGCTGGCAAGTCAGTTAGTGCAAGAAAAATAAACAACTGAAGGGGAACTCAGGATCCTCATAATTTTTAAACCTTTGGGTCAAGAAAGTGGAGAAAAATAATTTTGGAGCCTGTTATATAAAATACCTAATAACCCACTTATATAGTGGCCAAAAGGGGAGGTTTCTTAAGACTCTGTCTTGCTTGTTCCAGGAAACTCTGATCAACAGTTGAGTTTGTAAGAAAATGAGTGGAAGCTTTCACCCAGGAGAGGGACACAGAAGAAGGTCAGCCATCAGATCACCTGCTTTGGAGGGCTGGGGGGGGGGCAGGGGTGCCTAATCCCCTAGCTTTCTCTCCATCCTTTCTTTTCTTTATTTACAACATGCTCTAAAAACCTGAGCACTCTGACTATGTCCCTATCCTATCTTCACTCTGGTAAGCCAGGCTTTGATAAGCAACTCTGCATCCCATGCCCCATGTGGAAACCCACATTTAGCATGCAGTCACATACTCGTGACAGCCTTCCTCCAGAGGCAATAAAGGTCTCTACTCTGAACTCAGTGTGAGTCCCCATGGCCCAAGAATTCGGATCCACATCACTGGGAGTGACAGAGAGATAGAGCAAGGGTGGCTCTCCTTTCTAAGTTTCAGATCTCCTGTTTTATTCTTGGCCTGGAGTCAGTGGAAGCTGGTAGAATTCTTAATCACTCCAAAAACTTTACTTAATAGTAACAAAGACATGAGGGCAGATGCAGGTGTTAGCAGTAAAAGGCTGCTGAGGGAGTAAAGATAGCCTGGAATAAGTTTTAGCTCTCGAGCTGCAGACGCTCACCTTCCACATCCATAAAGTTCCAATCAGTTCCATTAAGTTCTTCATCATAAATATGGTGTCCTCAGAGAAATTCAGTTCAATACCTGCCACCCATCCACCCACACACCATCCACCGTGACTGCAAAGTACACCATTTGGGGCAGTAGGCAACACCCCCCATCCATTTTCCTACTCAGTCCATGCTGTGTAGTGATTTCCTCCAAGGTAATCTCTTCATCCTTCAGACTCAGGATGTTCCCAAAGGAGGGTGTTGAAACCTTAGGAAGATTTAAGAAAACCCCAAAGCTGACCAGATATACTAGGATCCCCCTCCCCAAGAGTATATAAACAGTAAGGTCTTCTGGGAGACACTCTCAGACCAGTCAAGCTGCCTGTAAGTTGCACAGTGTGCTCCAGGCTTCCAGCTTCCAAGAGCTGTCACCCTTGCTGAGGTAGGGTTTTGGTGATGTAGCTCTCTGAGTCACCTCCGCTCCTGTAAGCAACTCCCTCACCTACACTCCTGTTAGTAACCCCAATAAAACTCATTGATTAACTAAGTTGGCTTTTGGTTTGTCATGGGTTCCCTGTCTGGGATGAGTAGACCTTTGTTCATGTCTTCCCAGGAATAGTGTAATACAACAAGCTCAAAACATAGATTCATTTCCAAATCAGAGACAATAGTCTGAGTTTCAGCAAATATGTTCGACAGCCTCACTTGAGGTCAAAGAGAGGCTGTTTGATATAGCATAATCATCATAGAATGTCCCTGCGTTATACATAGCCTCAGAGCGCTTAGAGACAGTGTATATTACACCAAGGAAAGGGAGGAGCCGTCTACCTTGGTCCCCGAGTGACTATATGGAGTAGAGCTTCCCTTCTCAGGCCACCTATCAACAACACCAGACTACAATACAAGGTAGAAATAATTAGGCTGTGCTAATCTGCCAAGCCTTATGGACTCATTAGCAAGTGTGAGCTCAGTTAGTCATCCCTAATAACACCCTTTTCCTCACCACAAATATCCAATTAACTAGCAGTTGTCAACTTGACACAGCCTAGAGTCATCTGAGAAAGGAAGCTTCAATTGAGGAAGTGCCTAGTTCAAAATAGCCTGTGGACATGTCTGTAGGGGATTGTCTTGATTATTCAAACAGGAAGGCCAAGCCCACTGTCAGTGGCACTATCCCTAGGCAGGTGGTTCTGGATGCTCTACAAGAAATCTATCTAAGCAGGAGCTTGAGTGAGCCAAAAGGGAACATTCCTCCACAGCTTCTGCTTCAGGCTCCTACTTTATATCCCTGCTCTCAATTCCCTCAGTTATGGACTGAGACCTGGAAGTATAAGAAGAAATAAAGTCATTCCTCCTCCAAGTTACTTTTGGTCTTTGTGGTTCATCACAGCAACCGAAAGGAAGCCAGCACATCCTACACACAGTAAATATATTCTGAATTTCTCCAGCCTTCCCCAGGACCACCACCATCAACACATTATTCTGAGGGCTTTCGTGCTCAAACTTCCAGCAATATGGGTGTCTCTGTGTGTATTGTCTCATCTCCAAAATCTCACTCTAAAGGTCTACTTTCTAGAACATTTCAGGTATTCATCAAAATCAAAATTCTCTGCAAAGCAAACTCTGATATGGAAATAAACATCCTTAAAGCTTTGTTCAGATAGTGCAACTGTAACAAAACACTACAGACTGGGTTATTTATAAGGAGCAGAGATTTTTGTCTTCCCTCTTCTGTAAGCTGAGAAGTGCAAGATGAAGGCACCAGCAGGCCTGGTGTCTGCTGAGGGCCCAGAATCCCTGCTTCCAAGATGGGGCCTTGTTGCCCTGTCCTCTAGAGAAGATCAGCATTGTCTGTGGATGGGAAGAGGTGCCCAGCCAGTACTCTGCATTGAGCCATTGATGAAAAGTGCATTCTCCAGAATGGGTCCATGGCAGTCCTCATCTTTTACTGCCACTACAATGAGCAAGAAGTTTCAACACAGGCTTCCCACCTATGCAGAGGAGAATGAAACAGGTCTGAGAGAGTAGCAGGGCTCCACTTAAGGATGGTGAAAAGCAAATGTGTTCTAGTTATTAATAGTATATATGCATATATTTAATTCTCAAAACTATTCTAAATGAGTGATGGAGCTTACAATTTTTAATCTTACTTTTTAAGTTTTAAGGGGACCACAGTGAATTGTCCAAAGAGACACCTGAATTCCTGGCACTTCTTGGTGTGTTAGCTTGGACAGCACCTATGTCCTCTGTACTTCATTTTTTCATGTATAAAATGGGGATTATATTAGCACCACTTCCCACAATGTCAGTGAGCATTAGATGACATCATGCATACACAGTAGTTTAGTGACTCCCCAGAACGATGTTCAACTAGAACCTCAGGATATTAATTTAGTTATTTAATTAATGTATTTCTTTTCTGTGTGTATGCACATGTGTGCATGTGTGGTGGATGCACACATGTGTGGAAGGGTACATGGCCCTATGCAGAAGTATGCAGAGGCCCCAATAGGATGTCAGAAATCCTCTATCACTGTCTGCCTTTCCCTGAAGCTGGAACGAGGCTGCTGCCAGGAAACCCTGGTGATCTTCTCCCTCATCCTGTTCTAGGGTTGAGTACATGTGGCCATGCCCAGCTATAGGTGGGTTCTGAACTCAGGTCCTCAAATTTGTGCAACGAGTTCTCTTATGCACTGAGCCATCCCTCCAGCTCTTCTTCGTTTGAAATCTAGCCTTAGTAGATGAAATCAGTCAAGATGTGGTCATACTGAATTAGGGTGTAATCTAAATACAATCAGTAGTGTCCTTCTAAGATAGGAGAATGCTGGGAAAGAGGACATGCTCATTCTCTTTAGTGGTATAGCCACCGTGAGCTACCTAAGCTCCTCGATATGGCCACTCACCCATCCTCCTGGAAGCACTCCCAATGAAACTCACTTCTAAAAAGGGAAAAAGCCTAGCTGGGAAGAGGAAGGGGATCATTGAGGGGAAGACAAAAGGTGACAGGCAAATGCCATCAACATACATATATACACGTATGAAGATGTCCTCATGAGACTCATTATGCATAATTAATATACTAATAAAATCTCTTTAAAAGGCAATATAACAAATGAATCATAACAATGTTCACTGATATACTAATTCCATTCAATTTTATATGAGCCTCAAGTGCCAATCTAACCTGTGAAGAAAACTGCATCCTAATGATTTATAATCTGAATTTTTTTTAAAAAAAAAATTAAAGGTTAGTAACAAGCAATATAGTACAAGTCTCAGATAGGATTCTAGACTGATATATAAATGGCTGGCATGAAGTTTATGTAACAATATTTTTAAAAGACCTGATGTGGCCTCAACAGATATAAAAAGATTGAAATAATCCCATGAATCCCATCAGATCACTACAAATTAAGGCTGGTCATCAGTAGCAACAAAAACAACAGAAAGCCTACATACACATGGAGGCTGAACAACACTCTACTCAATGATAGCTTGGTCAAGGAAGAAATAAGAAAGAAATTAAAGACTTTACAATTTAATGAAAGCGAAGGCACAACATACTCAAACTTATGGGACTCAATGAAAGCAGTGCTAAGAGGAAAACTCATAGTTCTGAGTGCCTCCAAAAAGAAACTAGAGAGAGCATACACTAGCAGCTTAACAGCACACCTGAAATCTCTAGAACAAAAAGAAGAAAATACACCCAAGAGGAGTAGACAGCAGGAAATAATCAAACTCAGGGCTGAAATCAACCAAATAGAAACAAAAAGAACTATACAAAGAATCAACAAAATCAAGAGCTGGTTCTTTCAGAAAATCAACTAGATAGATAAACCCTTAGCCAGACTCACCAGAGGGCACAGAGACAGTGTGCAAATTAATAAAATTAGAGATGAAAAAGGAGATATAACAACATAGACTGAAGAAATTAAAAAAATCATCAGATCTTACTACAAAAGCCTATATTCAACAAAACTGGAAAATTTGGATTAAATGAACAATTTTCTAGACAGATATCAAATACCAAAGTTAAATCAGGATCAGATAAACCATCTAAAGGCTCCAATGACCCCTAAAGAAATAGAAGCAGCCATTAAAAGTCTCCGAACGAAAAAAAGCCCAGGACCAGATGAGTTTAGTACAGAATTCTATCAGACATTCAAAGAAGACCTAATGCCAATACTCTTCAAACTATTCCACAAAATAGAAACAGAAGAAACATTATCCAATTTGTTTTACGAGGCCACAGTTATGCTGATACCAAACCACACAAAGACCCAACAAAGAGAACTTCAGACCAATTCCTTTATGAATATTGATGTAAAAATAAATAAAATTCTCACAAACCGAATCCAAGAACACATCAAAATGATAATTCACCATGATCAAGTAGGTTTCATTCCAGGGATGCAGGGATGGTTCAATATACAGAAATTCATCTATGTTATCCACTACATAAACAAACTCAAAGAAAAAAAAACCTACATGATCATTTCATTACATGCTGAAAAAGCATTTGACAAAATTCAACATCCCTTCATGTTAAAAGTCTTGAAAAGATCAGGAATTCAAGGAGCATACCTAAACACAGTAAAAGCAATATACAGCAAACCAGTAGCCAACATCAAACTAAATGGAGAGAAACTTGAAGCAATCCCGCTAAAATCAGGGACTAGACAAGGCTGCCCACTCTCTCTCTATCTATTCAATATAGTACTTGAAGTTCTAGCTAGAGCAATTAGACAGCAAAAGGAGGCCAAAGGGATACAAATTGGAAAGGATGAAGTCAAAATATCACTATTTGCAGATGATATGATAGTATACTTAAGTGACCCCAAAAATTCCACCAGAGAACTCCTACAGCTGATAAACAACTTCAGCAAAATGGCTAGATATAAAATTAACTCAAACAAATCAGTAGCCATCCTATACTCAAAGGATAAATGAGCTGAGAATGAAATTAAAGAAACAACACCTTTCACAGTAGTCACAAACAATATAAAATATCTTGGTGTGACTCTAACCAAACAAATGAAAGATTTGTATGACAAGAACTTCAAGTCTCTGAAGAAAGAAATCAAAGAAGACCTCAGAGGTGGAAAGATCTCCCATGCTTGTGGATTAGCAGGATTAATATAGTAAAAATGGCCATCCTGGCAAAAGCGATCTACAGATTCAATGCTATCCCCATCAAAATTCCAAGCCAATTCTTCATAGAGTTAGAAAAGACATTTCTCAAATTCATTTGGAATAACAAAAAACCCAGGATAGTGAAAACTATTCGCAAGAATAAACAATCTTCTGGGGGAATCAGCCTCCCTGACTTCAAGCTGTACTACAGAACAATAGTGATAAAAACTGCATGGTCTTGGTACAGTGACAGGCAGGTAGATCAATGGAATAGAATCAAATACCCAGAAATGATGCCAGATACCTATGATCACTTGATCTTTGACAAAGAAGCTAAAACCATTCAGTGGAAAAAAGACAGCATTTTCAACAAATGGTGCTGGTTCAACTGGCAGTCAACATGTACAAGAATGGAAATTCATCCATTCTCATCTGCCTGTACAAAGCTCAAGTCCAATTGGATCAAGGACCTCCACATAAAACCAGATCCACTGAATCTAATAGAAGAGAAGGTGGGGAAAAGTCTCGAACACATGGGCACAGGGGAAAAGTTCCTGAACAGAAACCAATGGCTTATGCTCTAAGATAAAGAATTGACAAATGGGACCTCATAAAATTGCAAAGCTTCTGTAAGGCAACGGACACTGTCAATAGGACAAAACAGCAACCAACAGATTGGGAAAAGATCTTTACCAATCTTACATCCGATAGAGGGCTAATATCCAATGTGTACAAAGAACTCAAAAACTTAGACTCCAGAGAACCAAATAACCCTATTAAAAAGTGGGAAACAGAGCAAAACAGAATTCTTAACTGAGGAAATTTGAAGGGCCAAGAAGCACCTAAAGAAATGTTCAACATTCTTAGTCATCAGGGAAATGCAAATCAAAATAACCCTGAGATTCCACCTCACACCAGTCAGAATGGCTAAAACTCAGGTATCAGCAGATACTAAAGAGGATGTGGAGAAAGAGGAACACTCCTCCATAGTCGGTGGGATTGCAAGCTAGTATGACCACTCTGGAAATCAGTCTGTCTGTTCTTCAGAAAATTTGACATAACACTACCTGAGGACCCAGCTATTCCACTCCTGGGCATATACCCAGAAGATGCATATACCAACATGTAATAAGACACATGCTCCAATATGTTCATAGCAGCCTTATTTATAATAGCCAGAAGCTGGAAACAACCCAGACATCCCTCAACAGACAAATGGATACAGAAAATGTGGTACATTTACACAATGGAATACTACTCAGCTATTAAAAACAATGACTTCATGAAATTCGCAGGCAAATGGATGGAACTTGAAAATATCATCCTGAGTGAGGTAACTCAATCACAAAAGAACACACACAGTGTGTACTCACTGATAAGTGGATATTAGCCCAAACATTTGGAATACCCAAGATTCAATTTATAGACCACATGAAGCCCAAGAAGAAGAAAGACAAAAGTGTGGGTGCTTCAGTGCTTCTTAGAAGGGGGAACAAAATACTCACGGGAGGAAATATGGAGACAAAGAGTGGAGCAGAGACTGAAGGGAAGGCCATCCAGAGACTGCCCCACCTGGGGATCCATCCCATATACTGTCACCAAACCCTGACAGACGTTATTGTAGATGCTGGGAAGTGCTTGCTGAAAGGAGCCTGATATGGCTGTCTCCTGAGAGGCTCTGCCAGAGCCTGACAAATACAGAAGTGGTTGCTCACAGCAACTGTTGGACAGAATAGGGGTCCCAGATGGAGGAGTTGGAGAAGGGACTGTAGGAGTTGAGGGGGTTTGCAGCCCCCTGGGGGGAGCAACCGAGTCAACCAGCCAGACCCTCCGGAGCTCCTGGGGACTGGACCACCAACCGAAGAATACACATGGAGAGACCCAAGGCTCTGGTTGCTTATGTGGCAGAGGATGGCCTTGTTGAACATCAGTGGGAGGAGAGGCCCTTGGGCCTGAGGGTGTTCGATGTCCTAGTGTAGGGCAATGCCAGGGAGGGAGGACAGGAGTAGGTGGGGGAACACCCTCATAGAGGCAGGGGCAGAGGGGATGGGATAGGGGGTTTCTGAAGGGGAGACCTGGAAAGGGGAAAACATTTGAAATGTAAATAAAGAAAATATCCATTAAAAAGATAAAGGGAGGGGAAGACCTGATGTATCAACCGTTAGAGACATTCCAGTAACTGAATAAAAAGAAAGAAGGAGGAAGAAGAGGGAGAAAGGACGTGGCAGGAGAACCTGCACCCATGAAATCTCTGAACTTCAATCACCTAGAACAGCCCAGCGTGAGAACAGCTGATGGGTCGACACAGACGGGGAGATCTCCCAATAGTCTACCCTGGATAAGGAGCTGCAGTCAATGAACAGTGGTGGGAAGAAAAAGAATCAGTCTTCTCCAGTGATGAGTTCTCAGAGGTAAGCCAGTCCCAAGAGGTCAGCTCTAGACACGTGCTCATAGGAGTAACAAGAGATGGACTCAGCGTGTTGTATTTATATATGTGTGTGTCCATAGCAATCATAACTGGAGAAAAGATCACGAGTTTGAAAAGGATAGGCAAGGGCACACAGAAGAGTTGGAGGGTGGACATGGAGGGGTAGAAATGGTGGATATATAATACTCATGTACAAGATTCTCAAAAAAACCTGTAATTCAAAAGGGTGGGGAATACAGAGAGATATATAGGCACACAAGACAGAAAGATGGATGGCTAGGGAAGTTGACTTCAGCGTGATGAACTACATGCCCAAAAATGCCAGAGACTGCCAGTGAGCATGGATGCTGGGGTAGACCAGGATTCTCCTCTAGTGTTTCCAGAGTGAACTTGGACCTGGCAGTCCCTTCATTTTGGATTTGTGACCTCCAGAACAATGAGAACACTTTTTCTGATGTTTTAAAGCACCCAATTTGTAGCGGTTTGTTATAGCAGCTCCAGGAAATAAAACCAGCATTGTCATTATTCTGCTGGTTCTAAACAGGGTAGGTACTAAGGATCAATGCCAATAACGAACCTGTTAGTCAAACCTCCGTTCTAATGTGGACCTTCTCCTTGGCTGTCCTCATCCTGCTCAACATTGCATAGTAGGACTTATACCACATCTTAACTTACATCACAGTTCCTCGCTTATTTGTGTCCATAAGAAAGAAAAGCAGTCTGGATCTTCTAGCTGTGTCTATGGCAGCCCTACACTGCCACCGTCACATCCAACAATAAATGACTGAGTGCTTATAAGAGGCCAGGAGTGATGCCAGTCACAGGAAGCCATAGACAAACATTTTGAGAAGACAGAGAAGGCTGATGAGTCACTACCATGGGTCTGACAGGTATGGAGCTGCAGGAGGATTGTAGGATCTCTCCTGTGTAAGCTCAGGACAGACTTGGCCCAGGAAGGCACATTTTATCTGAGCCTTGAAGTACATCTGAGACAGGTTCCCAGAATCCTAAGTGAATGCAATTTCCAGGCACAGCCAAGGCCAGATTGCACCTGACACTTGGGAGGGAGGCTGAGGCAGGAGACTCTTAAATTTGGTGCCAGATTAAACTACATGGTGAGACATGATCTCCCCTCTCCATGACAACAGATGGCAATGCTTAATACTGAAGATTTTGAACTATATTCTATAGAAATAAAAGGAAAGAAAAACCCATTGCCAATTCTGTCCGATAGATTATTTAGGGGCACATGGTCACTTGTTCCTCAAAGGAGGGTCTTGCTGCAAAGGCTCATTGCAGGGATATTTACCTGGTGGTTACCAGATTCCTTGGCTCACCCTGGCTTTTTTAAGTCTCTAGATTACTCTAAAACATCTGAAATCCTTCCACATACTGTTCCGTGAAGGTGTTGGGGGACAGGAACAAAAAAAACTCTGTAAGCAGAAAAATTCTAAGAGTTTGTCACAGTCACTAGATGAGAGCTAGGATTTGGGCAGGAAAATATAGCCCAGAGAGGAGTACAAAGGGTGAGCTGCAGCTAAGGTCTTATCTCCTGGACCTGTGAAAACACCAGGGCATTGGGAAAGTTTTCGGAACAAGCCTAGGCTCCCTGAAGTGAGCTGTGCAGAATTTCCAAAAGCTCTGTGTACCATGACTCAGCACAAACACTGGGGGCGAAGATGGTGGAGAGACAGCTCCTAGCCAAGGTCCAGCCACCTTCAACATTCTGGGACAGCTCCAAGGACTCAAGGTTGCCATGATAGTGTCGTAAACAGAGGTTCCCTCACGCAGTTTACTCATTGTTTAATATTTTTATAGCATAGATTTTTGTACTAGTTCAACTTTTAAAAAGTCAACTTCATTGAGGTGTGAGTTTGATGTCATAAAATCTGCCTATTTCAAATGTATGTTCTGATGAGTTCTGACAGGTTCACACACCCAGTTAAGCCACCACTGGTTTCACCCCAGTAGACCTCTTGGGTTGCTTCCCACTCACCCTCCTCCCTCTCCAGTTCCAGGCAGTCTCTAAAATGCTTTCTGTCAGTATAGATTAGCGGTGTTGTTTTTGGAATTTCAACACATGTAGGGACACAGTATATATTCTTTGATGTGCTGGGCTTCTTTTATTCAGTACCATGTTTTTAAGATCTACCCCTCCACTATGCATATTACTGGTATCAGCTCATCTTGCATTCATGGCTGGCTAACAATTTGTTGTATGAACATACTTGAGTTTATTTTTTCACCCTTTAACAGTCTCAGAGTCCACCCACATTTGGCCAGTTGTGAATTAAGTTTTTGTGAACACATGCTCACAGGTCTGTGAAGATGCAGTTCCATTTCTCCTGGGCAAACAATAGGAGGAAGATTCCTAGGCATCCTTTAAAGTGTAGCTTCAAGGTTATAAGACACTGTCAAGCCATTTCCCATAGTGGTCACACAGTTTTGTTTCTCACCAGCAATGTGTAAAAAACTTCCATTGTTTTGCATCCTTGCCAGTGTGGCTTTGGAGTTTATAATTCCTAATTTCAAACATTCTAATGAAATGTCGTGATTTTCTTTACTCATCTACTTTACAGGTCCTTGATAACAAATACTATCAAGCATTATTCTGTGTGTTAATTGGTCATTCTCCTAACATTTTATATAAAGAGTCTTCTCAGATTTTTTGGATCAACTTTTATTTCTTTAATTTTATAGTCAGCTTTGAGGTCTGGTTTTAGTATAGATCTGCAAGTTTCTAAGTTTAAAATGTTTTCTCCTCATCATCTTGAGGTATTGTTCAGGTTCCATACATGTCTTGTTAAATGTAGCAATAATATTTTGCTTTTTATATATGATAGTTTATTATAATTTATATTATCCATGACTTTGTCCCACTTTTTGTTAATTTGCAAAGGCATTGGGCAAAGAGCACATATCCAAATGTTGTCTTGAAACGATCTTCAGAAATTCACGGAGGGAAATGGTATGCAAAAAAAAAAAAAAAAAAATGGCTTCCTTTAAAGGAAGTCCTCAGACTAAGCTATGACAGAGGGGCCTTGGGATAAAATTTAGTCAAATTTAGAGACCAAGGTTCAGTTAGTCTGGCTTTATGGGAAGAGGAGGTAAAGGTCTTTGAAGAGGGCCCAAGGGATGTTACCGTGGGTAAAGTATTTACTGTACAAGTCTAAGTATCTAAGTTAGAGTCCTAGTACCCAAGTCAGAGCAGGTATGACAGTGTGTTCTATAATCCCAGTACCAGAGGGTTCTCTGAATACATCAGCCAGCCAGCCTAATAGATGACTTATAAGCTCTAGTCTGTCTGGAGAGAGCCTGTGTCAAAAATAAGGTGAAAATTAATAAAACAGGACAGGCATTGTTGACCTCTGGTCTCCACACATACATGTATACATATGTTATTTGTGTGACAAAACTTTTCCTGGAGAGAAGCAACACATATGTCTCATCATCCCAGATACGGAGCTCATGACAACCAAAGGCCAGCCTGGAGAGTCAATGAGTTTGATTAGGGTTACTTACAGGAGTATGTTGGGTTAAGGTGGCCTGAGTCCCGTGTCCACCCCAGGGCTCTGGCCTCTGGGAGAGACAGGACGTGGGAAGTTTGACAGAGCACACCCCACAGCACAGCTGTGAGAAGCCACAGGACACTGCCTGGGAGTGGGGGAGCATGGCCTAGGGGTCCCAAGGACCACATGGAGCCAGTTTCATCTGGCTCTCAGGCTCTTGGGCATCACAAGCACTGCTGGATGCTGCAGAAGAGCTGAGAATGGAGTGAGGGCCCACGAACTGGATCTATCCCAGGGCTGAGGGGCAAAGTCAGGGAGGAGCCTGGCTGGGTTCCTCCGGGGACCAAGTCTTTGGCTTGTTGGCAGCTAGCTGGGTTGGTTTGGTAGGGGCCATGGCTGGGAGCGCTGAGAGGTCTTCTGTGGTAGACTGGATGGACACGGCTCTTTAGATGAAGGCCTGTTCCATCATTCCTCATGGTGGATCCCAATGAAGACAGTCCATGGTTTTAGGGCGTTTATTGTTATAGCGGAGAGTGAGATTATACCCCACAACCTTAGGGCAGGCCTGAGGTTAAAATACCTTTTGCAGAGAGGAGTGGCTGGGAAGGGGAGTTTATTGGCTAAGGAGCCTCTAGGTGCCTCATTAAAATGGGAATGCCTTGAGGCTACATGTGCTCTACCTGTGGAAGGGCTTGAGCTTGCCCTTATGTGACTGAAGGTCACAGACCTACAAAGAGCTATGGCCTCATGTCAGGAGCCTGCGGCCCAGGAGCATGGCAAAATGCCTTGTACGATTATCCCCTGCTGGGGACCCCCTACTGGGTTGCCAGGGTTTTAAACCTTAGCTCAACCAGAAACCAGGCTGCCTTTCATGGTCCTACAGTGTATGGGTGAGGGGTTTCTTACGTAGCAAAAATGACTCTAAGACAGCTGCATCATCAAGGCCCACCCAGCATGGATGACAGCTCACAAAGCTGGGAACCTGGACACACTGCACAGCCTGTAGGCAGCTTAACAGGTTGAAGACTGTTCTTTCCATGTGACTCAGTTGGTGTAAGTCTCTTCCAAGCAGCTCAGCTGGTTTCTGTTTCTCCTGGCAGCTGGTCTGGTTTGAGAGTCTTCTTTGTAGCTCAACTTCCCTTATCAGACAGGGGCTCTCAGCTTTTTATTGCTTACTCTGGTAGGGAGGGGCCTAGTGAATCTGCTCAGATTCAGGGACTTTCTGAAGCTACTTTGAGTTGTTTGCCTTTCAGTTTGAGGAGCTTCTGATAGGATAGAAGTAGAGCAGGAACTAAAGTAGAGACCATTAGGGAATATTGCTTACTTGTTTGCTCTTCATGGATTGCCCAGCCTGCTCTCTTATACAACCCAGGACTACCTGCCCAGACCCCATCCTGTGTGAGCTAGGCCTTTCCATATCAAACATTAATCAAGAAAATGCCTCACAGACTTACCTATAGGCCAATCTGAAAGAGGCAATTCAGGAGCTGAAATTTCTTCTTCCTAGATATGTCTAGGTTTGTGTCATGTTGACAAAACATAGTCAACACTCACACAAATCTCCATGCAGGTCCGGGCTAGTCCACTAAACTGTCATCATGCTCCTCAGCTCATCTCCCGTAGCATTTTTCTGCGAGGCCCTTCACCACCTGTGTTTGTTGCATCTCCCTGTCTGTTTATGAAGAGCTTTACTGATAGCTTGTATATAATTGTACTTTTTATGGTGAACCATAACATGTCACCCATGTACCTGGGTCTCCTGCTACTGTGAGAGTAATTTTACTTCACTTATCATTTTCCAATTTCCTGTTTGACTTTGCCGCTGAGCTTCTAAAATCAACCTGCCGTTTCTGCTGTCACTCCCTGGGACCCAGGAGAACCTCAGTAGCAAAGTTCCCCAGGCCGAGCTACCAACTTCTCCTGCTTTTCCATGTCCACTTTATCTGGGTGAATCCATTCCCCGTTCCTTAAGTTGGAAAAGCCAGTTGTGCACAGCCATCCTTATACCCGGATCACTGCCGTTCTCTATGTCTGTGTCACTCAATGACTTCACTTCCTGCATTTCCAGAAGTTCCCAGTGTTCATCTCCTCTGTCTGTCATCCACAGAGCCCAGCCTGCCGCATCCTGACTGCAGCATGCTTATGACACCCGCCCTGACTTCCCTACCTCCTACTCTCTGCAACAGCAGGGGCTGTGGCCTGCCTTACACACACACACACACACACACACACACACACACACACACACACACACACACGTCTTCCTTTACTTGTGGAAATAAGACCCAGTCCCTAACATCCTCTGCACCCCCTGTGTTGTCCCCAGCTGCTGGCCTTACCAGCCTTTTCTCTTTATTTTCTACATTCCAGTCATAGTGACTCCTTTTCTCTTTCCTCCTCTAAAAAACAAAACAAAACAAAAACCAAACCACAACTGTTTTATTTTGAAATCATTTCAGACGTATAAAAAAGTTGCAAAAATGGCACAAAGGTTTCCTGTACGCCCTTTAGCCAACTTCCTCAAGTGTGAGCCTCTTACAAAAGCATGGTGCAACAGTCAAAACCAGGAACTCAGCCATATGCAGACATGCTTGGATTCCCCTCGGTTCAGTTCCTCCCAGTCTCCTGCAGCCTAGGGTAGCCCTTGAATCATTCATTGAACATGACCGTAGCAGTCTGGAAGAATGCAGGGAGCTATCTAAATAGAACAGCTTCCAGGTTGCCTTTAAACTGATGTTTTCATATGTCGGAACTCATGTTCTATATTTTGGCAAGGCTGGGTCAGAGGTGATGTGCTCAAGTACATTGTATTAGGAATGGTAGTTACCAACCTCTGCCAGGATTGGTGGCGTCTACATTGAACCCTTGTTGGAGAAGGAGCCTGCAAGCCCTGCCCTCTCTTTTGGAGGGAGAGAGAATTTTGGGTCTGTATAATCATTCTTTTTCTCATTATGTGTGCTATTAATCTTAGCAACAATTAATAATCCTCACATGCAATAATCATCACTGTGGTTCTTGCCAAACCCTGGTTTTCTATTTCTGTCATTCAGCCTCTGGTTGTTCACTGGGATTCAATTGACATGGATCTGGTTCCTGCATGTTTACTTGGCTGTGTGGACTGCTGTGGACCAGTGCTCATTCAGCCCAGGCGTTGTCTGCTCTGTCACTGCATATGTTCTCTGCTCATCTTGCCCTTGCTGCTTATTGCTGACTCAAAAACCAATCTGCCGCAGGACATTTGAACACACTGGCCTTTAAAGTAGGAATAGTCTTTTAGTCTCCCATGTGTACTGGGGCAGCTAGAAAACTGCATCGTGTGTGGCATGCTCAGATTGTCTTTTCAGGCTGCTTGTCTTAATTCTCAAGTGTATGTCATTGTTTAGAGGACCAGTCTCCATCAGGTGAGAACCACTGTGGCCATGCCCAGCCTGGGGACTTTTAATCAGCTAAATTGGCTATATCCAATCACCTCTAATTGGATATAGAGGTGAGAAATATTGATATATTGATTTTAAAAGATAGACCTCTCTGGAAAAACTCGAGAGATATGCAATGTTACATGCCTGTAAAAATCATATATGTCCAGGATCCTGGGTCTCTGAGCATTAGCTCTACTTGCCTGCTAGGGAGCTCCCAGGACCATGAGTGCTGGCAAGAGCCTCAGAGTAGAGCAGTAGCAGAGGATCTGAATTTTAGCACCTCATGCATCTGTCCCCACAGAGATGATGGGGACACACCCAGTGACCTTTGTGAGCATAAACTTGTGCTCAGTGAGGAACTCAAATCTTTTGTAATGAGCAGCAGGCTGCCTGCAGTGCTCCATAAGAAACCTTACCTGTCTTGCTGGACAGAAAATATGCCTGGCTTTGGTTCAGAGGGGGATTCATCTCCACTTAACAAAGTGGAGGCAAACCTGTTCTTTTTTTCCTTTTTCTTTCTTTCTTTCTTTTTTTGTTTGTTTTTTGTTTGTTTGTTTTTCGAGACAGGGTTTCTCTGTGTAGCCCTGGCTGACTTGGAACTCACTCTGTAGGCCAGGCTGGCCTCGAACTCAGAAATCCGCTGGCCTCTCCCTCCCGAGTGCTGGGATTAAAGCTATCACTACCCTGTTCTTTTCTTTAAAGGAATCACATTCTATCTATCAAGGCTGCCAAGTGTACTTGAAACAGACAGCTTAGAATAAAAGACAAGTGGCCACAAGACAGAAACAGAAAGGAAAGGGGAGGAGATGTTATCTCCCTGTCCCTCCTCATTAAAGCCTTCCCCACCTTACCTCATAACCCTCTTTTGATGGCTCCTATACAAATACAGTGTCTGAAGACTCCTGTAGACAAGGGCGCACAATTCACTGGGCCTCTGCATAGAACTCTGCCGTGTTGCTCCGACAGGCAATTTGCATAAACACATCCTTGGGCTGATGCCTATCGGGACACATCCTATGCGATCAGTTTTTTGTCTACTTGACATACACACCCTAGAGTCACCTGGAAAGAGGGAACTTCGTTGAGGTGTTGCCTCCAGCAGTCTGCCTATGGGTATATCTGTGGAGCATTTTCTTGGTTAATGATTGATGTGGGAAGGTCTTGGTTTGCATAAGAAGGTAATGGAGCAAGCTAGGGAAAATGAGCCAGCAAGCAGGGCTCCTCCATGGTTCCGGCTTGAGCAGGCTTCCCTGGATAGACGGTAAGCTGTAATCTGGGACAAATCCTTTCCCTCCCCAGTTGCTTTTGGTGTTTTTTGTTTTGTTTTGTTTTATTAATCACAGGAACAGAAAAACAAACTGGAGCACATACCTAGGTTGAAGTCATTGGGGGGGGGGGGGGTAAGAAAGGGGCATCTGTGGGCTGGTGGGAGGAGTCTGCACCATTTTTGATTCCTCATTCTTTTTTTGTTTTGTTTGTTAAGATAGGGTTTTTCTGTATAACCCTGGCTGTCCCTAACTCACTCTGTAGACCAGGCTGGCCTCGAACTCAGAAATCCGCCTGTCTCTGCCTCCCAAGTGCTGGGATTAAAGGCATGCGCCACCACCACCCGGTGATTTCTCATTCTTGTAGTGACTAGTGATAATGTGTCACCACATGCCTAGAACACCATAGACATTCAGTAGATGTGAACGATTGTGCCAGTCAAAACAAACACGCTTTCCTGGAAGTAGCAAACTTTCTCTATATCCAAGTGTGGCCCTTTTCTTTCTTCTTTACCTCACTGTCACTGTTGGTGGACTGGAGGGTCCATGGTCGAGGCTGGCAGGTGGACATTGTTAGAGAATTGCTGACCTTCATGACTGGAGCAAAGAGCCATGTAGAGACTAGCCCCGGCCATAAACACTCTGTCAGCACTCACAAATGTCCTCTCTCTTAAGAACCATGAGTGATGCTGTCACATGGCCCCACCAGGGAGCCAAGTGTACTATGGTGCCATGTGCCCCAAAGACAGAGAGATGGGACGTTTGGGGACTTAGTGTGAGGCCACAGCTTTAATTATAATTGTTAAAATTTTGAGGAGCACGTCCTCGGCCAGAGGGCGTTATCCCGCCCTCTCAGTGGTACTCCTACCTCCTCTTCTCCCTTCTCCCTTCTCTTCCCTTCTTTTCCTGTAACAAAACCTTAATTCTGTCCAGGGTTTACCCCACACACAATTGCCTTCCCAGGGGAGGCAAGATCAGCACGCTTTGTGTGGTCAGGGGCCCTGCCCCTGATGGTCTGGCTCTGTGATGAACACACGGATCACAGGACTGTGGCATGCGCAGAGGGCTCCTGAAGCTCCTGGGGGCTTACTGCCGATTTACGACTGTCTCCACGAAGAACAAGCAGATGGGACTTTTGTTTCTTCTTGTTGATACTGTCCAGGGCAGAGACAATGCCAGGAATGAGATCCACCATTCTTGCCACTGGCCTGAGGATGACGGTTACTAAGGAACCCACAGAGAAACAGAGCCACCAGTCCGAAGCAATGTTAGCCACCACCCCTGTGATGGCAATTCTTGGTTGCCAACTTGACTACATTTGGAATCAACTAAAACCCAATGGCTGGGCACAAATGTGAGGGACTTTTTTTTCTTAATTAAATCCTTTGAAATGGGAAGACCCACTTTGAAGTGGGAAGAGCCACCTTTAATCACACCACACCTTCTGCTGGCAGCCTACATAAAGAAAATAAAGAAGGAAGCTTGCTCTCTTTGCCTGCTTGCTCTTGTTAGCAAGTCCATTCCTTCACGGGCACTAGAGTGATTCGGGATTCTAGTATATACTGAAGACCAGCTGAGACATCCAACCTTTGTGAACTGAACAACTACTGGAGTCTTCCACTGTTAGACAGCCATTGTTGGACCACTCCTGTAAGCCAGTTTCCTCTTGAGAAGCCTGACAAATACAACCCTCAAGACTTCCTTCCCATTGCTATCCTTCCTTCTCTCTTAAAGCCAGGATGAAGAGGATTTTGTTATGTTAGCTGAAAGTGGCCTAACTAATACTAATCATGTTTCCTGGCAAAGACTGTGTCTTAGTCAGGGTTTCTATTCCTGCACAAACATCATGACCAAGATGCAAGTTGGGGAGGAAAGGGTTTGCTCAGCTTTCATTTCCACATTGCTGATCATCACCAAGGAAGTCAGGACTGGATCTCAAGCAGGTCAGGAAGCAGGAGCTGATGCAGAGGCCATGGAAGGATGTTCCTTACTGACTTGCTTCCCCTGGCTTGTTCAGATGGCTTTCTTATAAAGCCCCAGACTACCAGCCCACAGATGGCACCACCCACAACCCCCCCCATCACTAATTAAGAAAATGCCTTACACCTGGATCTCATGGAGGCATTTTCTCAACTGAAGCCCCTTCTCCGTGATAGTTTTGTGTCAAGTTGGCACAAAACTAGCCAGTACAGACTGGTAGGGTGGAGTGATGGATGGCAGAGTTGGGGACAGTTGTCTCACACATTGTAAGAACCCCTCAGGGGCAACAATTGGGAAATCTTCATGATGCCCTAAGATACCAGCAA
Source organism: Rhynchomys soricoides (assembly GCA_019843965.1). Taxonomy (NCBI): domain Eukaryota; kingdom Metazoa; phylum Chordata; class Mammalia; order Rodentia; family Muridae; genus Rhynchomys; species Rhynchomys soricoides. The sequence continues at coordinate 334,705 of JADRCH010000358.1, read as the reverse complement.
ACTTATTCACCTCCCACTCCCAATCAAAAATCTTGAGCCTTAAGCCCTGGCACAGGGACACTTTGCTGGCTGAAGTCTGGTCTCTCAGGAAAGATCTTTATATTGTCTGGAAGAAAGCTGTGTTCCTGGCTGTGGTGATTAGCTACAGATTTTGATCTCCAGCAGATTTCCTTCTGTCTCCCTTTGAGCACTCTAGAGGGATGCTCATATACAGTTTAACTGTAAGCTTTGAGAACAATGTCTTGGCCTATTCCTGCAACTTTCCCACAAGCCTCCTCCTACCAGCACAGTTGCTGCCTGAAGACTATGACCAGGCATGACAGAGAGCCTTTGCTGTCCCATCAGGCTGGGATGGATTCTCAAACTCTCAATGTGGCAGCTAAGCAAGCCTGTTGGCCTCTGCCTCTATTGTCTACTTTGAAGAGTATCAATTTAGAGACAGAGGGGACCACTTAATCAGCATCCTAAAGGAAGAACGCTCTGCAGACCGTGATTGTGTGCTATTTATTTTCTGGGTTTTTCTGTTGGTATCGAAGAGGACAATGTCTTATTCTTTAAAAGTGGCACATTGACTAGAATCCTGGCTTATAGTGGGGGGAATTTTCCAAGGACAAAAGCTGCTTTTGATAAGCAGAATGGACTGGTAAGATGCCTCTTAATTGAAATCCCTAGGTGACGGGCAGAGGCTTGAAGGTCGGCAGCCCCAAGAAACACTGTTACCCTGGGTACCAGCTGTCTTCAGAAGGAAACAGCTTCATTGTTGCTATAGATTTTGCCTTAGATTTGGCTTCATAGATGTTAAGGAAACTTTTAAGACCACATGGACCACTGACAATCGAAGTGTCTGGATCTATTGCAGGGTGCCATGTGGGGTCACCAGGAAGTCATAGAATTAGCTCTCTTTTGTGTTGGACAGGTAGAAATAGTATTTTTAGACCAATGCTACGGCAGGGAGGGTGGCACTGTCACAGTTGCTCATTTGCTACCGTCAGACACTTCTGTGCTGATGTAAAAATGAACGTAAACATCTGAGATGGGATTGGTTTAGTGGTAAGAGTGCATACTGTAAGCGCCCAAATATAAGCAAAGCCTCTGCATGTGCATGTAACCCCAACATTCAGGAGGGTGGGGTAGAGATGGGGATCTTTGGAGCTTGCTGGTATCCTGTCTAGCTCAAACAGAGAGCTTAAAAAGTTGGATGCAAGCCGGGCAGTGGTGGCGCACGCCTTTAATCCCAGCACTTGGGAGGCAGAGGCAGGTGGATTTCTGAGTTTGAGGCCAGCCTGGTCTACAGAGTGACTTCCAGGACAGCCAGGGCTACACAGAGAAACCCTGTCTGGAAAAAAAAAAGCTGGATGCAGAGCGACAGGGGATGATGTGCTGTGTCCTCCTCTGACCTTCTCATCCTATAGGCACCCTTCACAGGCACATGTGTGCACATCACACACACACCGAGAGAGAGAGAGAGAGACCGCCTAGGGTCTAAAGGAAATAACAAACGGACTTTCAGAATATAGAAGCATGTCTTTCTGAGAGCTTCCTTTCCAACACTTCTTGACTGGATCCTTTCTACTCCTTTGTCACAGCTGAGCCCTTCGTCCCTTGTCTGAGCACCTGCATAAGCTATAGTGATCACTTTGAGGAGCACACTTAAGAGGCTTCATGAATAGCCAGTGGTGGGATGTCAGATGATGAACTTGGGAATCCTGGGCATTATTAGGAAGGGAACCCCAGGCACAGAGAATTATTTTCAGTCAGAGAAGCTTAGAGTGGCTGCCAAGGAGCCATACTGTCTGTTGGTAAAAGCTCTGCAGAAGTACCATAGCCTACATCTGTGACCCCGGCACTCAGCAGGAAGAGAAAAGTGAAACACTGAGTTCCAAGCCATCCCGGTCCACATAATGAGATTCTGTTTCATACAACAAAACAAAAAGCCAGGGCATCCTCAAGCGTTACTTGCTAGCAAATATGGGGAAAGCCCATATGCCCTGTTCACCAAACACAGAGATGCTGAGAGCCCTTTCTGCAGTGTTTTGCATGAGTCCTAAAGTGCTCAGGAAGAACTTACAGCAGCATAGAGGAGAAATGTGTTTGATGAGCTTTGTAGGTACCATCCTAGCTTCCACAGATGGATGACAACACTGAATGAAGCTCACAGTGCTACAAGTAAATGGATGGAATCCCGAGAGACCAAAGGCAGAAGTTTAAGTGATGATGATTAAGAATATTGGCAATAGGTATTGTCTTTAGGTAAGTTGACTTAGTATACTTGGTTCTCTACAACTGACCTGAGAAGAAGTGGGCACTACTGCCCCCAAGTTACAGATGTGGGGACTGACCAACAGAGAGGTTACTTTACTGATCAATAGTAACATATGCCATCTGGCTCTATCAGTTTAAGAAGACAGCAAACTATAGGGCCAAACTAGAAAGGAGATGGCAGGTCACAGGAGGCTGGAAGGAAGAAGTGACTGGGAGGCAGTATTTAAACATGTCATTTCTTGGAGTTGCCTATACATTTTTTAGTTTAGCAGTTAAAACCCTTATGGTGGACTATTTGGCCTCTTTAAATCCCTAAAGAGTATAATGTAACTGGGCATATGGCTTTTGCAACTCCTGTGACCAAACATAGCATGCTCCTGTGGACAGTGATCCAGTCAGTCAGTCTCTCAGCGAATGAGAGCCTGTATCAACTTTAATAACATTTGGTTAAAGGCAAGCACAGTGCAGTATACACCAGCATCCCAGTTACGGTAGAGGCTGAAGCAGGAAGCTCCCTGGAGCCCAGGAGCCCCAGGCTAGCCTGGGTGGCATAGTGAGATCCTTTTCTTCCAGCTAACACACATTCATTTCACTGAGCATCCCTCTCAATAGCCGAGCTCCTGCTTACTGTATTGCTAATGGTAAAGTTACCATGGAGAGTAGAAAGTAAAACAGAGGTGTCTTCTTCGCATTTAGGAATAAAAAAGAAAATCCAGCTGACACCTATCTGCTTGGTTCCAATGACTGAGTCAGGTCCAGTGTGAATCAAAGAGTAGTCTGGTCTCCAGGAAGTTTTCACAACCATGTTTTACTTTGCTCAACTCCTCCTGATCCTGTCTTCAAATCTGAAGAAGAAAAAAAGAGTCTAGAACCTATTTTTAAGTTTTGTTGAAAACTCAGACTCTACTTCTCTTACAATAACAAGACACACTGGCATAATGACATCCATGCCCAAGTTCATTTCTATTGAGAAGCAGGGTTACAGGAGCTGGTTTTTAAAGATCTTTCTTTTAGAATCTTGGATGTTTTCAGTTCATCTTATTTGTCTTCCTCTTAATTTTTCTTTAATCTACCTTCATCCTGGAGTCCAGGTTTCAATTCTTCTAATCTGTCCAGACCAGGGTAACCAATGCAATGAGAATCTATCATAGCAATCATGTGTAAACTTCATTTACAGGGCAAAAGTCTTCAACAGACTCTAATCTTCAGGCTAGGGAGGGAGAACATTGCCTTCTGAACACTTGTGGGCTGGGTATTGCTTCCCCATTTAAAGGCATCTAAGATGCTGGAAATACTTGGCATAGCTATCAGGGTTGTAGTTTCCAAGATCTACTTGTTATGTTCCCTTGTTACATAATCCTATCTCATTTTGCCTCTGCCCGTGGCCTTCCAGACTAGACATTAATAGAGCTGGGGCACTGAACACATTACTCCGAGCACTGCAGATGACTCCGAGCTTTCTACACCTGTTCCAGCACAGCAGCAGTACTTTTACTTCTACAAAGCATAGCTCAAAAACATACCTGCAGCCTTGGGCTGTTCCCAATGCAAACTCAGTTAGCAAGCAAGTCACTTCTCACCCGTGTTTGCGAACCTCAGTCAACTCTAGCTCCTTCTGGCAGTGAACTGGGTCTCCCGATGCTCTTCAGAATCTTATATCTTCTCACCCCTTAACAGGGTCTCTCCAATCTCATACATTTGCATCTGTCTTCAATCCACCGAAGCATTGCAGGGCAACCTACTGTTTGTATAGGAAACACTGTGTTTTAGTATCTGCCCCAGGCCATCTCCTTCCAGAGAATATTCTCTTCTTAATTGTACCCTTTCTCTAGCTGTCTAAAGCAGGGACACCCAGGCTTTATAATCATGACCTACAGGAAGAAGCACATTTGATGACAAAGGAGCACACACACACACACACACACACGTGTCACTTAAGCCCCTTGAAAAATAGTAAACTCTAATACTTTATTCAAGATGCAGCTCAATTTTTTATTTCTAACTTTGCTTCATAAGAAATAAGATAAATCAAGCATGGTGGTTCATGCCAGTATTCCCAGCACTCAGGAGGCCTAGGCAGGAGGATCCGGAGTTTATCCTGAGCTATATAGTGAATTCTAGGCCAGCCTAAGCTACATAAAAACATCTCTCAAATAACTAAAAATGGGGATTGGGCCAGCTCAGCAGGCAATGTCACCCACTGTTAAACCTGAGAGGTTGAGTCTCCAGGACCTGCTCAGCGGAGGGAGAGAACAGACTCTCAGAAATTGTTCTCTGGCCCACAAGTGTACTGTGGCACATGTGCCTTTCTGTAAATAGATCTGTAGATAGATAGATAGATAGATAGATAGATAAATGTAATAAAATTAAAAAGAAAAAAGTAAGAGAAAAAAAGAAAAAGAAAGTAACGTGCGATTATACAACAGATTTGGGGGTCAGTAGACTGAAAAACCCTGTCTCAGAAGCCCTGGGGCCACAGAAGTGACAGAGGGTAAAAGACAGCAGTAAGTAAGAGGGGACTTGTGGGAGAATTTCCCCCAAATATGATAAAACCAGGGACTGTTCCAAATAGGTAACTTGTAAATAAATGCTAATTTTCACCACCTATTCTGGATGTCCAAGACTTTATTCATTCTTTAATGTGTATATGTTATGTGCATAAATTTATGCTATATATGTAGATTTGTATATACCCATTTTAAATATTTTTGGAGCATCAAGTCTAGTCTAGATTTCAGACTTCCCAAAGTGGATAAGCTCCCTGTCGTCTGGGTGCTCGCAGTAAACTTAGCAGAGGACACAGAAGAGTGACCCGTGAACCAGGCCAGTGTTCTAAGGGCTATGACTAGGGTTCATGTACAGAGCTGTCGGAGCCAGTGGGGACTGTCAGTCCAGAAAGGATGGGGGCCTCCTGCACATGGTGATTCCAGGAGGTGACCAGAAGGGGAAAGGCACCTTCTTTTATGGTCTAGAAAAGTAGAAGTGTGACTGTTTAGAGCTTGGGAGCATGGTCTTCTTGGGCATGCAAGGTGTTACATGACAATGGTCTCTATGAAAAGAGGCCAGGGAGATAGAACAGTCACCAAGCAGGCTGGGGTCCTGGCTAGCTTCCTGAGGCCCCAGAGGGCTCCGTGAAGGGGCTTCAAGCAGGGCAACAGGATTTATTTGAAATATCACTGACCGCAGAAGGGGGAGGATGTTGGCTCGAAAGCCAGGCTAGGGAGGGGATCCTGCTAGGGGGCTGTGCTAAAAGCCAGAGGAGAAATAGTGCAAATGACTTGGATAGCAGGAATGGTGGACACAGAAGAAGGGACCTATGAGAGGTGTCAAGGATTGGATAGCTGGTGGCCTGAAGCCAGCAAAGTGCAAACATTATGTCTGAGATTACCCTCATATTCCCGCATCGAAGTCGGAGTGGGTTTGTATCACACTCTGTTCGGGTGGACTTCATTCAATTACTGAGTTTAGAGCGGCAGTGTAGTCTGAGATTCCTCTGACCTTGTCTTAGGGTTACTCCTGCTCTGATGAAATACTACGGCAAACAGGAAGTTAGGGAGGAAAGGATTTATTTGGCTTACACTTCCATGTCGTAGTCTATCATTAAAGGAAGTCAGGACAGAAACTCAAACAAGACTCCTGGAGGCAGGAGCTGAGGCAGAGACCCTGGAGGGTGCAGTTTATGGGCTTGCTCTCTTGGGCTTGCCTAGCCTTATAGAACCCAGGACCAGCAGTAAAGGGTGGAACCACTCGAAATAGGCTGGACTCCCATATCAATTACTGATTTAAAAAGTGCCCTCCAGGCTTGCCTGCAGCCTGACTTTACAGAGGTATTTTCTGAATTGAGAACTAGACTTTAGCTTGTGTCAAGGTGGCATAAAACTATCCATCACAGACCTGAAACATGAGGAGCTTGGCTTGAAGAAGGAGATGAAATCACAAAGGCAGATCTGAAGAGAGAGCAGCAGAGCAGCAGGGCTAGGCCTTGAGAAGGTCTCACTCTGAAAGAAGTAACTTCCTCTGCTGAAGATCAGCCTCTCCTTAGCTTGACCTGGGCTCAAACACACCTCACCCTCCTGCCTACCCCAGCAGCAGATTCTACGGGTCCTCTCAGATCCAAGCAGGAAAGAAACACACAGCCAGGGCCTGCTGTGAGTGACATAGGTTCCAGGCTAGATCAAGGCAGGCTGTTAAAGGGTGGTGGCTCTAGCTCTGGGTTCACCCCAACCCCCCCCCCCTCCTGTGTGTGTGTGTGAGTGTGTGTGTGTGTGTGTGTGTGTGTGTAAGGAAGGTTTGAAAGAGCCCATTCTGAACTGTTTTTGGCCAAGGTGCCCCAACCCTGGTAGATTCACATATTCTTTTCAGAGTACTCTGCAAGTGCATTAAACGTGAACTGCCTATTTCTTTACTACATTTTTACTTTCCTAGTGTGAGGGGTTCCCATCACTTTCTCTCTCTCTCTCTCTCTCTCTCTCTCTCTCTCTCTCTCTCTCCTCTCTCTCTGTGAGTGTGTGTGTGAGCGTGCAAGTGCCAAGCCCACAGGTCAGCCTAGGTGGAGGGAAGATGGATGGAGAAGGAAAGTCCTCAATATCTTTTCTAGCATATTAGCATGGGAGTTCACAGCTATGGACTATGTCCTATCCACTTGGTCCATGGAGATGCCAACCCTAAGCACCCCAGAATGTTACTGCATTTGTGACACTGTCTTTAAAGGGGCAATTAAACTGCAACCAGGTCATATGTTTCCATAAGAGATTTAGACATCCACAGAATCAGAGGGAAGACCCAGGGAACGCTCAGGAAAGGACATAACCTGTCAACACCTTGATCGTGGACGCCTCTGGAACTGCAAGGAAACAAACGCTTGGTGAAGAAGTTTCGAGTTTGTGATTTCTCAATAGGCAGCTCTAAGCAAACAAATACACTTCCTTTCCTTTCCCTTTATGGGGGCTGCTTGGTGTGAGCTAGGTACAAACTCTGGAGAGAAAACTAAGAATTTAACACCCAGAGGAAGCAAGCAGGGATTGGAAGGAAGTTCATTTCTAACACTCCGCTCAAACAGAAATGCAACGCATTTTCCACATTTAAATTTATCTATCGCTCTGCACTTCACCCAGTGTTTTCACAAACTTTAACTCAGCATCACCAAGGAGCTTAGGAGAAATGCAAATTTCCTAGCCCCACGTGGGCTAAAGAGGGCGAATTTGCAACCCAACGGGTGGGGAGGTGAAGGTCTTGTGGCTTTCTGTTGCAAAGCTCCACCAATGAACTAGGTTAAGTTCCCCTGGAGTCTGGTGGTTGTGCTGGGACTGGACTTTGCACAGATGTGAGTGGCCTAGCAAGGTCGGTCACCTCGGCAACCAGCCCGGAGAGGTACAGGCTGCAATGCCCGGGTTGCCAGTTCTTATCCCCAGAACTGCTAGAAGCTCACGCCAGCCGCTCGGGGACTGAAGGTAAGTAGCGTCTCTGGCTCCCGGAAGCTTAGGGTAAATAGAGCATAGGGCTGAGGAGCCCGGGAGCAGCGGGGCGCGTGCGCGGGGCGCGTCCCCGGCCCGGCCTGGGCGGGAGCGCGCCGAGGGGGTGGGTCGCACAGGCTGTGCTGGCCTGGCGCGCCATCAGAGCCACTCAGAGCGCCTGGCGGAGGACACCCGCGGGCCCCACAATTAATACCCGGCGCCCGCCCGCCGCGCCGGGATTCGCGTACGGGTTGTCCGGGAAGGAGGCGCTAGGTCAGCTCTGAGGCCGCAGATCGCTTTACTCCTAACGCTGCGTCCATCGGGAGTGGAGCAGACCTCCCCGCGCACTCCTGGAGAGCGAGCCGGGGCTAAGGACCGTGCTGAGGACCCTGAGGTCCAGCGCGATCGTGCGTTCCCCAGGCGGCTGGGACCTTGTCGCAGGCACTGGGGCGGCAGGTGGGCGAAGGCGGCTGCGCAGGAGAGCGAAGTGAGTAGGGTCGGGAAGGGGGGGGTGGCGTGTCTCGGAGGACGTTCTCCGGGTCTGGAACAGGCCCTTGCTCTAAGATGTTCTCTAGACTGGAACCCCCAAGTTTCTCTGTAGACCCGCCCGAGGCTGAGAGTTAAGCTGCTGAATTGCGTTTATCCCTGCCGAGAGAGTGAGGCTGCCCCTAGCCACTCCCCCAGCCTGGGATTCAGCTACGACCGAACCCGGCGTCCCCTGCCCCGCGGCTGCCACCGCACCTGGGGCTCTCCGGGAGCCTCTACTATGGGGAGACCCGGAATGTGACAGACTCCTGCTCTTTCCTTCAGTCTCTTTAATTTAAGCAGAGAGGCACTGAGATATAGACACAAACTTAGTTTGAACACTCTAAATGCCACATTTCCAGTGTTTTAAAATTGCACGTGCGTATTGTAGATTCGTAGTGTTTTTTTCGGGGCACTACAGGACGGGGTAGCGGTGGTTGGTGACAGGACTGGGCCTCCCGCAAGAGGGGCAACTCTTGCCTCGCGTGCCTGTTCTGGGAGCTGGCACTGCTTTTAGGATCTGGCCCAGACGGGTCCCTGAGCCCTGGCTCCTGCTCAGGAAGGGGTGTCCCTGCTGAGTTGAGCCCTACACTTTCCTCTCTTTCTCCTGCGGGCTCCACCTGGTGTCCCGGCAGAGGGCGCCAGCTCCCGATCACCGCCCGGGCCAGCGGAGGGGAGGGGATTTGCAAGCCTTCAGGTAAGGAGCGAAGTGAACCACCCAGAGGCGGGGGTAGGGTGGGTGAGCGGGGCTCAGGGCCAAGAGGCAGCGAGTGGCCAGGGAGTCGCTGGTCAGGACTGTGGGGCTGCTGTCTCGCGGGAAGTCGCGATCCTGTCTAGGAGGCTCGGGAGAGCTTGGCTAGGTGAGAAGTGGCCGGGAGCTCGGTGGTAGCACCGGGCCACGGACCGCAGTCCTCTGGATGCCTTTTCGTGCCTCCCAAGGCGGGAAGTGGGGTCGGTTTCACGGCTGCTGGCGGTCCTGCGGGAGCCAGGCTGGAACCCGGAAGGCACTGGCTGGGAGGGGCGGCGGGCCCACAGGTCACTACCTCTGGGTGCCATTTCAGCTCGTGGGGCACCCGGTTTGTAACAAAGGCACCGTGCGGCTGCCGATTCCACCCACTTCCGTCCTTGCTGCCCTGCGGGGAAGTCCGGCCAAGTTTAGATTTTGGATTTCCGAGTTTAGGGGAAGTTAGGTGAGAGGAGGGGCAGGGAAGAGGGCTCCCAGGCTGGGGCGCACGAGGGAACACAATTCCAACTTCGCGGTCAACTCCCTGACCCCCCGCTGCCCAGGACTGCCTGGGCTTCTGTGCCCTGGCTCACGCCTGGGCAGGACCAGCGCGGGTTTGAACCAGGCGCTAGGCGAGCCCTACCTCCGCCTGCCCACGCCCCTCCCCGTGGAGTCTGCGCGCGTGTTGGGCTGCACAAGGGCGGGGCTTAGCCCGGCTGACAGTCTGCCGCCCCTGCCCCTCCCCACTGCCTCCACCTCCACCGGTACCTAGAGAATAGAGCCCCAGAAAGTGGTAATTGTACTACTGGGAGCCGCAGGAGGAGAGGTTCCAATCCCGGGCCATAGTTTGGGTCCAGTGCAGGGTTAAGGGCCTGCTGTGCAGGACTTGCAGACCTGTTGAAGTCAGCTTACTGCAGTTGCAGTACTGTGGAAGGGAAGAGGCCACTTGGTTTCCACTGTCGTCATCACACCTATATCTCAAGCAGTCACCCTGCAGACCTTAGCACAGGCACGGTATTTGTCCGGGGGATAGATGTCAGGAGAGGCTTCCCTGTGTGTCTCAGGACCTGGACCTTAGGGGAAGGAAGTGTTCCTTAAGAAAAAGACAGCCAGGGACACTCTGCTGACCGGTACCCTCAAGCCTCAGGGTCAGTGAATAAGTCTCCCCTTCACATCTCAGCCTGAGCCCAGTCTGCTGTTGTAAGGTAGGGGCTGGCACTGATGACATGCTTGAGAATTAGGAAAATCCCCCAGCCTGAGATGGCTCCTCAGATCTCACCACCTCCTTCAGAGGGTGGGTTTGAAAACAGAAAGGTTAGAAGGCTCGGAGTTCTGCAAGTCACAGCTGCTCCAGAAGCGACATGGAGGGTCTGCTGTTGTCTAAAAGGTTGTTTATGAGGAGGTCCTGCTTCCTTTTGTTTTGTTGGTTGGAGACAGGGCTTCACTCTGTAGCCCTGCCTGGCAGAACTCATAACGTACCTGTCTCAGTCTCCTGAATGCTGGGCATCCAAGCATGAAGTTTTCATCTATTGTTAAATCCATGCTGTAATTCTGGTCACATTTGATCTGGTTGGACATTAAACTGCTTCCATTAATGACACCACTTCAGTGACACCAACTTGTAAAGTTTAAGAAATGCTGGAAAAAGTTAAATCTTAAAAAAACAAAAGCAAACAAACCTGTAGACCTCCAGGACATTAGAGGATCAGGATTCACCGCTTCCTGCTTCCTGTGGTGTCTCACCTGATGAACCTGGGGCCAGGAATTCTCCTGAGCACAGAACCACCAGCCCCACCCAGTGTGACATGGCCACACTAAAAGTGTGTTAAAATAAATGAAAGTTGCTTTCGAAGTTGATTTTCCTGACTTTTTTAAACACATTCCCTTCCTGTTGGGTCTCCATTACAGACCTAAGGACATACTGTCCAAATGGTTCTACTAACACTGAGCGCATGTTTAAGACATGGGACTTTGGCATGACCCTGAATGCTACTTAGAACATGTGGCTTTAAAAAGAGAGGTGTGTGACTCTAGAATGTCATTCTGGGGCTCAGAACGTCTTAGGAGGACACCCTGGGGGGACCCAGGGATAATGAGTGAAGGCTCAGCCTATGGAGTCCCAGTGGCTGGCCTCAGGCTGCATCTACCACTAATCCTGCCTAAGCCAACTGCTCAGCCTCTCTGAGCTTCTTTTTCTTCCTTTAAGATGGGGATGACAATAGTCTAGTCTGATTTCCAGCTGTAGGCATGAAATTAGGTGAAGTATATAAGATACTTGGCACAGTGCCCAGAACATAGTAGCTGCTCAGCCAACCAATGAGGTGCATGACCAGCATCCCACTTTCTTCTAGACAGGTAAAGAAGGCGCTAGCCAATGGCTTGTCAGTTCTTCACTACTGTGCACTGAAGGATTTCGCCTCTTTGTTAGCATGCTGAGTGTGGATATTGGTGATGGAAACTTTGTCCACTTGTGGGAGGAATTTGCGAGGGCCTCCGGAACTTTGAGGCTTTCCTCCTGGCTGCACTACTGTGTAATTTTGTGGCTAGCTTTCCAGTCATTTCCTTTAAACTTAAGGCCAGTATCCAAATAACCAACAAGACAAGACTTAAAAAAACAAAACAAAACAAAAAAACAAACTTAAAACTGAACTGAGAAAGGAAGTAAGTATTCTTGATCTTTTGCTTTCTTTTTTCTGTCCAGTTAATAGATCATCTATAATACAAAAGAAAAAGAACCTGCTTCTGTGAAAATTGTGCTGGCCCAATCTTGGAAAGAGGGGCCATTTTATTTGGAAAATGGAAATATTTTCTGAGTCTTTAAGTGTGTAGATGGGAGGAAGGGGAGCCGGAGCTCTCCTTTCAGCTACGTTTTCTAAAGTGTGGTAGACTCTATGTCTTGAAAATTGCTGTGCTCTGAGAAGTGGCTGGAAGAAGGCATACCGTGGTAAAGCTGAACAAACATGGAGCTGCCAGGGTGTCCATTTCATACAAGGAAACACGGGAAGGTTCTCAACTTCAAAAAACTAAGTGGAGGAATAAAGTGTCCTGCTCTCCCCTCCCCTCCCCCCCTTCCGTCCCCCTCTCCTCCCCTCCCCTGTGTTCTGGCCTTTATCTTGCAAACACTTAGAGGTTAAAACCCTGGAAGTTCTGCTAGGCCATTGGCAGTCGACAGTGTGGTTTTGATAAACCTTTTCTTCTGTCTGAGGTACAAATGGGAGAAAGAGGGGACCTGTCACTGTGCGGGTTCCACATTTGGACATGAAGTGTGTAGCTCTCTCCCACACTGGAAAACAAGCTCCCTGTAACCAGTTAACAGATGGAAAGAAAGGTTAGGAGCAGGGTCTCCCTCCACCCCCGGCTTTGTGCCTTTAGCTCCATTTGTAGCCACTTGTGCCCCCAAATGTGAAGCCTGAAGCAGCTGCAGGGCATGCGCCAGGCCTGCTCTGGGCCTTCGCTTCCTTTGTGAGGAGGATGAACAGGCAGTGTTATTTTGGATCACGTAGCAGCCTGTTCAAAAGCGTCACATTCCCCAGCTGTTCCACCAAGGCTTTGCCGAAGAGAGAGAACTTGCCAGCTGCTGGGCCACCGAAGTTCCATTTCTGCTTTTGTCCAGGGGAGGCTAAAATACGGGAACTGTTGTTAGCATGCTGCCTCTTAAATAGTCTCTTGTTTCTGTGATTTCAGTGGGATCATGGCAAGACTCAAAGGCAGATGTCACACCTTTTGCTTTCTCCAAAGCAATTGTTTCAAAGATTTTATTTTTAAATTGTGTGTGTGTGTGTGTGTGTTGTATGGGTGTGTACACTTAAGTTCAGGAACCCAAAGGGGCCAGAAGAGGGTATTAGATTCCCTGGAATCTGTTAGGATAAATCTTAAAATCAAATGTCACAACTTCTCCCTCCCTCCCTCCCTCCCTCCCTCCCTCCCTCCCTTCTTTTCTTTTTGTCATAGTAACTTTTGAAAGATTCTATTTAATTGTTTTCAATTATGTCTATATGTGCATGTCTATACATGGGCATGTAGGGACTCCTGAGGCCAACTGAGGCCAACAGATCTCCTGGAGCTGGAGTTACAGGCGATCATGAGCTCCCCAACATGGGTGCTGGGAACCAAACTGGAGTCCTCTCCAAGAGCAGAATGCACTATTCCCTGATGAGCCATCTCTTCAGCCTCTTAAAGTAATTCTAAGGGCTATATGTTTTGATATATGCTTTTTGGTATAGTTTTCCATACTTAAAACAGTCTGACTTATATTTCATTGATTAATAAAGTGATAGATGTATCATTAAAATTTGTCATACGAATCTGGCTTAACTATAAACGTTGACCCAGGGTCGTGGTTCTCAACTTTCCTAATGCTGCAACCCTTTAACATGGGTCCTCATGTTGTGGTGACCCCCAGCCATAAAATTATTTTCTTTGCTACTTAATATCTGTAAGTTTGCTACTTTTTAAAATTGTAATGTAAGTATCTGATATGCAGGATCTCTGATAGGGGACTCCCAAAGGGGTCGAAATCCACAGGTTGAGAGCCTCTGCCTTAGAGGGCCTGTGGGAAGGGAATATGCTTAGCATACATTGTATGTAGTTCTCAAAGGATTGACATGCTGCGGGAAATATTAAAAAGACTCACAATATTCCGTGCTATGCTGGGCACCCGTGGGCCACAGGGCACCAGCGGGGTGTTATCATCCTGGCAGACTCTCTGGCCCTGAACCCCTGAAACATCTCCCGACTCGCCATGTTCCCCTGGTGGGTCATTGCCACACCAGCCTCGTGCAATGATCGCCCACCCAGCGGTCAGTTGCCACAACGCCCAGCAACCCGGTAGAAACAAAACTCTAGAAGCTTAGAATTAATCAGTCAGATTTATATGTCAATAAATTCTCAATTCACAGGATGCTCACACGATAAATTCGGGGCCAATTGATAATGATTCAAGCTGCCCACTTGTCTAGATTAGACAAGTTATCCCAATTATTCTACCCCTATATGATATATAGCTTATATCATGGCTATTTACAGCCACACGGAATCGGAATCTTCCTGTTCTCCCTCCATCTTCCTCCCTGTCTCTGCAACTCTTAGCACTGCCACCCTTTTCCGATCACAGGCTTCTTGTTGTATTAATATTTAAATTAATTGGACAGGGAAAATTCTGCTACATTGGTAGACCTATTACATTTGGAAAAGAAAGCCTTACTAAGAAGTACCTGCTTAGTTACTGGGGAGGTACTTTTCACCAGCCCTCGTGCCTGCTAGCACTTGCCCAGAAACAACTTCACTAATGCAAGCTGTGAGTTAATGAACCTTCAATGGCCACAGTGTAAATCATAGCCATCTATTGGGCTTCAGTTGGCCTCTATCTCCTCTGTTCTGTGATAAGCCATAAAAGGGATGTGCTCCAAGCCCCCTGAGTCTCAGCCCGAGGGGCTGTTGTCTATCATCACAGAGTTAGGTGCTTCGGTTTTCAGCTTTTCCTGCCGTCCCTCCATGGCCTCCCTAACCGATTCACACACCTTGCACTCCATCAGTTTCCACAGAGTCCATGGGTCTTTACACTGCTTCCATTTTTAGTTTGTTTTCCTGTTGTCTTTTCTTGAGGCTATCAAGGGTGCCCAGCCTGTTGTTCAGGGCTGATGGGAAGAAGTCTCGCTTCCCAGAAGAAATGGAGGCTTCTGGATTTGATAACCACCTAGGCTAAGACTACAAGACTCTGACTCCAAATTCAGCCCCTCCCTGGGTAGGGGGTTGGAAGGATCAACTCCTCAGGAGAACTGTAATCAGTGACAGCTTCTGAGCCTACTTGTGCGGATCCTGAGCACAGCAGCCCTTCCTCAGCCCTTCCCGGGGCTTTCCCTTTTATTACAGGTTTATGTTGTTTTCTCCACGTCTTACCTTTCTAAGATTTGTCTGTCAACAACAACAACCACAACAAAAATCCACAACTATGATTTTCTGTTATGTGTGCATGTGCGCTTGCATGCATATCCCCTGCATGCACACACAGACCCATATTGTCTACTGGACCCTTTCTCAGCCGATCCAACACCCAACACCACATTTATAGCATCACATAATTTATTTCTGCTCAGTGGTTTGCATGCTGCAGATTTTCTGATGGTGTTAGATATAGGTGCAAGCCCAAAACCAACCTGGCCTGTGCTGGAGAGATGACTCAGTGGTCAAGAGCACTTGCTGCTCCTCCAGAGATCCCGAGTTGGGTTCCAGCAACCACATCAGGTAGCTCACCACTGTCTTTAACTCCAGCCTCTGAGAATCTAGTGCTTCTGGCTTCTGATAGAACTTATACCCACATACGCACACCCATGCATAAACTCACGCTCGCACACGCACTTGCGCACACCCCTGCATGTAATTAAAAATAATAAAAATACCAAATCAACATTGACAACAACAGAATTACCTGGCCAATCCTTTTTCCAGAAGGACTGTTGGAAAGTAAGCCTGTTTCTCCCTGGGAGTGATAGCTAGGCTCTCTCCTCTATCTCATAC
The DNA here is from genome assembly GCA_019843965.1 of Rhynchomys soricoides. NCBI lineage: Eukaryota > Metazoa > Chordata > Mammalia > Rodentia > Muridae > Rhynchomys > Rhynchomys soricoides. Next base: position 319,225 of record JADRCH010000358.1, on the reverse strand, counting down.
TGCTCAGGGGTTGGAAACAACACCCATTTCTTTCCCTGTAGGTAGAAGGTGACAAGCTTTGAGGGGCAGCCACAGAGGGGCCCCATTTAGCTCCATACTTCCCTGGCTGCCTGGGTTTGGCTCTTTCCACACACTTTAAAACCTTTGCTCCTCACCTTCAAACTTTCATTGTTCCTGGATGGACAGATATTTTCTCAACAATATTCTGCCTGTTGTGTTCTGATCTGCTGCTGTCACCCGACTGGCCACCTTCTGGCCGCTCAGGGTTTCAAGTGTCTTAGGAAAGCCTTGCCTTGGATGCCCTTATACCACCTGTCATTGGTGTTTAATTGCGCCCCCCCACTGTCCGGCCAGCTCTCATGTGGGGTAAGTTCCAATCATCCTGGTCCCAGCATCCTCCTCTGGGCTTCCTGGTCCCTTTGTCTACAGCTTGCCGGTTTTTCCAGTACAGGGACTCTTTGCTCTCGCTTCATCCTTCTCTGTTTTGGTCTTTGCCCCTTAATTCTTTTCTCTGCCCTTTTCACAGTTTGCAAGCCTACCCCTTTGTCCAGAGCTAGTTCCCTTTGGCTGTCCCTTCACTCCAGCCTGGTGGTTACTTTGAGTCCACCCCCAAAGGTTTTGTTTCCAGGTAACTTTAACCTTTAGAGACGGTTCTTTGGAATTGAAGCAGGGAAATACCAGTTATGAAACTGGTCAGGTCAGGCCATTTAAAGGCTTCAGCTCTGAGGAAGATTGTTGGAAATTTATTTTGGCTTTCCTTCCACCCGCAAGCAATTGAAACGTATGCTTGTTTTGGGTCGCCCTTCCTTTTTGCAGATGAAGACTCAACACGAAGAGCAGAATTAACGTGTTCCCGCCCCCACCCCTTTTCAAGTTATATTGCTGGAGAATCTTTGAGATGGTACTCATTGGCTGTGTGGGCTGTGTGGAAGTCATGGAAGATTGGTCTTCATATGGCTGTCCTGGGGCTTTTCATTCAGTAGGCTTGCTGGTTATTTCTGAGCTCTGATGATGAGGCCAGGATCCTATGCCGAAGTGAATCTTCCCCTTATCAGACTGGTCCTGATGCTGGAGTCTCGGGAACGGAGCCCCTGGCTATGGGATGTCGTTGCCCTGCCTTGTGGTTATGTACTACTGATACTTTCTACTGTCCAGAAACTCCTCTTTCTGAAATTGTGTGAGTATGTGAGTGTGTGTTGTGTTTTATGTGTGCACTACTTAATTGGAAACCCTCCTTTGTTCAAATCCAAAATTGGGTTTGATTCCTTAACAATTTAATTAAAATATAGAACACGTTTCTTACCCTTAGCTTTGGGATTCTGTTGACAATGCCAGAACAAGAGATCATGTTTTAGTGTGGAGTATACCACACCCAGACCAAGGAATCTTTGTTTTAGAAGATGTGAGAGGAGTCAAGCAGACTGATCGATCACTCAGTCTGTCAGCCCATAGTAACTGCCTATATGCCTGCCTGTGTTCCCATGCACTTGTGTGTGTGTGCATGCCTGCGTGCATGTGTGCCCTGTTGTACTTCCTGGTATTGAGAATGCAGCTCAGTGTGAATCCTGTCTTCATGGAGCTTCCTGTCAGAGCTCCTGTACAGAAGCAGCATAGGTCCTGAGATGGAGGCTAACAGCCAGAGAGAATGCTAACTGGGATGCTGCAGCCTGAGTCCTGACTGAAGGCTTACATGCTATCTTTCTCTGGGCACCAGCCTCTATGGCTGGGAAGCTCTGATGAAAAGGACCAAGAAGACAATATTGGTTTTTGATCCAAGATTACAAACCTTTTGTAACAAACTGGACTCTATCAGTGTGTACTCTTGTGTGTCCTTGTCCCACTTTGGCCCCCTCCCCATAGCTGTTTGTGGTGAGGGATGTGAGTCTGGAGCGATTGTATAAAGGATATTCAGTTGGTGATTTAATGAGCCCTTCCCCGCTGTGTAAGGGACACGCCATGGGCGTAATTACACGTGTCCTCTGTGTTCAGTTTTCTGCCAGTGGTGTTTGTAAAGAGATGTTCTTTGCCCTTGGCTGAGTGTTATCATAGCACGCTTCAGCTTTCCTGTCTTCCAGAAAAGAGACCAGCTCCCTCCTCTTTGCCTCCTTTCTAGGTGTTGTGCATTTCAACCAGTCACTTCTAGTTTCTGCCTAGGGGGCTTCCACACTTAGGGTCTCTGCTGTCTATATGGGCCCTTTGCTGAACAGAACATGCTTATTAGGACAAATGTGTGCATGCCAGTACAGGATGCCCAAGTGCACAGAAAACAGGACACATGTGCCGAACAGTGAAGGTACATGTGTATATTAGTTCATTATATAAATGCATGCATATCTGTGCAGAGCACATTGCACACCAGTACAGCACACACATGTGCACACTAGTGCAGGATGCACATGAGCAAGTCAGTCCAGGGTACACTATTATGTACACTGATGAACGTGTGCACGTGTCTGGTCCTTGCTCCCAGGACAGTATGGACTATCCTGTCCAGCATAGCTCTTGGTCGGGGTCTAGGTAGGGGTAGGTTCTAGTAAGGAAGAGCCACAGCTGGAAATTTGGAGGCTAATGTGCCTATTTTCAGAAACTACACAGATCTTATAATCCACGTGTTTCAAGTCTAAAAGTCTGCGCTTAGAGTTAAGGACTTACATTCCGTGCTGAGAGATCTGACCACAAGAGCTCCAAGACAGGTTCAGAGGGAGCATCCTTCAGGCAGTGCTAGGCAGTTGCCATTCCGTTCCAAAAAATAGATTTGATAGGAGACTTTTAAATTGAACTCATTTCTCTCCCTCCCCCCCCCCCCCCCCCCTTAATCATACCCCTAAATTTTTTAAATTTTTTTTTTTTTTTTTTTGAAAATCAGTCATCAGAGTACATTTGTGATATTGAGTTTCCAGGAAAAAAGAAAGAAAACATATTATCAGCTTGACAAGAAAATTGCATGGCTGTAAATGTTTTGGGTGATTATTTATGTAAACCTACCATCTCTGTGTTAAAACCTAGCAAAGTGTCCTCTTCATTTTCTTTTCAACTGAAAGCTTTCCTCACATGGCACTTTCCCTGTTCTTGGTTCCTAGACTGCTGGAGGAAGCATTTCATTTCCTTCCTTGTGAAAATTGGTTTCCTCTTAAGTAGGTCTCTGAAAACAGCCCCACATCAATGAGAGCTGTTCCCATAGGCTCCTGAATCTAATCCTTTGGCTTAGGAGGCGTGGCCTTGCTGGAGGAAGTCCATCCCTGAGGGCCGGCTTTGAGAGTTTATTGCTTTGCCCCACTTCAGGTCAGCTCTTTGTTTTTTTGTTTTTATAGTTGAAGATGTAATAGCTCAGCTTCCTGCTCCTGGCAGCATACTTGCTACTGGCTGCCATGACTCCTATCTCTCTGGATCCATGAGTCAAAATAAACTCTTTCTTCTATAATTCTCGTTTGGTTATGATATTTTATGACAGCAACAGAAGAGTAACTACTCCTCATTCCCCTCTACACACACACACACACACACACACACACACACACACACACACCTTAAAAGTTCTGCAAGCTTACTGAACTTCCCATGGAAAACTCCCTTTGACTTTTGAGCACAGACACCAGTCTCAGACTAGATAGCAACACTTTCAGATTTTGCTTGCTCCAGACCTATCGGCTCCAATGCAGTTTCTTCTCCACTTTCTAGCTCAGCTAGATCAGTGGATCTCAGCCTGTGGGCCTTGATCCCTTTGGGTGGTATATCAGATATCCTTCATATCACATTACATTATGATTCATAACAGTAGCAAAATTACAGTTATGAACTAGAAACAAAGTAACCTTATGTTTGTGATCAGCACCACATGAGGAACTGTATTAAAAGGTCACAGCATTAGGAAGGTTAAGACTGAGCTAGATGAAGGCTTGACCAAGAGTAGTGCTCTATTTACATAATCTTTACACAATCTTTCTTCCCTTCTTAAAGATTTTTTTTTTACAGTTTATTTATTTGTTGTATGAATGGGTGAGGAGGTTACACAGGTGCCCTAGAGCCTGTGTAGAAGTCAGAGGACAGCTTGTGGGAATTGGTTCTCACCTTTTACCATGTGGGTCCCAGGGATTGACCTCAAGTTGTCAGGCCTGGATGCAAGTGTCTACCCACTGAGTCATCTCATTGGCTCACTTCCCAAGATCTTTATCTTTTTTAGTTGCCAAATACACCCAGATTGCAGTTAGTTTGTCCACAGGGGCTGCTCTGTTTCAATTACTCGGAATGGTTTTTCCATTGTTTTGGATTCTGGGGACAAATGAGCAAATTGATGAGATGTGGCAGCAGGCGCCGTCCCCCCCCCCCTCCCCCCCCCCCCCCCCCGTGCAGTTAGGTCTGGTGAGGCAGTTACCATCACCAAGTATATGTGTATGCACATGTCTGCATAGGTAGAAGGATCAAGACAACTTAATAGACGATCAGGTTTCGTGTGGAGAGACTTTGTTCTCCTTCTTCTCTTTTGAAAAAACCAAGTTTAAATCTGAGATGCTTTTTGAAATTTATGTCTGGTGACCGAACAGTTCTATGTGCAACGAACTCTACTGGTGTTTCCTCATAATACCCTGTGTGATATATTTAGTGCTTCAGTGTTTAGAATGATATCTGTCCCCCCATTCTCTCCGGCACTTGAAAACTTGGTCCCCAGTTGGTGGCACTGTTTGGTGAGGCTCATGAGGTGTGGCCTTGGAGGTTTGTCACTGGAGGTGGGCTTTGAGAGACTTAGTGCCGTTTCTAGTGTGCTCTCTCTACTTCCTGTTTATGATTTGAGATGTGAGCCCTCTGCTCTCAGCTTCCAGCTTCATCTACCACGTCTGTCGCCTGCTGCCTTCACTTGGCTCTTGTGGACACTAATCCCCCCTGTGGTGATTGGAATACGCTTGGCCCAGGGAGTAGCACTATTAGGAGCCTTGCTAGAGTAAGTTTAGCCTTTTTGGAGGAAGTGTGTCACTGTAGGGATGGGCTTTGAGACCTTCCTCCTAGACACATGGAAGCCAGGCTCCTCCTGTTTGCCTTCTGAAGAAGATGTAGAACTCTCAGCTCCTCCTGCACCATGCCTGCCTGGATGCTGCCATGCTTCCCACCATGATGATAATGGACTGAACCTCTGAACCTGTAAGCCAGCTCCAACTAAATGCTGTCTGTTATAAGAGTTGCCTTGGTCATGGTGTCTGTTCACAGCAATGAAACCCTAACTAAGACACCCTGGAACCACAAGTACCAAATAAATCTTTCGTTCTCTAAGTTGCCTTGGTTGTGGTGTTTTATCACAGCAACAGAAAGGTAACCAAGACAGGTATTTCCCCTTTCACAGAGGGACAGTATCAAGGCCCTCAGAGGTGAAATGTCTGATCAGGATGGCCAGTGGGTCTCAAGAGAAGTGTGGGAATGGCTTCTGTCACTGTGTGTGCTCTCCCGTGTCCATCCTCCCTCCCTCCTCCCTTCTCTTGAACATTGCATTGGAGTATAGTGCTGTCCCTGTCTTCTTAACCTTCTGGGTTCTGGTAGCTTTTTGTGCAAAAAGGTTTAAGTCAAGTGTTAAATCTGTTTTGTTTTTTTTAACTTCCAAGACTATGTGATGGTTTTGTAAGTCAAGTGTTAAATCTGTTTTTTTTTTTAACTTCCAAGACTATGCAACGTTTGTATAAACCATTTCAACTTTTTCTTGCTACCTCACTTTTTTTTTTTTTAAATTATCAACAGAAAAATCTTCAACAGTAATTTGGGAAATATTAGCATTTTGCAGACCTTTTATATTTGCTGATACAATATGAAGAACATAAATCTACAAAGGGGAATAGTGCTAGGCTGGTAATTTAATTCCCTCAGTCCCCCCCGACCATCCGTCAGCAGAAGCAGCTTAGTGGTTCAGAAGGATACCCTGTTGCACTTTGGTATGTTTGGTTTCCAATAAATGAATTTAATTTAATTTTTTTTTTTTTGCACATTAAAAGACAAGGAAATTAAGGTCCAAGAAGAGAAGAGCTGTATGCAAGATTGTCAAGCAAGTATCAGGATTCAACCTAGAACAAGGTCTTCTGATTCTGGGCCCTGCTTTACTTTCTCTTGATTTGGCAGAGTCTAAAACAAGTGGTAGGTGTTTTCCTAGTGCATTTAAAAAAGAAAAAAATTAAAGTAGTTATGGGTATCTGCCCCGGCCTGCAGGGGTTCAGTGGGAACCTGGGGAGGGGGCGAAAGAATGGGGGACAGGAGACTCGAAGAAGGAGAGCAAGTCTATATTCTGGTCAAGCTCTTGAAGTTTATTTCAGGACAGCAGCTTAAAAAGACAGGCAGGCGGGAAGGTTACACATGGCCCAAGGCCAACCCACTACAGGAACTGGTTTTCAGATGTTCTTTCAATTTCTGGGACCCGAGACTGCAGACGCCCTGTGCTTTCTTAACTTGCACCTTAACTGACTAAGCTTCACAGAACAGCGGGTAATTTCATGGGTTTGGCTCCTGACAGGTATCACAATCTTTCATTTTTCTCACTTAAGACTCACTACAAAGCCATCTACCTCCTTATCTTTGTTAATCCATCATGAACCCTAAGGTAACAACTGCTAGAAGGGAGTTAGTTCTCACCCTAAATAGAGCACAGCCTTCTGCTTGCTGAGTCAGGAGCTGGGTTCCTGAGGCCTCAGAGACCCAACGAGGTGCTGTGGCAGGGTTGTCTTCCTCATCTTTGCTGGGATTTTTCAGTCCCTTGTGACGGAGAGCTGACCTCTGTTCTAGAGATGCCCATGGTGGTGGACTGAGTACATGTGAGCTCAGACCAGTGTCTATTGATCATGTGCTACCCCATAGCCAGGTGTCATCCATCCCTTAGTTCATGCTGCCTCTCAGTGCATCCCCATGGAGGGGTAGTGTGAGGGTTTGTTTTCTTTTTTAACTCTGTCATGAAACTCACTCTACAGACCAGGCGCCTGCCTCTGCCTCTGAAGGGCCAGGATTAAAGGCGTATACCACCGTACCCTGAAAGTAGGGAGGAGTTTGAATCTAGTTGAAGGGTTGGTGTTATTTCCAGGTCAGTAAGTGAGTAAATCTGGGCTTCTAATCAGTCCGCCATCTTCATGTTCTATGATTTCATTTTAAAGCTCTTTTTCTTGCTTTTTTCTTTTTTCTTTTTTGATGAAAAATAAATTTTTCTTTAAAAAAGATTTATTTTTATTTTTGTGTGTACCCATATGAGCCTAGAGGACAGAAGAGGGTGTCAGGTGCCCTAGACCTGGAGTTACAGATGGTTATGAGCTGACTGACATGGGTATTGGCAACTGAACTTTGGTCCTTTACAAGACAGTGCATAAGAGCAGTGCATGTCCTTAACCACTGAGCCATGTCTCCAGACCCACAGAGGATGCTGCTGCTGCTGCTGCTGCTGCTGATGGTTGTGTCTGCATGGTGAATGCGTATATCATTTTTACACATGTGACTATCAGAGCACAAGTCCCCTCTTTTCATCAAGTGAGTCTCAGAGACCAAACTCAGGTCATCAGACTTAGTGGCAAGCACTTTTACTCACTGAGCCATCTGATCAATCTTTGACTTTATGATATAGTACACAGCATGTCCACTCGGCTTTGTTACAGTATTCATGGTTGCTATTGGCTGTGGTGGATAGCATTTAGCCCCTCAGTCTTGCTTGCCACATTTCCAGTAGCCATATGTGGACTCTGGGTATCATACACACAGACTAAGCCCAGAGCTTTTGCATCTCAACCTCTGGGACCTCTGCCAGCACCTAGACAGTCTCTCACTTCTCTGTCACTGCGGCTGTTTCTTTCTTGTCTGTTTAGAAAGAAATAGTTTGGGAACTTTAAAAGGGCAGCAGAGGAAGTGGGTGGTATCTGACATGTATCCCAATGGTGGCTCAGGGGCTAGACAGATGCCCACTGCCAGGACCATTAGGCTAAGTTGGACCTCAGGCGGATCTGTGGAGATTGAGCCTTCTGAACAGGCCACTCAGGGCGTGTCAGTCCATCACAGATGCTCTTGCATTGACTTTGGCTGCACTTCATGGGCGAGAGTCCTGTCAGGCAAAGGCTTTCTCTTTATCCACCATATTTCCCCCCCCTAGCATGAGCGTAGCTGGGGAAAGCTGCCTCTGGCTTTGGAGCCATGTGGCCCTGGGAGTTTTCAGATTTTCACCTTTATTAATAATTACAGGCTATGAAAGTAAGTGGGGAAAATGAGGAGTCAATTCGTGTGTTGAAATTAGTCTAGTAGGCTATTCTAAAATATACAAATCATGAACCAGGAGATTGTATTCAACATGGGTAAATGGGTTGTTTCATTGCCTCTTGTCTGGAACACCCCCACATCCCCCACACCATTGCCCCTCTTCTCAGATCAAAGATTCAGTCTATTATTTGGGAATACATTGCTTTGCTTCATATTCTGCAATATGAATTTTTCCATGAAATGGGGCTGCCTACTTAGCTCTTACACGTTTTTATTTTGTCTGTTATCCTCCTCAGTGTGTTTGTGTGTGTGTGGTGGTATGTGTGTACACATGTGTTTGCGTGTGCGTATGTATGTGTATGGGAGTCAGAGGTCAATGTTAGGTGTCTTCCTCTGTAGTCTTTACTCTCACAGTCAGCCAGACTGACTGGCCAGGGAGCCCAGGGATGCTCTTGTGCCTGCAATCACCCTCCCAGTCTCTAGTTGCCATGTCCAGCTTTTATGTGGGTTTCCGGGATCTGAACACAGGCCCTCATGCTTGTACAGCAAGGCCTTCACCCACAGAGTGAAGCCCCAGCCCCATCGGTGCTCTTTGTTTCCTAACTGCTCACTCCATACTTTGCCAACACAGAATAAAAGTCTGTATGGTGATTTTAGTGAGCCTAGAGACTTGGGAAGATCATTTTCTCCACCCAGTATTCCTGCTTAAGGGATCTGGAATAGACACACAGAGATAGTATTTAATTGATCACATGCTACCTGTGTTCTCAAGAAAAGAGCAAAGTATAGACTGACTTATCTGTTTATTATTTCACAGTATATCAAAGTTTGTCCCTGAAGGCCCTCAGGAGAGGTGGCTGAGGACAGCTGCGTGGGGAGGGAGCACAGCGCTGTAGTGTGGAAAGTATTGGAAGGTCTGGGTCTCTACTCTGCTGTCAGTCCTTCTGACACCACCTGCTGAGTAGCCTTGACTGAGCAACCTCACTGTCGCTGACCTTTACTGAGCCTCAGTGTAGCAATTCCCTTGTAACACTGCTGCCCAGTTGATCTTCTCTAATTGAATGTTACTAGTTGAGTTTTTCCCAATGAACACTGCTACTCAATTAAACTCCCCAAGTTAAATTACTAGTTGAGTTTCCCCCTAATATAGGCAGGCTATCCCGAGAGGGTTATGCGTCCATATCTTGGTCGTTTTGGCTATTCAGAAGCTCATAATCACATCAAGTACTTCAAGAGGCCATGAGATAAAAGAATTCTGCTTGGCATTGTAAATCTTAGCTTTTTTTTTTTTTTTTTTTTTTTTAAACTGTTTTAAGATGAAGACATCTACATTTTGAGAAAACCCCTGAAAGGTGTTGGAATATCCTGGCCGTTGTAGTTCAGGGTGTGCTTGGCTAGCTTGCCTGTCAACTCTGGCATGATACCTGTTTGTTAAATAAAATGTTATTGGCGCACAGCCTCACTCAGTCATTTATCTGTTCACATTGCAGTGATGGAGTTGGGGAACTGCAGCTGCCCTGTATGTCCCACAATGCCTAAAATACTTACCATATGGGAATTTGTAAAAGTGGACTGACATTGTCTTCAGTGAGATTCATGAACACAAGTCGAAAAAGCTCACTTACCTAGAGGCAGTGCTCACATTCCAGAAGCAGGGTATTCTGACTCTGATGTCAGTTTTGTGTTTTCCTTTTGACTTTGTGTGATAGGTGGAGTGCGCGCGCGCGCGCGCGCGCGCACACACACACACACACACACACACATATACACATACATTACACACATATACACATACATACACATACATACACATACACACAGTCACACACACACACATGCGCACACAAAAATAAATCTTAAAATTGATGATAGTGCATTTAGATATTTCTTTGCATATTTTTGAAATAGGATCTGTATGGCCCAGTCTGGCCTGGTCCTTGTCATTCTCCTGCCTTAGCCTGGCTTCCCGAGGGTTAGAGTTGCAGGCACAAGCCACCCCCGCCCACTGGGATATTCCTCTGACAGCCCTTCTCATCTGTCGAGGAGTGCATTCTGGATGAGATCTGCTGTTGATCTCATCAACCAGGGAGTTCGTGTAAGGCAGAAGGAAAGGCACAATTCAGAGGCATTTCTTATTTCTACCCTTGGAGGGTTTCCTGGCAATTTTTGAGACTTTGAAAATATTTAAACCTAAAGAAAAGCAGAAAGAACAGTCATCTCCCTGGGGTGGACCCTGGGGGTTGTGTGTGGTCCATTGTCATAATCCAGGATTATCTTCAGCTCACACCTATAAATATCTGCAGCCTGCAGTGTCTTTGCCATGGAGCTGCCAGTCAACGCTGTACAGACTGATCCATTACAGTCTAGCTACACAGACCCTCCGGTCAGATTATGACTATTTATGTACCTTACCTTAATTGTGGCTGTACAAAAAGATTCCTAGAGGGGCTGAAGACTTAGCTCAGTAGTGTTGTCCTTGCCTAGCATGTGCATGTCTTGGTTCAATCCCTAAACCCCATGCCCCATCCTTAGGAAAATTGACATAAATTTTATTTATTTACCAATATTCAAAATTAGAGAACTTTTTGCACCTTATGATTTACAGTGAATGTGTTTATTTTTACTAAACTCTCTTTCTGACTTTGTCCTATTGCAGATAACTCTCTTAAGGCTGGCGCACACTTTACATAGATTGAGCAGTTTTGCTGTGAACATTTTGATCTCCTGCTTAGGCAAGGGTGATCTTGTGAAATTTCTATGACCATGTTAAAAGCCACTGTTCCTCTCCAGCTCAGAACATCTGAGAACATCTTTTAGTGTGGGAGGTTAGGTCTTGTGATGTTTTGGGTTATCCTTATTGCTGAAGGGATGACAGAAGGAACGTTGAAATGGGATAGCTATCTAAAGTAGCACAGGGTTCAAATGGAATGCAGGCAGGGGTTCCTGGTCAGCCCCTCCTCCTGAACACCTAGCTTTTGCTCATGTTACCTCCTTCACCATCACTTTCTTGCCCCCATTCAGGTCCAATCCCTACTGGGGACAGGGCTCCATTTGATTGTGTTCCAGAGGACTTTATATATTCATTCTCCTCCTCCCTCCCTTCCTCCCTCCCTCCCCACCCCCCCGTGTGTGTGTGTGTGTGTGTGTGTGTGTACATATGTGCTCACATGTGTGTGTATGTATATTCACACGTCCTGGGAGAATGGATAGAATAGTTCTAGTTCACCCCAAAAGGTGAACCCCTCAAATCTGCTTCCCTGTTCCTGTGGGTGATCATTTGTTCTATGAGGTTCCTCAGTGGTTTAGGACAGCTCTTTGGGTATTGTGCTTGCATTATGTTGGAGAGACTGGCCGTGTCAGGCATTTATGCACACGGGTGTTTTTTGCTTGTGCACACAGCTTACCCATAATATGTGAGGTGCAAGGGATGCAGAGAGCAGGCCTGTTCCTCAGGGAGCCTTAGTCTAGAAAGGGACCAAGCATGGATCTAGGAAACACAGTTACATTCATGTCATGCTCTGGGAATAGCGGTGGTGAAGAGCCTCTAGCTCGGTGCTCCCAGAGGGCTTCCTAGAAGAGGCTCCCTGTCACTTGAAATTGAAAGTTGATGAAATTGCACCCCTGGGTGGCAACAACCAGTTATATAACAGCCCATGCTTGCCTCCATTCCCCCTAAAGCTGGGTTGAGGGTACCCTGTTTGTGGCTGGAAGCTCTTCAGGACAGAGATACGCTTTGTGGTAAATCATTAAATCTCCAAAGGAGTATTAGTAAGTGGTTGCAGCTTTTTAAACAGTTTCTTTATTTGAAGAGTTTGTGGTCCATAATAAAGCCTTTCATCTTCCTAAATAAAAGGCAGGGGAACTTGAGACAAGACTATAAGTCTGTTTAGGTTAGGTGTTTCCCCAGGAATAGGGTGGAAGAGGAGGGAGAGAATCCTTGCTAGTGAGAGACAGTAAACATTTCGGAATTACTGTAAAACTGTGTAAACATCGTTACATTTTTAAACTGACATGAAGTCACACGTGTTTCTGGGGGTGCAGCGAGATATTTACATACACATGTGCAATGTGTAATGATCAGATCATGCTAATTGACGATTGTCACCTTGTGTATTTATTGTTTCCTTGTGAAAATAGCTTCTAATGCTCTGATTTGTTGTGCGCTTACTTACTGTAAGCCCTACCTCCCACTCTGTAGGGCTGTGGTCCAGGGAGAAGCCCTGCACTGATTCAGACCTGAAAGTCACAGATCTGGCTGTCAGAGAACCCATGGTGAACTTGCAGGCTAGGAGCCTCTCCTGCAGGAGCAGGAATCATCTGTGTACTTAAGCATTCATGCGCAGGTAGTTCAAAAGCCATGAGACAGCCTCAAAGGAAAGCCTTCGCTCTCACCGCCACTTTACCTTGGGCAGCTGTTTGGTTACCCAGGAATTCTAAGTAGGATGAGAAATTTCCCAAGCTTCAGGGCACTGAGCCAGCATCATCTGAAACGTCCCCTCTCCCTCCCCTTTCCCCTCTCCCTTCCCACCTCTTTGAGGCCACTGATGTCTAGACCCTTAGCAGAGGTCACTGACTAATTTCATGTGTCTGTGTCCCACTGGCTCCCTGTTGAGCCCTTTGTTCAGGGCAGGGAGCCCCTGTGGCTGCCCAAGTGCATCACTGTCTGACAGAGGGGCCTGTGTTCTCCATGCTTCAATTGCTGTGAATGAACAGAGCATTAGCAGGAGGAGCTGTGCTCTTGGGGGTGAAAGACCAAGGCTTCAGGGAAAAGCCTTCTGGCAGTAGGTATAGGGGATGAACAGCAGGCTGATGGCAGCTTGCCTGGCGAAGGGGATGGGCACACCAGCTTAGTATTTGGCATTGGCCCAAAGCTGAGGGAGCTGCCCTCCAAGTCAGTGTGAAGAGGAATGACTGAATAAAAGACATTGTAAATATCAGTGGAAAACTATGACAAAGGGGGATTAATCTTTAGACGATATTGTTTCTGGCAGTCTTACCAGAGATCTTGGAATTTGCTTTGCAGCCCTTGATTGGCCTCTAACTTGAAATCTTCCTGTGCCTCTGTCTGTAGTGCTGGGATTACAGCTGTATGTCACTGCACAGCCACACCTGGGGGAGTAACCTTGAGCAAGCTTTCTTTCTTTCTTTCTTTCTTTCTTTCTTTCTTTCCTTCTTTCCTTCCTTCCTTCCTTCTTTCTAGTTTACTTTTACAAAAACTAACATTTCATTTTTTTCTTTGTTAGAAGTGAATGCCTGGGCTGTTTTCTGTCACCTAAAGCTACTTTAGGCATGAGTGCTGTCATAAGTGCTAATGTATGTTGACTGAGATATAAGTGGGGTTTTTTTAGATAGAAAAGTGAAAAGAAATGAGATACATTTGTTTAATGAGCATCTATTAGCTAAACAGCTTGTCCTGTTCCATTTGAGTTTAGACCAGGTAGGGGGATCCAGAAAACTCCACCCCTTCTGAGAGTTATAGTCTGTCTCAGAAAGTGGGCATGTGGAAATGCAGGCACCATTCACCCATGGGCCTGGGTTGCCATCTGTAGCTCAGCGAACAGCTGTGAGGGGCAACCTGCTTGGGAGCAGATAGTTCACTCACCAAGGGCAGAGGCTATGGGGTCATTGCTTGGTGGTCACTTCAGCATCCCCACAAAGAGCTTTTCCTTCTCTGTGTGGTCTGTGTCCAGCCTGGCCTTAGCATTGGGTGTCTTTCTCTGTTCCTCCCCACCTTAGTTGTTCAGACAGGGTCTCTCACTGAACCTGGAAGCCATTTAAGGGCCAGGTTGGCTGGGTTACTGACCCTATGTGATCATGCTTGCATTTTTACTGTGGGTGCTGACATCTAAACCCAGGACCTCTTGCTTGCCAGATGCAAACATAGCCCAGATACAGAGCCTTGCCTTGGTTCTGACATGGGGTCTTTCACTGAGAATTTCTGCCCCACCTGAAAAGCCCCATCAACCATGGTATGAGCTGATGCTTCAGTCACACAGTTGTCATGTCAGTATCGGTGGCTCTGATGTCAGAATCCAAGGGCTGGAACTTGCACGTTGTGGCTATGTGGTGAACCTGTTAGGTCAGTAGTAAGTCAGATCCAGGGTTCCCTTGGATTTCATGGGCCAAAAAAGTAGTAAGAAAAGACTTCTGACTGTGCTCTGGAGTGTGCAGTTCACCCCCTCATTTTACTTTGTTTTGTTTGCAGTATTGGGGATTGTTACCTAGGGCCTTACCCGTGGCAGGCAAGGACTTTATCATCGAGTATTGTCTCCAGCAGTTTTTCTTATTTTGATAGGACATTTATTCAAGAACCATGTTAGTGCTCAGCAGAAACCTTTGTGAAGTGTTAGTGCAAGGCTGTTCACTGGAAAGCACCTTTGCTCTCTGTCTTTCCCAACAGTCTACTCTGTCTTGCCTGATGTCAGACCCATCATTAGAAAATATTAGATTTTCCAGGTGTGATGGCACATGCCTATAATTCTGTCATTCAGGAGGCCAAAGTAGAAGGATCATGAGTTCAAGGCTAGTCTAAGCCATGTAGCAAGGCTCTGCCTCAAACAAAGTATTGTTTTTGTTTCTTTTCCCACAGTTTTTTTTTAGAATGTCAGCAAGTAACATGAAGACTTGTAATTTTGATATTTAATAATGATATTTAATAATAATAGTAATAACAATACTTAGAATAATGAGTATCAAGTTATAATGATTTCCTGGAAGTGTAATTGTTTCATAAATGTATTTATGCTGAATTATTTCTTGTATGTATCAGGAATTTTCTTTTGATAGGAAGTACATTTTTGGACACTTTTTTGGTGTAGGAGTAGATATGTTTGTGTGTGAGTGTGTTTGTGTATGTTTGAGTGTGTGTTGTGTGTGTATATGAGTGTGGTGTGTGTGTGCAAGTGTTGTGTGAGTGGAGTGTGTGTTGCATGTATGTGAGTGTGCGTGTGTTGCATGTATGTGAGTGTGCGTGTCATGGGTCTTTCCTTTAAGTGCCGGCCTTGCCTTGTTGAGAAAGTGTGACCTCTGCACATCTGTCAGATCCCACAGTCACCCACCTTAAGGACAGTATGGAGTTGACAGATCTGACAGGAAACCCAAGCAAGACGCCAGCATTGGTCGGGAATCTGGTGCCCCTGGGTTCGGATTCACTCTTTGATGCGTTGGGTGGCTTGGGTGGTGGCCACCAGCAGCTCTTTCGGCCTCTGTTTCTTCCTGGTCCTCTTCTCCTTGCCCTCTTTCACTAGGGATTGAACCCAGGAAGGACATCACCCACTAGAAAACCCCTCTACTTCCAAGCTATATCATCCCCAACCTGCTTTGTACTTAGTGAAAAGGCCTCCTCACTACGTTATCAAGGTTGACCTTGATCTCACTCTTAGCTAGGTTAGCTTTAAATGGCTTGTGATTCTATCTTGGTTTCCCCAGTTGCTAGGATTGTAGGAGTGTACCAGCTTTTGTTGGGGATCCAGGCCAGGTTTGCCTCCTTCCAATGTGCTATATGGAATGCTGACTTTTCTGAGGGGCAAGAGCATTAAGCAGACTAGGAGGCTGAGCATTAAGCAGAGGTTCAGTCTTGTGTCCCTGAGGGTAGGGTTTGGTCATGTTTGTGGGACAAAGAAGTGGTGGCTTAAGGCTGCGGAATGGTTGTTGGAGATGTAGTGGTCAAGAGCCTAGGTAATCTGATTTCTCCACTTCAGGGCATGTGGTGTTCATGAAATGGTCATGTGTTCATGAGAAGGGCATGTGGTGTTCATGAAATGGTCATGTGGTGTTCGTGAGATGAGAGTAGAGCTTGGATTCTCTGGTGTCAGGAGGTCACTCCTGTGGCACCTGCAGAGGGCTAAATGAAGAATCAGTAGCTTCCACAAAAGAGACCTTCAAGTGTCTGAAAAGTAACCTAGGCAACCATTATCACTGGGACCCACATGTCAGGAGTGTGAGCCAGTGTACTGCTAGTGGGCGACTGATAATTAGGAGCTCAGCTTCCTGACCTCCCAAATTAGAGACTCAAAGGCAACTAAAAGCAAATAACTAAAAGCGGTTGGAACTAGGAGGAGTATTTATGCTTCTCTTGGCAGAAGAAAGAACGAAAAGAAAGATCCCTTTTCTTTCTGCTATGAAGTTACGTCTTAAGGAAGGAAATTCTTTTGTCTGGCTCACATGCTATGGCTGTGGATGGAGGAGAGGGTTGGGTAGGAAAGGCTGGTGAAGGGGGAGAGAATCACCAAGAGATGAGAGGCATAAGTGACACATGTCCCCTTGGAATCAGAGGTGACCTGTAAATCCATGTGTACCGCACCTGCCTCAATGAAGATGGCAATCTGAGGGTCTGGACAGCAACAAAGAGGGGGGGGGCCGGAGCCAGCAGTGTGGCAGTTTGTATCCTCCCTCCTTCCAGCCACAGTTTGGTGGACTCTGAACTTCCAGGCTCAAGTGCTGTGCTTCTCAAATGTAACAGCGTTAGGTCTCCAGATAACCAGGCAGAATGAACTTGTAATTTGTAGGTGGGGACAGGCAGCCCAGTGCTGCCTCACATGAGGAGAAGGACCAAAAACCTTTCCTCAGAGCTTTGTAAGCCACAGGACAGATTCACTGAGGGCATTCAGACTCTCCTGGAAGGACACTAGGTGGAAGGTTCAGGAAGTATTCCTTCCTGTGAGAGGATATTGTACTCCTGGATCACTTGGTACTTTAGAGCATGTGTGTGGCAATACATCTTGTGTTACACAGTACACAAGAACATAGCACATGTGTGATGATGGTCCATAATAGAGTATTGCCTACTGATGCCGTGGCCATCTTAGTTTATGTCAAGTGTGCTCTGGGTTGTTCCTAAAATGACAACCGTGGCCTGAGGTTGGATTTGGAAGGGATTATCTTATTGATGAAGTTACACATGACTCTCTCAATGAAAACTGAGGCTGGTGACATTCTTTCTGAAGTTACACCACACTTATGTGTTGCCAGAAGCTCTTCAATTCCATGAGCATCTTCACCTAACTCTTTGCTCTTAACTGCGCAGTGAGGATCCACCAAGCATACTCAGTCCTGGCTGCATCTGCTGTAGGTGGCGGGACATCTCTAGCCTGTTGCCTATTGCTTCACCTGTGGCTTCCCTCCTGCATCATCTCCCCCTCTCACGTCCTAAAGACAGCGACAGCGCAGCCTGAGTCTGGAGGGTCAGATCCATCAGAGCTAAATTCATGTTGACCCTCATGATGCTGTCAGAAGGGAAGATAGAGAATGCAAACCTTTCTCTGCTGTCAGATTTCATTGTAGTTAACTCTTTCCATGGCCCCTAGGAAGCTGAGCAAGAATCAGCCAGGGTTGTCAGGGAGGTTTAGTGTTTGGACTGCTGAGACCCGGATGGGCCCAGTGCAGCTGAGCTCTTTTGCATGGAGTTTCAACCTCATCTGGTTCTTCGCCAACACCCTCTCATTTTATTAGCAAATCAGCAACTCACTTAGTTGGCTTCAGTGTCTTGGACTAGCCTTAAAGTCGGAGTTAGCCAACAGCAATTGTTGAAGTTACAATCTATTCTTTTATTCGGCCTTTAGAAAAAAGAAGTTTGGGCAGATCCAGCTCACCCAACATTTGTTCAGATCGTTTGCAGCATATTAAAATGCACAGGGGTTTTTGTTTGCTTGTTTTATGTTGTCTGTTGAGTGTTGGGCTGTCTTGCCTTTGCCTGAGTCTCATGGAGAGGCACTGCCTTGCTCCGTGGTGTGGAAGGCTTTCAGAAAGGAGATTGAGAAATTGAGCAAATTAGTTGGTGTGTGTGTCCTTTCTCATTGTGTGCATGCGGCTGACCACCTACACTTTGCAAACGCAAAATGATTGATCTGTTTTCTTTCCCACTTTGCTTTTCCCCAGGTGTGATGGTTTACACCGCAGCTTCCTCGTAGGGAATACAGAGGTCATTCAGCTTCCAGAACTTTAAATTTGCATTTCAGTGAGTGGATGCCTGAGTTTGTTGCTTTTAAGTCCAGGCTGGCTTTGAACTCACAGTCTTCCTTCATTCTCCAAGTGCTAGGATTGCAGCGGATGTCCCTCACACCTGGCTCCACTGTGTGTGTCTTTGCACTACTGTGGCTTTGGGCTGCTGGAGCTCCCAATGCAGTGCTCTCTTAATTCCTAGTCTGTCTCCATGGCAGTGGCTCCCTACATCTCTCTTGACCTCCAGAAAGATTGTTCTCTCTGCTCCTGGAGAACTGCCCTAAGAAGTGTCAGGACTTGTGTGGTTATGTGCAGATGGTGTCTGCGTGGGAGAGCTGCAGCATAAACAACAGTTTTCTTGTGACTCTCCCTTAGGCTCTGTGGCTAGTGGCTGCTGCAGAATTCATCTCTCATGCCCAGAACTTCAAGTTCCAAATTCTCCTTTCTCTTTCTCTTCCTGCTTTGATTCTCTCAATGGAGCATCAAGCTCTTGAGCTGCCATTGGTAGAGCAGGCTCACTCGACCTCTGTCCATTTTGGGTATTCTCATATTTGTTTATGTTATCTTACTGGGTGCAGTGGGTATTCTCATATTTGTTTATGTTATCTTACTGGGTGCAGTGGTCACACAGCACCGTTCTGAGAGGTCTCACTGTGGGATGGCAGGTGGGGATACTGCTGACGTTCTTTAGGAACTTCGGGGACAGTGGAACTTCAGTGGTGTGTGATGTGTCCATCTATTATCCATCCCTCTATCCACCCATCTATCCACCCACCCACCCACACTCCCACCCATCCACCCACCCATCCATCCATCCATCCACCCACCCACCCATCCACTCACTTTTAGTTGCACCTCTAAAATAAGGATGACTATTAAATAGTAAAAGTTTGGTTAATGTTGGTAATGGGTTGTCATAGACCACATACATGTATTCTGTGAGCAGCTAGCTGCAATAGCTTGGCTTCTTATACAAGGTATTAATACAAGGCATTACTACAATGTTTGACAGGGTGTGGCTGTTACTAGGGACAGGGGAGGCCGGGAGCTAACAGGTGTGTTATGTTTATGAGGTTGTGATCCACACAGCAGCAAGTTCTGGGTTGTGTCTGACACATCCTGCTGCTCCTCAGTGCCAGCTTCCCTTCCTATCTTTGTATTTCTGCATGCATCCCTCCCAGCACTGGCCTCTCTGCTTTCCTCTGTCTCCAGGAAGCCCTAGGTGACAGGGCAAATACACTGAGAATGTATTTGATGATTGTGTTAACTGTGACAAAATACATGAGATAAACTACTTTATAAAGAGGAAAGGTTACTTTTGGCTCATGTTTTAGAGGTATCCGTAAATGGTGATTTGGCCCCATTGCTTTGGGCCTGCGGCAACACAGGATATCACAGGGAGAATGCATAGCTCATGGCTGCTGGGAAGCAACCCAGGAAGAGTATTTGGCATCCCTGCTTTCAGGGGCGAACCCCAGTGACCTGACTTCTCCCTGCTGAGCTCTGTGTACCGGAAGTTTTGCCAGCTCCTACCAGTGCTACAAGTCTGGAGATCAAGACTTTTTTTAATCCATGGGCTTTGGGGACATGTTTTCTTCTGTGCTGCTGCTGCTGCTGCTGCTGCTGGTGGTGGTGGTGGTGGTGGTGGTGGTGTGTGTGTGTGTGTGTGTGTGTGTGTGTTGTCTATTTGTTTCTGTGTGTGTCTGGGTATATGTTTATGTGTTTTGTGCCTGTGTGTTTGTGTGTATATGTGCATGCCTCCTAAACTACTTCCTTCCTCCCTGCCTGCCTTGATTCCTCTTCCTAGTCCCTAAATACTGCCCGTGTGAATTCTGGCCTGACTCTGACTTGGGAATCCTAGTCTTCATTCTGTTGTTATAAACACCATCATCAAACGCAACTTGGGGAGGAAAGGGTTCGTTTTCGCTTAGATCTTCCTCAGGCCATACTTTGTCATTGAGTGAAATTTGAGGCAGTAACATAAGGTCTGCTGTGTTACCTGTGGCTGGTTCTGCCTGCTTTCTTCTACAGCTCAGTACCCTATGTCCAGAACTGGCACTGTCCACAGTGAGTTGGGCTCTCCCCCATCAATCGTTAATTTTTTAAAAAATGAAGCCCAGTCTTGCTTACAGGCCTGTCTTATGGAGGTATGTTCTCAGTCATGGTCTTCTCTTTCAGAGAACTTGGGTCAAGATGACTAAAAACAAAACAAAACAAAACAAACAAACAAAACACCAGACCAAACCAAAACTAAGCACACTTGGGCAAGCTGTCCATTTTAACCCCTTGATTTTTAACTGGACACGAGGACAGTTGTGTCCTCTAGGATTATGGTGAGGCTCACAGGGTTAGCATGTGGACAGCTCTTTCTGTGCCTTGTGCCTCCTGAAAGTTCATGCCCTGGGCATGTGGGGAGTTTGGCTGTCCTAGGAAATCTGGAAGGGGGCATCAGCCATGTCTTGGTCCTCAGCCTTGAGCCACTCAGCAAGAAAGGAAAAAATTTGACAGGAAGACTGACTTTCTTTGGTCTTGATCTCTGAGATGGTAATATTAACAGTTCAATCAAAAGCTGTTTATTATTTTGGTCACAGAAGCTCTGGGGAATCCATATCAGATGAATCTTTAGGGATTATTTGTTGTTGTCTTTAAGGTAAATTGTGGTCAGTTGCTTAGACTTTAATTCTAGTGCAGATTGAAATGTTCAAGAAGTTACCTCTTCTCTGTGGAATGCTGCAGTTTTATTTAATGGGAAAACTATTCTCTTACTCCTTCCCTTCTGGGAAGAAAATATCCCTTGAGCAATCGATGCTGATAAAAGGAAGCCTTGAATTTTTGATTCAGGAATAGCTTTCATTATCCAAATGACTGCTGGATAGCCTTGAATATTCACTATTTTTATATAATAAACACTTTGCACATAGGAAAAGTCAGTGAATTTGATTATCCTCAGGTGAGGTTTAGACCAGAAACCACACAGACTCAGGTGATAAATCTGGGGATCTGAGACTATCAACAAACATGAAGAGACTATGAACCAACTAGGAAGGTCTCAGAGCTTAAACCAGAGGCCATAACAACACACGGGAAGGTCCTAGTGCTTAAATCAGCAACTATTATCAAACAAGGGAGCCAAGGCTCCATAGAGAGACCATGTCTCAAAAAGTCAAAACAAAGCCACACCAAAACGATTACTATTATTAACTATCAGGGAAGGTCCCAAAGCTTAAACCAGGGACTATTGACAGTCAAGGGCGGAACTTTGTTCAAATACAACTGGATGTCAGAACTGAGGACTCAAGATTCCATAAACATTTTATACTTTGACACTCTGTAGAAGAACTGAGACAGTCATGTGTGTTGTTTGTTGTTTTTATTCTTATTTTGTATCAAATAAAACACATTATTTCTGATGCCAGGGCAAAGGCAAAGCATGGTGTTCCTTGTACTTACTGCATGCTCTGGATCAGGCGCCCCTGTTTCTAAAATGTGTACTTGGTTCAAAATGATATAAAGACAGTCCAAAGTACTGATTTATACTTTAAAAAGTTCTTCCTAAGGCCTCTACAGAATGTCTTTGTTATCTGAGGATAATTAAAACCAGAAAGGGGCCACTGGTGACCCAGTTAAACGGGAACCAAGATTCCACAATATGTTGGAGGGGGAAAAAACCACTTTAGGTGTTGTCTTGAAAAACTAAACTGAAAAATTTGAAAATAATTTCCATTTAGTTTATATTTAATAAAACTTAGGCAATCATTGTTATGGGTGCAGACCTGAGCCTGGAGAATAGATGCTGGAAGAAACCAGTTTGCTCTCAAAGCGATATCAAAGTGTAGAGACCAAGGAAGACTTGATGTGTCTGTTAATATCCTGCAGCTCCGCACTGGCAGCAAGGGTTGCAGTGGAGGCATAGGCTCCTCACGACCAGACAGGGCAGGTGCAGGTGGATGGATTTCTGAATAAAGCCTTAGTCATGAGATGATTGGTCATTGGGTGATAGCTGAATGATTGGAAGGCTTCTCCCAGCAGCTCCTAACCCAAAGGAGCTGGATCGTGGATACTGAACAAGGAGCTCCAAGTTTTTATTGTAGAGTATTAGGAAATCAGAGACCCATGAATAGGCAGAGCTGGCTTCACTCTGTTCTGCCAGTGAATAGCCCTTCAACCTGGGACATGTAGCTTGGGTTTAGGGGCATATATTTACAGATGTGAAAATTATAAAGGTTGAGACAAAAATCCCTTCATATCAGAACTTTCTGTGATTCTAGATTAATGCGTGTTTTAGACCCAGAAAGGGCAGTATTGTCACCGAACCCTTGACTCGAGAAGATAGTAAGCAGCGTTGTCTCTTAGCTTTTACATGATTTACATCATTACTTATTTGTCTTGTGCTCTGAAGAACTCCTGACAAAAGCAGTGTAAGGAAGGGAGGGGTTACTTTGCCTCACAGTTTGAGGGCACAGTCATTTGGGGTGGAGAAGGCATGGTGGCAGGAGCCTGAGGCAGCTGGTCACATTGCATCCACAGTCAGGAAGCAGAGAGAGATGGGTGCTTAAGCTTTGCTCATTTTTTTATGCAAGCTAGGACCCAGCGCATGGAGAGACCCCATCCATGTTCAGGGTGTCTCTTCCCACCTCCTGGAGCCTAATCTAGATTATCTTGACAAAGACACACCAGAGGCTTTCTCCTGGTGACCCTAGATACTGTCAAGCTGCTAGTTGCTATTAACCATTGCAGGGATGGATACATGTTTCCTACTGCGAACCACTGCATCCTGAGCCTCAAACTGGCAAAGCTCTCATCTGTACGTAAGCACTGCCATCAGGATACAGGCACTTTCTTTTGCTTTGTTGTTGCTGCCTTGCATGTATTTAATTGTATGTTGCAGCCACAGTGTTTTCTGCATTAGATTTGTCTTTTCTAGTACTTTGGTTCACAGGGTGGGAATGTTTGAATATACTTAAATATAACTTGCCCATGGGCAGCTAGACATCTGTACACATTCAGTGTTTGACCTCGGGGTCACATTCTGCAGACCTCTTTCATGAAGAAGCAATGTTTGGCAAAGAACATCTCAGACGTTCATCATAATCCATGCTTGAGCGGGTGCTTCAGGGCAGTTTGTTGTTGTGTAAACTGGAAAACAAGCTAAAGAAAGCTCCCAGTATTGTCAGTATTGGTACCAGGGCAGGCAAGCAATAGAGAGTTAGATTGTGGGCTGTCCAGGAGGCTGAGGAACAAGACAGAGACCCAGAAAAGACCCCAAATGGCATCCTGGGTGCTTGGTCGCCCTGTGTGCTGCATCTGGAGTTTGATTACCTTCAGTTGTGACCTTTGCCTTCTGCAGCTGCATGTAAATAGGTGTAATTCCCTTTACCTAGGTGAAGGAAGCTAGTGACACTTTCCCTTCTTACTGAGTAACATCCACTGCAGTCTCTGGGGACTCTTGCTTCCTTGGCATGTGTGGGTGAGTTACTGGCCATACTTGTTGCACATTGCCTGCCAGTGCAAGAAAAGGAACTGTAATGGCAGAAATTGAGGCAACTTAGTTGTTTGGGGGAGCAGATCCCAGCTGTATCAGATGAGGCTGGCTAATGACAAGTCAAGGCAAGTTCAGTCGTGATAAAAATTACCTGCTAGGGGCAGGAGGCATAGTTCAGTGGGAGAGATTAATTTCAGATGCTCAGCATGCTGAAATCCTTATGTTCAATCTCCAGTACCATGAATGAATGAATGAATGAATGAATGAATAACTGCACAGTAGGAAAAAACCTAGAGAATTACAGAAATCATGGGTCAGTTCTCCTGTGGTAGGTTAAAGGTACAGAGGCATGTCCTTGAAGCAGGGGACTGATCCTCTGTAATTGCAGCTTAAGTTCAGACCACCTCACCCCATTTCACACGTGGGTCCTTCAGCTTTGGATTTGGAATCCCCCGCCCTCCTCACTCTTGTTCCTCTTAGATTCTAACACTGGAGATGGCTGCTTCCTAAAACAGGAGGAGAAACTCAGGAGTGCTGGATTCTCTTTAGACTTGGCTGACAGGGTTGAAGGGGATAGCTGTCACCTCATTGTTCACCAATGCCTTGTACCACTGCAACAGGGGCAAAGAAACACGACTGAGCGTCAGGGCTGTGCTGTCTTACAGAAAACCGTGAACTGAGCCCCTGAGAACCGCTAAAAGCACCATCGTGATTTAGTCATATGAGGCAGGGGGTGGAGTTGTTTGGTTTTTACAACCTACATGCTCTTCTCAAATATGCCTTTTCAGGTAGGTAGATATCCCTGGGGGTTAAAGTAGTACCCACCTAAGCATCTGTCTGTGTTTGTCTGCCACCTCTCATCCTCCTGAGCTGGGGGACGGAATCTAGGGAGCCATCTGCCCATTGAGTTCCACCCCAGCCTCTGACGCCTTTTATGCTCATCACTAGGTCTGCCCCTCATGTCTGTTCTGTGTGTCATCCTTGCATTTAGAGAGCTTGGGAGAATGTCTACATTATAGCCTGGCAGAGCACAGGGGCTCATTGTAATCTCAAAGATTTTCTTTTCAATGTTAAGGATCAAACTCTGGATTCTGCATGCTAGGCAAGCCTTCTACTCCCAAACCCTTCATCTCATATACATTTCATAAAACTCAGTAGTTTACCTCCTCCAGCCCTCCTGTGAGTCCCTAGGCAGCTGATGGTGTGAAGCCACAGGACCGATTGCTCCTGGCTCTCTTCCAGGTGCCACTCCCCCACTCCCAGCCATCTTCCCAGGAAGCAGGTAGCGCCTCTCAGGCTGGAATTCTTTCCCTGAACCCTGTAGTCCATGTTTCCCAGAGCTTGCAACTAAAGCTCAAGTTTGCAATTAGATCACTTATGTGCCCCCAAAAGATTGTCTTTCTAATAAGTGCCAATGTTTGATTATTCAGGACAGTTACAGTTCCTGTCCCACATTTCTATGTCAGTCTGTGCTCCACTTCCAATTGCTCTGTTATTGAGTACTTATGAGTAGTTAAGGGAACTCATTTAAATTCATATTCATTCGGCAGATTGGCCTGAGAGTCAGTGGATAGTGTGTAAACAAACAAACGAACAAACAAGAATGGAAGTGGAGAGATGGTTCAGTGTTTAAGAGCACATATTGCTCTTTAGGGGACTCAATTCAGTTCACAGGACCCATATTTGGTGACTGAGCTGCCTGTAACCACAGCATCAGAAGACCTGAGATCTCCGGAGCCCATGGGCACCCATAGTGGCTCACACTCAAATGGAAACATAGACACACATAATTGAAGATAAATAAATAATAAAAAATAGATGTATATTTATCCTAAGGAGATTTTTGTTTTGTTTTTGAGATGCTATACAGACTTGGTAGATCTCAAACTGGTTGTGATCCTCCTGCCTCAGCCTCTTGAGTGCTGGAATTTCTGGAATGCCAAGCAGTCTGCTGACAGGGCTGCTGGACCTGATGGAGAACATGCAGTGATGGAGATATTTATGTGGCTTGGACAGGGATGCTGCAGCAGATGGACCTGGTGAACCGGGAGATAGTTACCTAAATGACTCTACTGTCCATTCCAGCCAGAAAGGAGTTTCTTGGTTGGTGGCTCAAAGAAAACTAATGTTTGGGGGTTTGTTTCTCAGGCATTTTAAAAATCAACCCAAATGCTGGCCTGATACTGTGATTGTGATGAGCAGGGCCTAGGTGGTGCTTTGAAATGATTTTCTCTAACCCCCCTCCTTGGGTATCTTGTCCTCAGCTGCCAGGAAGGTGGAAGTCCATGCATGGTGGAGGGCTGCTCAGAGCTCCTAGAGATAGTATCAGTTCTGCTCTGATTCTCCTCAGGGCAATGGGGTGGAGTGTCTGGGGAGCAGGGACCTGGGCACAGGCAAAAGGGCATACTATGCTGGTTCCCGAGGTCTAAGTGAGTCCAGGTAGGTGACCACGAGAAGCTTCTCCAAAGGGAGAAAATGAGGAGTGTCTCTGCAGAGGATGTGCCAGCTTGGGAGACCATTACTAGGAGTTGACTGTAAATGTGCCAGTTGGGAAGATGTTACCTTTGAACCTACCAGCTCTGCCCCTGTGAACTCTGGGTGCTTGCTTCCCACCACCAAGCACCCCATTTCTTATTCTGTGGGGACAGTAGAATAGTCATTGAACATGCATCTGCATTTCTCAGATATGTCTGAGTGTTCTCAGTTCTTTCTGTTCTATTGCTCAGTACCTTGTGCTGACATACCTTCTTCTGTCCCCAAGGTCAACCCTACAGCTAGTGATCACATACTCTGGTTACAGTCACTTCCACTGCTGCCCCATTCTTGGCTACTCTGGATTGGCACTGAACTCCTCCTTTTCACACCCACCCGTGCTTTCACAGTGTGAATCTGTCTGTGGTCCCCGGAACTTAAGTCCAGAACATCAGAGGTCTTTCTGATGCAGACATCTGATGGAAGAGCAGAATCTAGAGCTAGTGCCCATGTGTCCACTAGGTCCCTTTTAGAGGCTGTACTTACCAGCTCCACACAGGAAAAGATGGGCTGCAGGTTGGGGCTGGAGAGAGCAGGAAGGGCGTGGGCTGGTTGTCACCACTGAGCTTTCCCCTGGGCTGGGTCTCATCTGATGCCTGCAATGAGTCACAGGAAGGTGAATTGTCTGTCTCTGGTGGAGGTCTGAGGTGCACCTTCCGTGTTTCTTCTCAGCATGTCTCAGCAGCAGTACTTGGCTACATTCCAGGGATGACACAGGTTCCTGGTGTCCAGTAGTTAGGAAGTGCAGCTGACAGAGGAGGCCAGGTCTGGTGATCCAGTGGTGCCTGATGGTTTTGCTTTCAGGCTTCCTCTGCCTTCGCAGGAGATTAGGGAGGCGTGGAGGCAAGCTTCCCCACAGCCCTCATGCTCACAGCATCCACTAGGAAGAGAATTTCAGGAAAGAGGACTTTCATCTTTTTCTCACCTTCATTTTTAGGTCTTCAAGTCCACACTCAATGGTTTTTGTTTTAGACAATTGCTTGGCTAACAAAATACTTCATAAAGAAGTACAAGTCTCAGTCAGGAAAATACCTGCTACACAAGCATGAGGAGCCTAGTTCATATCTCCAACACTCACATAAAAGAAATCTAAGCATGGTGACTTGCATCTGTAACAGCACCCCTGGGAGTGGGAGGGACAGAGGCAAACAGATCCCTGGAGCCCATTAGCCAGGCAGCCTAGCTGAATGGATGATCTCTGAGTTCAGTGAGAGAAACTTTCAAAAAATAAGGTACAGAGCCATTGAGAAGATTCCTGACAACTTCTGGTCTCCATGTGCAGAGGTGCTCGTGTGCCTATGTACCACATAGGCACACATGCAGACATATACACTCCCACAGGAATATGGACACACGGTACTCACATACACATGAAATCTTTTCTGTTGCAAAAGAGAATAGAGCCTGCAGACCAGAGATCCTGTGGCTCCATGCCTGTGGCTTCAGTGGCTTCAGTAACTGTCTGCTGCTTCTAGTCTCCAAGGGCATTGCACATGTTTTTCCTATTCCATCTGAGAACTTTTGATGTCACTGAAGGAACTTATTCCTCTATTGCATGCACATAACCTCGAGTGTTTAAAATTAGATACGTGAGCTACCATAAGGAAGCCAGTGACAGAAGATGACCAGATATGCAGCTGGGATCATGCTCCTGTGTCTGAGGAGCTAGGGAGGGAGACTGCAGCTGGGATCATGCTCCTGTGTCTGAGGAGTTATGGAGGGAGACTGCCAGGAGAGCCTGGGCCTCCAGCACAGCCTGACCTCTGCGGTGTCTTCTGCATACCCATGATTCATTTCTAACTGTGATGAATCCTCCAGGTGATGATCTCTACATGCGTGCCTTGCAGAGCTGTTCTTTACAAATGCAGGCCTCTAGTGAGATTCTAGGCCCATCCTCCTCCAGACCAGGCAGGCCTCAACTCTGTTGGTGTCTGTCTTAGTTAGGGGTTCTATTGCTAGGATGGCGCGCCATAACTAGTGTTTGGAGGAACGTGTTTATCTGGCTGACATTTCCACACTATAGTTCACCACTGAAGGAAGCCAGGACAGGAGCTCGAACAGGACAGGAACCTGGAGGCTGGTGCTGATGCAGAACTCATGGAGGAGTCCTGCTTAGTGGCTTGCTCAGCCTGCTTTCTTACAGAACTCAGGACCATCAGCCCGGGTCTAGCAGCACTCATAATGGGTGGCGCTTTCCCCATCAATCACTAATTAAGAAAATAGCCTCCAGCTGGATCTTTCCCTGCAGGACTGGGAGGCTGGGGGAGCAGCTGACGGTGGAGCTGGCAAACACTGAGGGCTTGCTGAGACATGATGCTCCTGATAACATTTTTCTTTGGCTTGGAGATCTTACCAAAGCCCCAATAGATGAATGAGCAGGATGGGTGGAAAGCTTCCCAAGTGCTTGTGTGAAGGCATTGCCTGGGATGTAAAGTAAATGACTCTTTTGTGACGTTTGAGTTCCCAAATACAGGGTGGAGGCCAAGTTGGGGACCAGTCTATAGGAGAACAAACAGAAAAGGCATCAGGCATCTGGGACACTGAGATGAGAGATTTAGGTCTGTAGGTTTCTCCTTACTTAAATTTACATGTTTTTAATTCTAACTTTTAATGTGATCACAGTTCTCTCTCTCTGTCTCTCTCTCTTTCTCTCTCTCTCTCTCTCCCTCCCTCCCTCCCTCTCTCTTTCTCTTTCTCCCCCTGTGGTGTGTCTGTGTATGCACACGCCTGCATGTGTTTGTGTGCATATGTGCAAATATATGTGCATGTGTGTGCATATGTGCATGTGTATGTATGTTCATGTGTGTGCACGTGTATGGAGTATTTTCATATGGAGTGTGGGTGCACGTGTGTGTGCATGTGTGGTATATTTTCACATGTGTGTATGTGTGTGTGTGCACATGTGTGGTGTATGTTCTCATGAGTGTGTGGGTACATGCATGTGTGTGCACATATGTGCTTATGTGGATGTGTGTGCATGTGTGTGGTATATGTTCCTATGAGTGTGGATGTATGTGCACCTGTGTGTACATGGGTGTGCATAGGTACACATAAGTGTATTTGTGTGCATGCATATGTGTGCAGGTGTGCAGTGTATGTCCACATGAATGTGTGGGTGCTCACACCTGTGTAAGGCTGTGTAAGGTTTACACAGAGGGGGAGTCGGGTGTCCTGCTCCATCACTCTCCGTTTTATTTCCTCCACATAGAGTCTCTTACTGAACCTGGACCCGGTTGCCAGGCAGTAAGCCCAGCAAGCTCCTTGTCTCCCCCTTATAGCACTACAGTAGTAGGGTTATAGGTGTGCTCATGGCCACACCCAGCTGTATATGTGGGTGCTGGGATTCAAACTGGGGTCCTCATTGTTTGCAGGAGGTGCTCTTCCTCACTGAGCAATCTCCAAGGAGTAAACAGTTGAGCACAGTGCGTCATTTACCTTAATTCTGAGGTACCTCTAAGGTGAAGACGGCCCTGTGGGCAGCTGGGTCTGGTGACCTGAAGGAACTCTTGTTGCTGGGGCCAGCTGCCAGTAGATGCTCCCAAGCCCAAGGGTCATGGAAACATTCTAGCAGGAACTGAGAGCTGGAAAATCCTTTCCCTATGGCCAAATGGGGGGGAGCTGCATCCCAGGTCAGTGCCAGCTGAAACGCTGCCCTAGTGGCCACAGACTGTTGTCAAAAACAGAAGACCTGGCTCTGACTTCCCCGAACCAAAAACGATCCCAGTGCTCCAAGAGCCAGCTGTTTGGGGCCCCTTGAGGTAATACCTCAGGGCCAGAATAACCTCCCCTGCCCTGCCTACTGGGCCAGCCAGAGCCTAACAGATCTCTCCACTTACCTTTGACCAGAGGAAATTGCTTCGAATCCCTGTACATAGTTCCGGGATGTGCCTTGCTTCGTCTTCATGGTCAAAGATTACCAAATGTGCTCTCTGCATTGCAGTTACCAAGCATCTGTGTGGAGCAAGTTACTCAGACTTTCCTCTTGGTGATGATGGTGTCACTTAGTGCAACAGCACATACTTATAATGAATGAATCTCTCGATTGACTCTTCAACACTAGAAGACCAAACCAGACTAACACACACACACACACACACACACACACACACACACACGAGTCAGTGTTTACTCTCAAGGAATTGATGTCAGGAAATTGAATGTCCTCATGGACTCTTGGTAGCACAGATGGAGAAACAGGACACAAAGCAAGGCTTCTTCACTCAAACAGCTTTGTGTAATCCTTGAGTGAGAATGGAGGAGAGGGACTGGATTTTCCATTTGGAGGGTGGATATCTGGGAGAAATAATCTTTCAACTGAAACAGTTTGAGGAGAGGGGATAGTGAGAAGCAGCACTTGCTCTAGGGATGAGGAAGACGGCATGGCCCAAGGAGGCAATGTAGGCTGCTGTGGGCAGAAATAGCTCCCAGCAGGTGGGAGCAGTGGCTTAGGGATCAGGTAGGGGCTCCAAGTTTCCTTCTGGAAGTATGCATGTCATGTGGGCTGCCTGGCCTGATATCTACAAATATATGCCACTCCACCCCAAACATGCCAATGCTCTCACCCAGTGTGTTGTTTCATGGAAACTGAAACAACAGCATACTTGAGTGGTCCTCCTCCAGGTGGGACCAATAGAACCCAGAGGCTCCTGAAGTAAAGAAGGAAATCAAGGGGGTCAAGAAGGATCCCCATGTGTACTGCTGCCTGGGTCAGGGAGGTGCAGAAAGGGCTATAGCCCAGAAAGTACAGGAGACCCCAGAGTATGCACAACGGAAATCAATTCTCCTCTGTGGGTCTAGGAGGACAATGGCCTTGCCAACACCTTCCTTCCCGGCTCAGGGAGCCCCATTTCAGACCCAGCTTCTGGAAATCTAATGTTACGCGCTCTGTTCTAAACTGAGAACTGTGTAGTAATGTGTTACTACATGGAGTAACACATGTGATATGACAGCTTGTCTCTAGTTTGGAAACACAAATTCTGGGAGTGGGTCTGGGTCTCTGGCCCCCCTCTTCCTCCCTCTCTCCTTTCCCCTTTCTCTCTTCCTCTTCCCCTCCCTCTCAGTTTCTCTTTCTCCTCTCACAGGTGAAGTGATCTCCCTCCTCTTCCTGCTCTCTCTTTTCCCTCCGCCTTCCCTCCTTCCTCTTTGTTCCATGTCTTCCCTCCCTCCCTAGTACGTAGCCTAGTGTTGGCCTGGATCTTCCGGCCCAAGCCTCCTGATTGCTGCGATTCTAGTGTGAGCCACCGCTATAATCCATCTTTACCATCATGTTCCTCACTGCTTAGATCAATACCTAGATCTTAACAAAATAAGGAAAGCAGCAACAACAAAACAAACCATACAGCTGCTTTTCCTAGACGTCATCACCAGTTAAATAAAGCACATGGCGGTTACTGGATTGCATGGAGTAATCATACCTTGTGTTTTTATTTGAAGATGAGAGTCTTGGTTAGAACTTGGGTTAAGTTGAAACAAAAGTCATGGTTTAAACTGAGTCACCCTAATCTGAAAACTAAGATCCCAGGTTCTCCAAAGTCTGACACCTTTAAAGTGCCGCCCATCTGTGCCACAGGTCAAATGTTGTCCGTCTGTCCTAGTATGATGGCATACTAGGTGCCATATGATGGCAGAACGTAGGTGGCATACTGAGATGATGGAGTTTCCTTCAGACAGAGGAGACGGGCATGGGATTTGTGCTTAGAGGTGGGTCCCAATGCCAGGGTTCCTCCATGTGTGCATACAGGGGTCCGGGAATCTGAAGCATAGGACGTTTGGAATCATCCCCAGCATTTTGGGTGAGAGGTCGTCCCTTCTGTATTTCTTGCCACTGGAACTTCTCAGGAGCCACATGGAGTTGACATGCTAACCTGCCCTTTGTCTGCCTGCTAACACTCATTTCTAAGCAAATCTACCCAACTTTGTTGTATTTTTTCTCTTCTTCCTACGCCTCTTCCTCCTCTCCCTCCTCTCCCTCTCCTTCCTCCTCCTCTTCTTCTTCTTCAAGACAGGCTTTAACTATGTAGCTCTCACTGACCTGAAACTCCCTATGTAGACCAGACAGCCCTTGAACTTACAGAGATCTGCCTGTCTCTGCCTGCCATACTAGCATTAACTGTGTGAGTCACTATCGCTGCCTCACTAAAATTTCTTAATATCCAAGATAACAACAACAACAAAAAAAAACAGTCTTTTAAAAGCAAAACCTCTTTTGGGAAATTTTGCTGTTATTTACTAATATATTCTTCTTCTTCTTTTTTTTTTTTCCCCCGAGACGGGGTTTCTCTGTGTAGCCCTGGCTGTCCTGGAACTCACTCTGTAGACCAGGCTGGCCTCGAACTCAGAAATCCACTTGCCTCTGCCTCCCAAGTGCTGGGATTAAAGGCGTGCGCCACCACTGCCCGCAACTAATAAATCCTTAAACTTGTCGGCATAGCATCTTCTAGAAACAAGGCTATTTCTAGTGTTGCCTATTCCTCCACTCATCCTCTGACTCCATCTTGCTGAAATACTTGCATGTACCTGGCCCTGGGAAATAAAAGGAAAGAGAGATGATCTTCTGCAGAGGAGCCCACACGCTAGGTGGGCAGGCAGACTGGAGAGCAGCTGAGACAGGAAGCAGCTGGCGTTAGATGATCTAGGCTCTGAGAAGAGCCCCCATCAGCTTCTAGGGAGCATGATGCATAGGAAAGAGGCCCTTAAGACAGTAACTAGAGAAGAGGACTGTTTTCATCATCTGTCAGATACCAAAGGCTAGGTTTGGGATCCTGTCTCTGCCCACTTCCTGGTAATCTTTTTCCATTACCTTTCCCCCTATGGAAACTATATTACATCTTATGAACTGTACATGCACTGGCGTAGCCATCACTGGTTTTAAAGCTCAAGGACATACTTTTCCATGAAGAACCAGGGAGTGAATGTTTCATGTTTTAAAGGCGCCGCCATTCTTATCCAGCTCCTCTCACCACTGCAACACCAGGGAAAACCAAAACACGCAATATGAAAATAAATAAACATGGTTGTGTCTCAATAAAACTTTATGGACAAAAGAGAACAGCCAGCTGGGTCTGGCCCTGGCAGCTACAGCTTGCTGAAACTTGTTTTAGAACAGCTAGTGTTTTATCCTTGGAGTTTTCCCCAGAGTGAGGCTGTGGGCTTCAGTAGCTTCTCCTGTGAACCACTGATACCTAGGGGTTGTGTGAGTTTCTGAGAGTCTTTGAGAACCACACAAAGAAATGATAGCAGGCTGGATTCATAACGGAGACTCAGATTGACCCAGTTTTCCAGCATTTCACATCATCGTTAATATTTAACAGATTCTGAGATTCCAGATCTAACCCATCTTTCGGTCATTATAGCACAGGAATCCAACAAGAAGACCACACTAATCCAGTCCCGGCAGAGGGCTTGACATTGAGTGCGTGTGTGTGTTTTAACTCTAAGGGTTTTGAAAAATAGGAGTTGATTCGGAGCTGTGGGGGAGGAAGTGTGGTGATTATCTGAGCGGTGACCCGAGGGAAAGAGCAAAGAGGAAGGCAGGAACAGCTGGTCAGTGTAGAGGCTGTGTGAACGGAGGCCCCAAGTGCAGATTAGGGAGAAGAATGTATCTGGACATCTTAAAGCGGGAAGCCAGGAAATCTGTCTTTAATAGCAGATTCTGTGGGAAAAGTCACTTCATTCTAAGGTTTGAGTAATTGTTCAGAGCAAACCAGTACAGTTTGTAAAGGATGGGTCTCTCCAAGAGCACATTCTAAAATATATGGTGTGTGAGGGGCATTAAAGAACTTCAGTAATGTCACCACAGGAAAACATCCAGGAGGCCATCTGAGTTGCCCCTACTGGTCTTATGTGCCACAAGCTGTCTCTTTCTTGGTTGATAATGGAGAAGTGAACGACTTGGGAAACTTTTTTTTTTTTTTTTTTTTACTAAAACTTAAAAACTGAGAAGCAGATGAAGTGTCAGATGGTTCTGAGTGGCTTGAACCATTTTCTCTAGGTCAGATGAAAGTGAAGCGTGTGCTCTCTGTGGAACCCTGGGCTGGCCCTGTGTGGGTTATTTGATCTAGCTTCCCATCAGGCTCTGGGCTGTTGCTTTCAGGAGTGAAATGGAGGAAGAGACGGAAGGTTGCAGTTGATAGCTTCCTGGAAGAAGCCTTAGTAGGAGACCACAGTTATTCTAAGCAAGAATCACTTAAACCTTGGCTTGGTTTTCGAGTCCTGGATGAAGACTTTGTCTTAGATGTAGCATGTGATTTGGGGACATGCACCACATGCTGTCATGTGGAGCCTGGGACTCGCTGGCCCACCAGGCACCACATCTCACTCTTGAAGGGATCAAACTGATCTGATCAGCACATCTGTTCTTACTATTACAAATCCGTGCTGAGTACTCTCAGCTGTTCACAGGCTACCTGAGTCTTCTTCCTTTCCTACTTTTTATTCCTGCCAGACTGACCACACCATGTGTCTCTTGAACACCCATCCCCCACTCCCATCTCAAGAGCTAGGAGTTGGGCCTTGCTCCTCCCTCGCCTGAATGTGCTCAGTATTGATTGTGCAGGGCTTTCTGTGATCTCCCCCAAGCTTCCACTCCAGCATCACCTTCTCAGAGACCCGTGGGCATGATGTAATTCACAATAGAAGCCCTCACACCTACCGTGATTTTTCCTTGTGCTTTTCTTACACACTTAGTGTGTGTGGATCAGTCAGGTCATTTTCTTACACACTCGCTGTGTGTGGATCAATCAGGTCATTTGTTCATTCGAATCTTTCCTACTTCGTTCAGGTTACTCTCAGAATATGCGTCTTTGGTGACAAAGGCTTTGGTGGATCACTGGATCTGTGATACTTTGTACATATAGACCACCAAGACTCTTGAGTACTGAGAAAGGAGAGAGACAGATTTCTGACATTTTTTGGAGCCTGAGTCTACAAAGTAAATCATATTGTAGTTAAGTTTTTCAACAGTGCTGTGAGTTTTCTTTACAAAGCTATTTTCTATATCACTCAAGGCTTGCCTTTCCACAGCCAAGAGTTACCTTGTTTTACTACTTGATAAAGACTTCAGCAGTTACTTTTCATTGATTTGCATCATAGTTCAACATTTACATGACACCGTTGGAGGATTGCAGTGACTCAGCAGGTCCATAGTGATGGCCTGTGCTGATAGCCAGTGCTGCTGTGTGCTTCCTCCCTCCCCCCACTATCACCTGACACGTATTTAGCATAAGGAGAAGGACTCATACTTACCAGTTTGTAATCCCGTGGTTCCCACTTAGCTGTGGGTGTAGCTTCCAAGATGCCCTGCAGGGGGTCTGACATCATGCTGTTATCAACCGTGCCTTGATAACATGACAAACCACATACCAACAGTTTTCCCCTATGCTTATGATACATTTCATGTATAAATCTGTACAGTAAGTGACCAGTAATAAAATAGACCTGTTATAGCAAACGTCTGTAATTGGTTTGAATATTGTTTTCTTTTTCACATTATCTCGTTAGACTTTTGTGTGCTCACTTAAAGAAAGCCTGCCGTGGCTTCTTACTTCACTTCTTACCAAGTTAACAGTATTTAACAGCATCCACACTACTGTGGTTGAGACCACAATTTAGTGGGATAGGCTTGTTTGAACACACGCACGGGGATACCTTGACATTTTAACTGTGAAGGGGGCTACAAGATAACCAGGGTGTAGGTGCTTTACAGAATGCCAAAACTCTGGGCAAGGGAGTGAGCCTGGATTGGGTGAGATTTCCTCACACTGCTAAAGATGGTGGATAACCCCAGACTTTATAACCTGAGAAACTGACTGTGAAATTATTCAAGTAGTATTTGTAGAAGGTGGAACTGAGAATAAGAGGGACTGGTGTATAAGAGCCGCCAGGGCACAGCCCCCAGACTGTCTACACTCCAAGGTACACCCCCAGACTGTCTGTACTCCAAAGTACACCCCCCAGACTGTCTACACTCCAGGGCACAGCCTCCAGACTGTCTGTACTCCGAGGTATACTCCCAGACAGTCTACACTTTGGGGTACAGCCCCCAGACTGTCTACATTCCAGGGTACAGCCTTCAGACTGTCTACACTCCAGGGCACAGCCCCCAGACTGTCTACACTCC
>JADRCH010000358.1:247075-264261 GCA_019843965.1 Rhynchomys soricoides | reverse complement strand
GAGCCCAGCACTGTAGAATGACTGCTCAGTGGAGAGCCCAGCACTGTTAACCATGCAGAATAGAATAATAGTACCTTGCAAGATCCAATGTCCTGTACCATGGAGGGTCCAGTTCTTTAAATGAACTGGGCTGTGGAAAGTCCATCTCCATAGAATGACAGTACTGTGAAAGACCTCCTTCTATAGAATGACTGCACTGTCAAAAGTCCAGTAGTGAAGAATGGCTGTGCTGTGTATGGTCCAGTACTGTGAAGGGTCCGCTGCTGTGAGATCAGTGTGCTCTGTACTATAGAATGAACTGTATTATGAAGGGTCCATTGCTATGGGATAAGTGTGATGTGCAGTGTCCAGTGCCTTATAATGACTGCACCTTGGAGTGTCCACCTCTGCATTGTCAATGGCCCAGCAGTGTAGAATGACTATACTGTGTATGGTTCAGTGCTAGAGTGACTTTGCTGTTTAGGATCCAGCACTGTAGGATGATTGTACCACGTAGCATCTAGCACTGTGGAACTGTTGTACTGTATGTGTAGATAGAATGTTTGTAATGGAGAGTGTCTATCACTTGATGATGGCTGTACTTTAGAGTGTCCAGTGCTGTAGAATGACTGAACTGTGGAGGCCTCAGAGCTTCAGGTGTATTGTACTGTGGATGGCTCTATGATATAGAATTACTGTACCATTGTCTGTAAAGTGTTGTGCAATGACTTTTGTGTGCAGGGTTCCTTGTTACAGAATTATTATACCATTGAAGGTCCAGTGTTACTGAGTGTACTACTATCCAGGGTTATGAGTGTTCAGTGTTGGGTGACTATCATGCAGGATCAAGTATTATAGAATAAATATACCGAGCCAGATGCAGCGCTGTAGAATAAGAGTAATGTAGATTGTCCAGTGTCCAATGACTGGCGAGTTCAGCAATGTGGAATGACTATGCCATGTGTGGTCCAGCTGTAGAATGACTTTATTGTGGTGGGAACAGTGCTGTAGAATTTCTATACTACAGAGTGTCAAGTGCTGTGGAATTATTATACCACTGAGGGTCTAGCTCTATGGACTTAGCCAGACTATTGGTTGCCCTCATTGTAGGTTTATTGGGCTTTTGAATTGACATGATGCACCCATCACATGTTCTGAACAAGGCTAGGATCCTCTCAGGTTGCAGAATGTATGCTACCAGTTGGGAGGTGCACATCTCTGCGAGCATGTTCCTCAAAGGCTACCTCAGTCCCCCTGTATCCAGTTTACATAGGCTTCTTGTATTCTAGGTATCTTGGTTAGGATACCTAGAATACAAGGTATCTTTTGCTGCTGTGAACAGACACCATGACCAAAGCAACTCTTATGAGGACAACATTTAATTGGGGCTGGCTTACAGGTTCAAAGGTTCAGTTCATTATCATCAAGGCAGGAGCCTGGCAGCATCCAGGCAGGTGTGGTGCAGGAGGAGCTGAGAGTTCAACATCTTCATCTAAAGTCTGCTAGCAGAATACTGGCTTCTAGGCAGCTAGGTCTTAAAGTCCATGCCCACAGTGACATCTACTCTATCAAGGCCACACCTACTCCAACAGGGCCACACCCTCTAAACACTGCAGCTCCCTGGGCCAGGCATATACAAACCATCACAATGGGCAATAGCACAAGTGTGTCCCCTTTTCTGGCAGTCCTTGGGAGGAACATAGGTTTGTCATGCTCTTCACTCAGTGACAGGGCATTTCCTGCTGGTGTGTAGACCTAGCAAAGGAAATCATGGCCGTACTTGCCTGGTGATGTCGGTAGCTATGTAGAAAGGAGAAGGCCTGCCGGATCTTTGCTAGTGCAGGAAATCCTCACTCATTTGGTGTGTCCGTCAGCTCTGCCTCACTTGAGAAGAGTCTCTGCAGTTCTGCCATACCATGTCCACTGCTCCAGAGAGACAGAAAGTCTCTATTTTTAGATATCTAACAGCCTAACCGGAGCATGTCACACTTCGTACATCGCTGGTTACTCATAGGACTCTTACTCTGGTGTCCAGGAATGCGAGGTTGGTCCAACTGAAAGCCAGGCTATGTCCCTGGAGTCTGGGCCAGGCTCATCCCTGGCAAACTCCTATTTCATTTTGATTGTGAGGCCAGCACTGTCTGGGTCGATCCTTGTGGCACAGCCATTGCTCTGTAGCAGCCACTTGGGAGAATCAGCTGCGTCATTTGTCCAACCCACTGACTTACAAATGACCCTGGAGCTCAAAAGGTCTTCATCTGCAGCCAGTTAAGTTTGCCAGAAGCTTTCAGAAAGAGATCACAGACAGACTCTGCAGACTGCCCAAATGACCGACAAAGCAAGGGATTAACTTGAAGCCATTATTACTGAAGACATTTGTCTTGTAAATAAAGCTACTCACAAGCTGAGTGACTATGGTAGAGATGGCCACAGAGTTAGACCCACACTTATGCATGGATGTAGATGGTAGAGGACCATGCATGTCCCCCTTAGAACCCCAAGCTCTGAAAAATTGAGTGAATCCTTCCACAGCAGGAATCAGGATAGCACACAGGTCCTGACTGTGTAGCCTTTCATTTCCTGGAAATGAGTATCCTTAAAAAGATTTCCAGTATCTGCTCAAGTTCATTGTTGTTACAAAGCAGAAATTTTAGAGTATTGTGAGTGATGCCTTAGGGGATTGTGACCTTGTTTTCTCTTTCCTGGTCAGGCTCTGATGTCACTGTTATTTTAGAACAAAAAGGGACATAATGAGACCAAGGCTGCTACCCAGAAGAATGTGGGCAGCCCTATGTAGTTGGTTTTCTGAATTATACATTGGTTGGGGATCCTGAGAAAAGGCAGAAAATCTTAAAAGCTGCATTAAGACATCTAGGGGCTTGGAAATGTGCTATCCCCAGAACTCAGATAAAGAAGCTGGATCAAGCAGCATGCAGTTAAAATGCCAGTGATGGGAAAGGAGAGTCAAGAGCATCCTTGGGTTCACTGGCCAGTCAGCTGAGTCCATCAGCAATTAAAAAAAACAAGCCTGGTAACAGAAAGGACGAGACCCAAGGTTGACATCTGGCCACCCCACGCATGTGCATACACAAACATCCACATCCACACACACATTAAAGAAATCAAAGCAAAGAAAAGGAGCAGGAGAGGAGCAGAGGAAGAAAGGGAGAATGAATGAATGAATGAATGGATGGATGGAAGGATTGATGAGTCTACCCACAAGTGCTTTTGATACTGGTGTTACGAGTTTCATATCACAAGCATTTATTATGTGTACAGCGTGGCTACTGACTCCCGCTCTTCAGATACAAAAAGATCATGGGTCCCGTGCTCTTTCAGGACCAGAGAAGGGTTTAGTGGAATTTTAGGGGTGGTGAGGACTTCTCTGGGTGAGAATGAGGGAAAGGCATTCACTGGAAACAGGAGCACCTTACTACAGCAATATGGCCTGTGTTGTGTGCGCACAACGTGATGGGTGGCAGTGATGTGGCATGCTACTAAAGAGGTGTGAGGGTTCGTGTGAGTACCCAGTAGATGTGTTTGCTCACCTTCGTTTTCTGCCAATAGGACTGTACTGGATGATACTTGAGAACTAGTGTCCCAGTGTTCTAAGAACAAACAAGTTCTCGGTCTATAATGAGATCACTTCTAGGCTAAGCGTAATCTCTTAAGTATTTTTATGACTACTATTAAACTTTGTCTTTAGACAATTTAATGTTACAGCATGGTAAGCAAGGTGAAGAATAGCCATTACCCACCCGTCCAGTAGCTGCAGCGCCTCACACGTCCAGTCTGAAAACCAAAGCCAGGACGGAAGCCACGGCAGGGAAGCTCTTGAAGGCCAGTCTGGAAGCAGCAGGCTGGATGGTGTAAGTGCTAACCATGAGGAAGAAAAAAGCTTAGGAACAGTCCGGACTTGACTCTGAGAGGAAATAGACAAGAAGCTTGAGTTCTTAGCCGGGCAGTGGTGGCACACGCCTTTAATCCCAGCACTTGAGAGGCAGAGGCAGGTGGATTTCTGAATTCAAGGCCAGCCTGGTCTACAGAGTGAGTTCCAGGACAGCCAGGGCTACACAGAGAAACCCTGTCTCAAAAAACCAAAAAAAAAAAGAAGAAGCTTGAGTCCACGCTGCAAGATTCTGCAGCTGGGGTGGACCTGACTCCTGGTTTGGGTGACCAAGATACAGGGTTGAAGGCTGGTCACTTGTGAAAACAGGGTTAATTTCCACGATCAGAACAGATGTGTGTCACATTATTTGTCTTGAGTTTCCTGTTCCTGGGTGACATCCTGGGAGACTGGACAGATGGCTCAGTGGCTCAAGGACATATTGCACAAGTGTGAGAAAGCAAGCTTGGTCCCCAGCACCCTTATGAAAAGCAAGCCACATTCGCCCATAACTAATGCAATATTAATTATCCAGTGGTTGCTACGTCTCCTCATACCCCTTAATATCTGTAGGGGGTCTCGGCCCCACTTTTTTCACATAATTCTCAAGTAAAGACACAGAAACCCTGTCACTTTAAATACAGGCTGTAGGCCTAGACTGGGCAGGTTCTGAGTATTCTAACCAGACCACAGGCCCTGTGTTACTTGCAGTTTGAGTCACTCCCCTGGCTTCCTCTGCTCCATATGTGTCCTCAGCATCAGCTTCTCCTGGCCAAGTGCTCAGCATCCACTGGCCTCTTGGCTACCTCTCTCCTCCATTGTCTCCCCCTCCTTCTTGTGGTCTCTTAAGACCTCTCACTGTATTTTAAACCACACCTTCATCTCCTTTCTGCCCAGTCATAAGCCCCAGCCATTTATTGATCAATCAGGGATTACTGGGCAGCATTCTTGACAGTAGATAGGTTAGTGCAGTACCCCAAGATTAGGCTGCAGTCTGGACCAGGGCACAGAACTCAGCTTCTGAATACATAGTGCACAAGACTAACCCCAACATGGAACTCCAGGATTGGGGGTGGAGACAAGAGGATTACTGGAGTTCATTGGCTGCCGGCCTAGACAAACAAACAAACAAACAAACAAAACCAGTAACCTTTAGGTTCAGTGAGAGACCCTGCCTGAGGGAGTAAAGTAGATAGTGATAGGGAAGGCCACGTGAAATCCTTCTCTGACTTCTGTATCTGTGTGCTGCTTGCCTGCACCCATGAGCACACACAATCACAGCCATTCTGATCTGAATTGAGACTCCCTCTTCCCAAGTGACTCTTGCTTATATTGAGCTGACCATAGAACTATCCAGGACAACCATGGATCTGTGTACATGTATGAAGACCTGTCTTTCCATCAGTATCTTGAGATCTTGATGGCCGTAGCTATGCAGATGTCCTTAACATGGGACAAAACAATGCTTCCATATTTTCCCTTTTCATGATTTTAAAGCAAATTTTAGAATAAGCTCAAAATCCTTTTGTGTTTTTGATAAGAATTATATAATGTTGACAGATCAGCTGCTATTGATATCTTTATTGTGCTGACTTCCCCAATCCATGAACATAGATCATGCCTTCTAATATGTAGAAATTATCTTGGATGTTTTTCATCCATGTTTTGTGGTTTTATCCCTGGTTTATACCTCAATATTTTTACTTTTTTGGAATGGCCGGAAGTTGTATTTTACTTTTCTAATATTCACTCTTGATATAAAGTCTGTATCATAGAATGCATTTTCCTTAGCAATGGTGATTCTTACATTATCCCATGACAGATTAGAATTTATAATAAAATGGAATGACAGTTTGTTTCTCTACTTATTTTTGAACATTGTTTCTCTATGTAGCCTGGTTGTCTTGGAACTCACTCTGTAGACCAGGCTGGTCTTGAACTCAGAGATCTGCCAGCCTCGGTCTCCTGAGTGCTGGGATCAAAGGTGTGTGCCGCCAAGCCTAGCTTGATGTAGAGTTATTCAGTAATAATCATTATTGTTAAAGTAGTAGTGATCAAGACTAGCTCGTGAGAAATGGTTACTTATCAAAGACACTGGAAATACCCAAGTATAATAAAAACCAGTTAGTTCTTAGCACTAATTTTTAACTCATTTGAGTTTTACATTTTCTTACAAAGTTTTGTGGGATTCTGGGTCTAGTGAACATTTTCTTAGTTTGCCCAAAACTTGAGGACCTTGTTTAAATGGGTTGTATAATTAGCATTCATTGAGATCTAAATAATCGAAGTCAGAAAGGATAAAGAAGAGACTGGGGCTCAGCCTGCCTGACTCCAGATCCATCAGTTAGAGACTGTGGGGCGAGAGTGGCAGCTCAGGCTCATGGCAGCTGGATGTCTGTACCCAGACACACTGGATCTTCTTTTAGGAAAACAAATCTTTTGTGGCAGCAGAGATCCAACATTCTTTTCCCATTTTCCTCATAGTTGACATATTCTTTTCAGAAATTTTTATTTATTTTGACTCTGCTTGGCTGTAGAACAACCTTAAAATTGCTTGGACAAATACATAAAGCAAGGTGGACATATTTGTGTATATCTCTAATCCCAGCACACAGGAGCCTGAGGCAGGAAGTTTGTGAGTTTAAGCTAGCCTGGGTTGCATAGTGAGTTCTAGTCTAGCCTTGCCTACCTAGCAAGAGCCTGTCTCAAAAACATAGCAAACAAGCAAAGTCCAAAACAGTCAGAGTTGGGAGATAGGTCAGTGGAGAAGAGCACTTGCCATGCATGCCAGAGGACCCCAGAATCCTCAGCGTTTAATGTGAAAATGTGGTTTTTGTGGGTCCTCTAACCCCAGTGTTGAGGGGATGAAGACAGGCAGACCCAGGGAGTTCACTAGGCAGGCAACCAGTCTGAAATAGAATAAGCTTCAGGTTGAGTGTGAGGACCCACTTGCCTCATGACAGAAGGTCCAGAGCCATAGAGAAAGGTACCCGATGTCCTCCACTGGCCTCAAATGTATGCAAACAGATATACATAGGTCTGTATACACAGGCACACACCACACACACAATGTCAGAAGGCACTTAAACAGATAAAATAAACCTAAAGATGAGGGAAACACTAAACGGGTAAGAAAGAACATACGAGGGGATTGGAACTTAAATTAAATGCCAAGTTGGGCTGGAACTTTGTATAATTGTCATCTGGAAGTGGATTAAAAATTGGCTTGACAAAATGTTTTAACCCTTGACACAGTCGGAAGCCAGTGTCCAGTTGCTGCACCTCTCTAGGATATCTGCTGTCTGGTTTTTTTAATCAGCACATAAGAACGGTACCTATTTCTTAGGCTATCGTGCTTTGATCCACGGGTGGAGTTGCGATATTCCGTTTTCCTGTCCCCACAGACAGTCTCCTTTTCTCATAGCTGAGAAGGGTTATTTCTTAGGGATCCATATTGTCCCGCAGGGTTAATCAGTGACAACAGTGACCCTTGTTGTCAGCCCTCTGCACTCCTGGCTGCTGCAGCTGGTGGTCCGATAACGTGACACTTAGAGGCATACCAGCCGGAGGCCCACCCAGCACACAGCTGTGCTCTCAGCTCAAGACTTAAGGAGCTTCGAGATTTACGTGGAAGCTACCTCAGACAATTAAGACTCACCCTTATCCTTGTAACAGCAGGGATGCTTGCTCTGGTAAGTACTTTTGTAAACAGAGATGCAGTATTTAGTTTTGGTGTTTAAAAAGTGCAAGTGGCCATTTAAGAAGTGGTTATAATTGTTTTTTTTCCCTCCTTTGCTTTTAGTGGTTAAGGACTGTCTGGTGTTGAGTCTTGTTGACTAGGAGGATAAACCTGGGTTGTAAGCAGAATATTCACTTAGCTTTACAAAGTACTTCTGACAATGCCATTTTCTACTGATGGGGCATTCTAGCCAGTGTGGAGAGGGCTACACTGGTACAGTTTGTAAAGGCTGGTGCTACTGTGTGTGCTGTGTCACTGTGTACCCATCAGTCCGTCCGTCCATCTGTCCATCCGTCCATCTGTCCATCCGTCCATCTGTCCATCCGTCCGTGTGTCTTCTCTTTGTGTGGTGTTTAGGATCCAGGTTTTATCATGACATTCTGTTCATTCTGTTAGTTGAAGTCCTAGCGTGGGAGGTGTGTTTGCTCATCAAACTCTGTACTGTCACCTGCTCAGCAGCTCGCTGTACCTTTTAAATTTCTCTATAAAACAAGTTAGAGACAATGCGGCCAATTGAGTTGCTTTCAAAGTGGCCGCTGGCCAGGCCTGTCGCAACAGCTGATGGCTCTCTCAGTGTCAGGAGCTATTTCTGCTCCATTAGCTGCTATCAGGCCATAAAAGGCTGGTCCCATGTGGAGTTGCCACATTGCCTCCGACTGTGTCCTCCACCACAGCGTCCTCAGGTTTCATGTGGATTTACCCAGTAATGGATGACTCCGCCAAGGCCAGACTGGGCAAGCGCAGCCTCGAAGACACCAGGGGCCTGGGGACTTCAAAAAGAAGACTCTTTTTATTAATGTTTTGGTGTTCTTCCTTCAGAGAGACTCTTGGGATGTAGTCCTCACCTATTTCCCAAATCTGGCATCTCAGCACCCTCTGGAAAGCACCCTTCTAAATATAGCCTGCTGTGAATCAGCCCACTGATAGAGGCAGGTGCCTTGTTTGTTGACCACTGATCTTGTGCAGTGCTACTGATCTAACTTGGGAAATTTTGCTTTTTGTTTAGTCTTTAGAGATAGTGTTCATTGAGGAGACTCTACTCAAGAATACCCAAGGCTGAATTAGAGGACGTAGCTGGTTTTTGGTTTGGTTTGGTT
This sequence comes from Rhynchomys soricoides, assembly GCA_019843965.1. Taxonomy (NCBI): domain Eukaryota; kingdom Metazoa; phylum Chordata; class Mammalia; order Rodentia; family Muridae; genus Rhynchomys; species Rhynchomys soricoides. Next base: position 255,560 of record JADRCH010000358.1, on the reverse strand, counting down.
TTTTTCTCATTACAATAATAAGGAATTGTAGTGTGTTCCTGGCCCCTCTCACTTAGAGGAACAAGGATTACACAGAAGTTCGAAGTAAGTGAAACATCTTTTTGTGTATCTAAATGCAGCTGTGTATCTGGAAGTTCTCTCTGTGAGAATGCTTCCTGGGGAGTTGTTGATTCAAAGCTTTGCAGTTTCCTGCCAGTGCATGCTAGTTACTGCAATTACCCCTTGGCTACCCTGGGGTATAGTTTAGGGGTTTGGAAAGATTGGATTTTCTTACAAACAAAAGGACCTACTTTATAACATACAGAGGTTTATTACTGACAGTTTGCTTAATGTGACTTAGTAAGTAAGTCCTGTCTACAAGTTAGCATTTAAATTTGGAATTAAAGTATTTTTTTCAATACAGGATGTCACTTTATTTCACATCTGCCTGTCTGTCATCTGTCTGTCTTATCTATCTATCTATCTATCTATCTATCTATCTATCTACCTACCTATCAGTCTGTCTGTCTGTCTATCTACCTACCTGTCTACCTACCTACCTGTCTACCTATCTACTTGTTTATTTATCATCTATCTATCTATCTATCTATCTACCTACCTATCAGTCTGTCTGTCTATCTACCTACCTGTCAATCTATCTACTTGTCTATCTATCTTTCTATCTATCTATCTATCTATCTATCTATCTATCTATCTATCTATCTACTCTGTCATTCATTGTGGTGCTGAGTATCAAACCCCAGGACCTGCGGCATGCTCAACACGTGTTCTTCCACAAGGCTACACCCCAGTCCTAACTCTGGTTATTAGTTCATGTGACACTGCTAATGCCTGAGTTTTGTGTGTGCCTACTCTTTGCTTTCAGGCCAATGCTGCTCAGGTTCTGTAAGTCTGACTTCTAGAACAGCTTTGATCCAGAAGCTTAACAAGTCTCACATAAGGCTCTAAGTTTTTCACTGTAGTTCATTTTGAAATTTTCCAATAAGGGGTGTTACCATGCCTTTTTAATCCCTGGGGAGAGATCTCTGGCGTCTGTCCTTAAATTTGGTGATTTGGGGCTGGAAAGCAGTAGTGAGGTGTAGAACATAGCAGGTGGATTTGACACCTGCCAATGACAGAATAAAAAAGATGATTTTTAAGTAACGTATGACATGATGAAGTATGCACAGCCATTATTACTTACAGAATATTTACAGTGAGGAGCATCACTGGAAAGTTCACTGTGCTTCTCCACTGGAGGTTGTGCCACTGGCGAAATAGATTGGTTCTGTACATTCCCACTGCTGATGTGCAAGGGACTCAGTTGGAAGGGTCAGTGCTCATAGATGCATAGAGTGTTACTATGGCCAAGAGTGGTATCCCTAGCTGAGAAGAGCTGTAGTATGAATTGTGAACACACACGCACACACACACACACACACACACACACACACACACACCCCGAAGTGGTGGCAAGGGTCAGGGTGGGGCTGCCCCTCTCGATGAGCCAGGAGAGCTCACAGATAAGCCTAGCAATTGAATGTCCTGCTAGAAATAGGGCCTCATGTCACCCTCTAAAAGTGATATAGCTGTGACATAGGTGTCGAAGAGAGGTGGTTTGTGACTGACATTGTTCCTTCTATGGGACAAGATGATGCTTGTTAGCTAACCCCCAGAGAGAGGCTTTCAATAGATCAGTTGAACTATCAATCGCTTTAATAGATCAGGTGAGTATAATCTTTACAGTTTGGTAAGGTTTTGACCATCTGCGGACATCCCCCTGTCATCCAAAAGACACTTGTTTATCTTTGCCTGCTCATTTGAGACATCTGGAAGACTGAGTTCTAGTCTCCAAAGCATACCTTTGCGAATACCTGGGGACATTAAATGCTCTACAGCAGAAGACTTGCAGGCACAGCAAAGCCTTTTGATTTTGCAAGGATGTCCTGAGAGCCGCAGCAGTCAGGGTCACAGGCCATGGGCCGTTAGCCAATGGAAACCACCTCCATTGTTGGAACCTGGCTTGATGAACAGGAAGTCATGTCCCCAGGGTCTGGCTGTCTAGACCCTTTGGGATGATCCTTGTGTTAAAGCATAAGGGTAGGGAGTGTCTTGCCAGGATGATAAATATCTCCCCATCTAGAATGTCCTGGAATTTCCAGGCATCTTTGCTTGTTCCCCAGGCCTCTGTGTCTGTCTGTGACATGACCCGCCACCTCATTGCCCTCCTTGCCTCTGACCTGTGCTTTGCTTTTAGTCTCCCTTTTCTTTCAACTCCTCCTGTGTGTGTCCAGTCTAATGTCAGAATGTTCTTTGTAAACGACCCCTTCATGCCACTCCTCAGAGTGGATTCGTCATGTTCCTCACCACCCTGTGCTACTATCCGTACCCCTCAGCTTCTCTCTCAGGATGCTCCTACCACTAGGCCTTTGCTGACGTCCTCTTCAAAATGCTCTGTGTGCCTGCCTGGGAGATGATATCACATGACATGGGCCAGAGTGTCTCTGGCTCCAAAGACCTTGACATTAGCTTCTACTGTAGGGCTCCTGGTGTCTCCCTCTCCAAGGAAGATGGGGTACCCAACAGGCATTGGGTCTCATACCCTTGATCTTATCTTACCCAGTGGCCATTCCATAAAATGCAAGTTGTTTGGATTGGAATGAGTCGTAGTATCGTGTGGCTTTGTCAAGTCATAACTTAGCTATGTTCTGTCAGAAGCTCAGGGTATTTTTCCTGGAATATCCACTGTGGAGCCTGGAGCTCGCTCTTATATGGATGCCTTTCTCCTCAGATCTAAATATGCAAGCAGAAAGATGTCTTCCTGTTACAAGTCTGACGAGATTTCTGGTTGCATGCTTTTGCCAACACAGGAAATTGAGGTGCATTTGGCAAAGACAGCCTCTTCAGTGTTGGAGTCTTGCCTGAGATGAAAAAAATCACCTGAGTCCTTGACTTGGGTACTTTTCCCTACTAGGCATTGTCTCAAGTAGCATGTCCTGGGAGGGGGCATGTACTGTTGACTTCCTCGGGGACAGCAGCACTTCGGTGTGGTTCAGAAAGGTCTCTGCTTCTCAGAGACACTTGCTGTGGGTGGTTCTGAAGGAGGCACGTATTCACTCTGAAAGTCGATCCACTAATCCCAAACAGGTTTCTAACCCAGACGGAGCTGGGTTTTGTGTAAATGCAGTGTAGGCCCAGTTCTGCTCTTTGCCTTAGAATCAGTGATTTTTCCCTTCACTGGTGTAGGCTTGCTCATTTCTTCAGGTTCCTGGGCATCTCACTCAGGCAAAGCACTGGACTCAATGGTGTGAGGTACAAAAGGCTATACAGTGTGCCTGCCCTTGGTGACTGCATTCCCTGCAGAGACTCAGAGAGGAACGCAGTGAAGCCCTTATGCCCACTTATGCAAGTACCATACAGTGAAATAAACCTCCCCTGGCATGTGCCCTCCAGGGCTGTAGTGTGAACACTGCATAAGAGCCTTTCCCCCTCCAGAGCTCTTGAGGCACATTACCCTCAGTGTTCCCATTCCACCAAGGAAAGACCTGAACCTTGGGGGAAGGGGGCATGGATTTGAATGCAGACTTATGTGATGTCACCTCACATCTCATAACTCCTGACTACTAGTGTGGCTTAAATTCTAATAGTAATTGCCAACTGTCTTAGTCCATATTCTGGGTAATTTATAGAAAAGAACATATTTCTTAAAGTTCGTGTCCAAGGCTGTGTCAGGCAAGGAGTGGCGTTGTTGGGATCTCTGGCAAGGCCCAAGGCATCATGGAACCTCATGTGGTGAAAAAGCTGTGTGCAGCAGAACATGTCCTTCCATGATAGAGCTACTTTGGCTATCCTATTAACACATCCACACAGAGGCCTGTGAGGCCCGATTGCCTCCCAAGGGTCCTACCTACAGTTACCGTTACCATGTGGTTTGGAGATTCAGGCTCAGGCACAGGAAGCTTCAGGGATAGATTGAGTGTGTACAGGAACTACTAATATCGAAGAAAGAAGGAGGAGAGGGAAGAAGGGAGGAAGATGGAAGGGTGGAGGCGGGAGAGGCTTACAGAGCTTTGTCCTCTGGGACCCCTTCCTGTGTTCACTGAAATGAAGCTTCCTGGTGGGCTGCATGGTAGAAGGCTTCCCAGAAGCCCACTTCCTACTTCCACCAGACCCCCCTGTCTCTACTGCTTTCCCTCCATCTGTACCTTCATGTGTGTCTCCCATTTCTCTGACTTTGAACTTCTGCCTCCTTCCTGGCTCTGTATCTTTGTGTGGAAAACATACTCAGATTTCTTCCTTCTAAATAAAGCTCCCTTGACCTCCAGCCTGTGCTCCCTTCTTTCCTGCCAGTGACTTTCAGAATCCACTCAAACCTTTCTGCTCTTCCTGTCCAGCCTTGTGAGGACCTCTGTGGCTGACCACTCTGGAGGGAGCCCATCTTAGGCCTGGGCCAGTGAAGCAGAGGCCTTTCTCTGTATTCTCTGCTCCTGAGCTCTACCACGGGCCATAGAATTCCTATCATGTTGTGTTTCCATTTTTAAAATTTTAAGCTTGCAGCATGCTAAGGGCCTCTGTGTGTTATTTCCATACTTGTACACAGACACACATAACACACACATGTACACATATATACACATACATACACACATACATACACACATATACACACATACACACAGAGACTCACACACATATATACACACAGACATACACATAAACACACACAAATATACACACGCACACACACATGCACACACATACACACATGCACACACATATACACATACACACACATATGCACACATACACACACTTCCCCCTTTTGCTCCCCAGTCTCTCATTCACATTTTTAGGGCTTTTAAATATTATTTTAATGATTTTCTGATTCTCCATTTGCCTGCCTGTCTTTTCCTGTGGCCCACCTAGAACACGGTGCACACACTGCTTGTCATGCAGTGCAGTCTGGAGCCTGTCTGTGTTAGGTAGGAGGTGTTCATGTGTGACTCTTAGCTTTTCACTTTGTGATTAAACACTGTGTTCTAGTTAGCTGTGTGAACGTTTGTAGTCTGTTTATCCAGCATTGACGGAATAATGCATAAAACACAAATGGCCATCAGCGCTTTTATACACACTACACTGTGTGTGTGTGTGTGTTGTGTGTTGGTGTGTGTAGGGGCATATGTACAGGTTTGTGTTTGTGTGTGCAGGTGCACATATGTGCACAAGTGTGTAGCTCTACCATAGGTCAATGTGGAGTCACCTTCTCAGTTGCTCTCCACCTTAAGGTTTGAGGCATGGTCACTCACTGATCCTAGAGCTCAGCCCCTAGCCTCTCTGGCCAGTGAACTCCAGGGATCTACCTGTGGCCACCACCCTAGTGCAAGGGTTACGGGCTTCTACATCTGGACTCAGGGTTTCAAGCTTGTTCAGCAAGTCCTTCATTACCTGAGCCATTTCTTCCAGCCCCACACTGGCAATTTTCAGTGTTTTAGCTAATCAGAGGCTTCTTGTTTCCTCGTGGACCTTGACTTTTGCTCTAAGCACACAGAGCTGTCGGGTCACTTGGGCTCAGCTCTGTAGTCATCTAACAGAAAATGCTTGTATGTCTTCAGAGACATTAGACTCAGAGATTCATCTGTTTTAAGTGAATGTTGTGTTCTGAAACATTGTATGGAATTTTACTCCATCTCAGCAGAAATACAACACATTCACATGTTTTTGTTTGGTCGATTTTTTGTACATGTGTTATGCACTTCACAAAGCAAAACCCTCCAGCTCAAAATGAAGAAGGAAAGCGAGGCCCTTCAGCTTCAAATATAATGAATTAAGAAGTAGCTTCAAAGGCGTCACCTTTGAAGTTTTGTATGCACACGTCCTTGGTATTGTGATTCATTGAATGTCCGCTAACCTTGTTCTGCAAGGGTCAGGTGGTCTTGAAGTTCAGCTGTGCTTGTCTGTGTTGTGTCTGGCTCACGCCATGAGGGGCTGCTGTTATGAACACAAAATGGCATTTTGATTGTTTGCAGATATTGTTTCTGATTCTCAATCAACTAATTGTATAAATCTGAATCAGCATAGACAAATAAGGGGCTTTGAGGAACAGGAGGGGGTGTAGTTCAGTGGTAGAGCACTTGCCTGCATGAACAATGCCCTGGGTTTTATAACAGCATTGCAAAGAAACAAACAAAGAAAAACTATGAGGAAGAAAATTTAAAATTCAAAATACTTAGTTGTTCTGTTAAGTAGCTGGTTCTCCAAATTATGGTTGCAGTCTTAATTTCTATGAGCCGTTCATTTTGGCCAATGAAACACAGCCATTTGGCTTCATGATTTCATACATTTTGCTGACGATGAGCGTGACTGAACGCTGTGAGGTGTGTTCTACCGACCAGGACAAGAGCCTTTATCTCTTCCTTTTGGAGTTTTGTCGTTCTGTTTTTATTGTGTCTAAGCAGGCTCTCACTGACAAAGCTGATTTATTTAGATTTACATCAGTTCATCCCCAGAGACTTCCTGGAGCTTGCTGGGGAGACGGTGGATTGGGGAACATGCTGGGAATTGATGTGGAGACCACGGACAGCTCACTCGGGGCTCATGGGTTTGCTTCCTGCTGCCATCAGAGAATCCTGAAATTGTGCATGTCTGACCTCCAGGACTGCCTCGAGCGGGTCACACCGTATCTTTAGTTGTTTAGTTGTGTTCTTTGTCCTCTCAGTCTTGGTGGCATCTTTCAGGTGTGGGGTGGGGGGTTTGGGGGTGGGGGGTTTGGGGGTGGGGGTCCTCACAAGAGGTCCTTTCTACAATTTTCTGTAATACAGACCTTTCAGAGACTAACATATTTGATCATTCCTAGGTAGTGGTTCAAGAAGGGATGCAGGAGGAAGTGAGAAATGGCTGGAGGGAGGCTCTTGCTAGATCTTCCTGTCCGGGGCTGTGTCTGCTTCAGCGTGCCTCCATTGCTTGTCTATTGGTCGTGACCCCCTTCCTCTCCAGCCCTGTGTGTTGGGAGCTCTCTTCCTTCTCTTCAGATTAAACTCTTGCCTCTCCTTTTGTGTACATTTAAATACTCAAATTTTCTTTCCTCTAATCTGATTTACTCTCCCTCCTCAGGACTTGTTTTTCTTTAGCCTTCTGTGAGTTACTGCTGTGGCCATAACTAACCCAGCAGGGGTGGCAGGAAAAAGCAGGATGCTTTTATTCTCCACATAGGTGGTAGCTCTGCTGCCTCTGCCCCTTGGGTAGCTCAGTGCCCGGGAACACTCACCACCAGCCTCTACTTTCTGAGTATTTGTAAGTGTGAGGGCTGGTGCAGCAGGAAACAGCAAGCTGCTGTGTTCTAAGGGATGCTCTCACACACCTGCCAGGTCCTGCCAGGTCTGCTGCGGTGTAGAACTGACTCATCTGGAGCTACGGCTTGCACCCCTGTGTCTCCTCCCCACCAGCCAGCCACGCCTCTGCTCTACGGATCTCAAAGCATTGCATCATACACCCTCAGTGCATGTACCTGTATCTGCTTGTCCTTTGTTCGTGGCTTGCATTTTCTGTCTCCTGTAATCCTTACAATATATGCAAACTCTGTTCATAAGCTTTTTTGTTTTTTTAAATTTGCTTCGTGCAAGCAAGAGCAAGTCAGATGCCCCTTCCTGACTTTTAAAATCTGTGTTCTTTCTGCTGGCATAAAGTTCCATCCATAAATGCTGAATCACTACAGAGCAAAGGTTGACGGCAGTCTCATCCGACCAGGGTGTGATACATCATTGATTTTACAACTTACTGCTTTTGTTCCAGAGCTTTATAAAAAGTGGAAACAGCTTTACCCGAAGGCTTTAATTTATTATTTAATTGCTGCAGTCGTGGGAATTGCCCCCTCATGCTTGGGAGACTAGTGCTCTACAGTGGAGTGACAGCCCAAGCTCCCTCCTTTGCTTTTTACTTTAAATTGCCCAGGCTGGGGCTGTTGAAATGGAGCAGAGGGAAAGGTACGCACCCCAGGCCCGACTGACCTGGCTTCAGTCCCCCAGACCTGTATGGTGGAAGAAGAGAACTGACTTCCCAGCGTTGTCCTTTGACCCCCACATTGTGTGCTGTGCAGTTCCACCCCACCCCTCCTCCCACACAGAAAAAATAAATGTAATGGTTTGTTTCAATCGCCTACGCTGGCCTTGAACTTACTTCATAGCTCTGGCAAGTCTTGAACCTGTGAGACCCCTGCCTCAGATTTCTCAAGAAACTGGATTACAGGTATGCTCGAAGGCCATGCTGAGGACTTTGAAGTGATTTTAGAATGAGTTCAGTCCCATGAGATACATGACTGCGTTATCAGGGGAGAGTAAGCAAGTCTAGTTACATCTGAAACACTGGGTCCACAGGCTTTCTTCACATTTTTCTTTTTAAGGTAATTCTTCTGGTAACTTCTGGCACTGGTTTTATATAAACCACTCCATTCCTTCCTGCCTCCCTGTGCTGTGCTCCAGTGCATCACTCCCTGTCTCTCTGTGCTGTGCTC
>JADRCH010000358.1:195078-237418 GCA_019843965.1 Rhynchomys soricoides | reverse complement strand
GAAGAAGAAGAAGAAGAAGAAGAAGAAGAAGAAGAAGAAGAAGAAGAAGACAAGGAGGAGGAGGGGGGGGAGGAAGGAACAAGGAAAGGCTAGGGACCTGCTTGTTTGTCTTTACCAGTCCAGCCTGATGGTGGCAGGTTGAGGGTAGCAGGGAGCTAGTGGCCAGCCTGCTTCCATTGCCATGATGCTCTTGTCACAGAGAAGAGAGTCTTCCTGATCCAACTGATGTCAGGCTGTGAGTAACAGGAGGCAGAAAGAGGAGAGAAGCCTCAGGTGCAAGTCTACTGCTCATTACCACGTCCACTACTGTATATGCAGCCACTGTCCAATACACACATGTGTCACCGTGCGCTTGATCACATAACGGAGTGCTGTATACTAGACAGGATCTCACAGTAGGCAGCATGCTTTTCTTGCAGTTGGCCCAAGTCTCCCCTTTACCCTAGATTTAAAGCTCCTTTGACCATGACCACGTATGGGATGGGAGTCAGACTGAAAGGCCTGGGTCTGCATGGATCTGCTCCTAGCAGTGTCAGGGGTATGCTCAGCTTGTCACTGTGAAGGTGGGTGTGGCCTCTGAGCATCTTTCAAGATAGAGTAGGAACTTGACCCTACTGAAAGCTGTAGTCACCTGCCACAACCTATTTCCAAGACCATAAGGAGTAAAAACTCTTTTGTACTTCAGTAACAAGCAGATTGTATACCAAGAAACAAACTTGACGTGAAGTACTTGAATCAAAATCCACAGGGTATTCCTAAGAAATACAAAAGAGGGGGTTGGGGAAATGGCCCAGTCAGTAAAGTGCCCACCACCTACAGATGAGCACCTGAGGCCCATGTGACAACGAGGTATGGTCACACAAGTCTGCAATGCTGGCACTGTAGGCAGGAGATAGGGGTAGCCCCAGAGCTCGCTGGCTCTGTCAGCCAATCCTGTTAGTGAACTTACACGGTTCAGTGAGACACCGTGTCTCAAAAGATAAAGTAGAGATCAACCAAGGAAAGGACTGTGAAAGAAGGTTGGGCTAGAAGAACCACTGAGTGTTGAGAGCTCAGTGGGCTGCTCTGTAGGAGCTTGGAAGATGAGATGCTGAGGGCAGTGCCAGGCTTGTGATGTTTCAGAGGGAAGCAAAGTCTCTACTGGGTCTCTGTGTGGGAAATCTATGGCGTCGGGTCAGCTGGAGCTGAAGAATTGGCTGTGATTAACAAGAGACCAGAACCACTATAATAAAACCTTTGTTTTACCGGGTCAGTTGATGCTTCAGTGATGAACATCAGTGTGGAAATGGAAGCCAAATAAACCCTTATCGCCCTAACTTGCTTTTGGCCACAGTGTTCTATTACAGCCATAGTAACCCTAACCAAGACACTGGAGGAAACCGAATGTCAGTCAAGCATAGGTACTAACAGAACTTTCAATGTTGTGTGCATAGTAACCGCTGGAAGGCAATGCCAGGAATCTTTAAAGCTGTGTGGAGGGATAACGGGCTGAAAACGGCATGTTGTCTTTGATCTGCCCTAAAAGCTGGGGAGGTGGGTGGTAAGGATGCTAGGTATTCTTCGGTGAGCCTGGGAAGTCAGCTATATAGAAGTCTACTGTAGCATTGCCTGTACTTTGTATAGACTTACTTCTGTTTAAAATTAAAACAACAACTAGGCACCATGATTCAACACGGGGAATTCTGACAGCTATGGATTTGGCAGAACTTTCCAGTTGATTTCAAATCCAAAAACCATAAAAGATGGCTAAAAGTATGATTTTAAAGTGCTTTCTTTCACATAATGTAAAAAAAAACTGTACCAAAGAGAAAAATAATGGAGCTGTTTGCAACTGCTGTCACAGACCAGTGGCTAGTGTACTAACAGAAATGTCTAAGGTAGGCAAAGGATTTGGACAGACAGCTCACAACAGAGAGATGATGGTCAAATGTACTGAAACACAAACAGACTCTCGGCCTCATTGGTGAGGGAAAGCATTCAGGGCTTGAGCCACCTCAGACCAGCAAACCTCTAGCTGTTGGTCAGACATGAAGATTGGTGAGGCTGCAGAGAAACTTCAGCTGATGGGAATGTACAATGGCTCAAGGCCAAGGAAGAGCAATTTGGCAGTTGCCGTCGGGATTCTTTCAGACACAATTACAGTCAGGGTTACACTGCAGCTCTGTTAGAAGGCACCCAAGGTTGGAAACCTTCATCTCTCCTCTATGGAGGTGCCATAGCAAACTGCATGCTCTGGAATGCTGTGCAGCTCTGGAAAGGGAAGGAGCCACCTGGGTACCTGTACCAGAAGACCTCTCAAGTACATCACTGAGGACACTTTGCACTCCAATGCTTGTATATGATATGGAAATGAATACCTTAAAGTTTGTGTGAAGAAACTATGTAAAGACAGGGAGGAAACTCAGACAAGCAAGGAAGTGAGCGAGGACTGTAAGGTCTCCGTGAGAACCTTCAGGTCCATGAAGGCGGCTGTGCAGGTTGAGCCCCAGCTTTATGTGATGTCCATAAGTGGTTCACTTTTATATAAAGCTGAATAAAATTCCAAAAATAACAGTTAGGTCATTTGAAAACATATGGGGTAGGTACCCGTGAAATGTTTGCCTCAATGTGTGTTTTGTGCACAGTGTGTCCTGCCAGCCCAGGATGGGCCGTTCAATTAAGTCAGACATTGTGACTGCCGAGAAAGAAAGTGCCCTGCTCACTCCTGGGACATTTCATCACCTCCCTCCTGGTTCCGCCAGCTGCTCTATTAAATATGAGGAGCAAGCATGCTTTCACCGACTGGGGAAGAAATCAGATGAACTGTCTGCCCATAAATTATATCATGGCTCTTAGGAGAGCTTTGTAGCCTGGAGCCAGTGCTGTTTCCCTGCTTCAGGCTTAAGTTCGAGCAGCTGTGTGCTGAATGCTTTTCCATTTTTGTTTAAAAATGTGTGTTAGCACCTCCTCTGAGTCCTTTTACTTCACACCCCATCCCAGCCCCAAACTCTCCTCTGCAAACACAGAGTTTTAGCCTTTTAAGAAACAAAATTAGGACGTTCTCTTCCCAGCCACCCTCTTTCCCTTCTCTATAAGGAAGAAATCATTGGAGACACTCCTTGTATTTGCATTTGATCTATCTTCCAAAAGGTTGAGAGAAGGTGGAGACCGAATGACCAGCCCACTCTGGTGCTGCTCTGATTCCAGTTGGAGGCTGAGCAATCATGCATGGAGCTCTCAATGGAAATGAAAAGGTTTTTTAATTATTGCATTTCTCCCTCTCCCCCTCTCTCCCCTCCCCTCCCTTCCTGTGAAGGAGACAGTTTACCTACTGAGCTGTCTCCCTTCTATAAGAATGACTGTCCAGCTGGGCAGTGGTGGCGCATGCCTTTAATCCCAGCACTTGGGGGGCAGAGACAGGCGGATTTCTGAGTTCGAGGCCAGCCTGGTCTACAGAGTGAGTTCCAGGACAGCCAGGGCTATACAGAGAAACCCTGTCTCGAAAAACCAAATAAAAAAGAATGACTGTCCAGTCTTGTTGCAGATCTGACTATTAGCATATCTAACGTATTAAACACTCTCTTTGAAGCAGCCCGACAACTGACAAGCATGGTTACCAAGCTTCCTTCTTGGGAGCCCTGACCTCTTAAGCATTTGAACTCATGGCTGGAAACTATCTCCCACTGTCCCCAAAGCACTCTGGTGGTAAGTGTTTCCCCCACTGGTGCTTTGTGGACAAGCTCAGTGCTGTGGGTGTCTGCGTTGGGGAGCCCGGCTACCTGGCATTCTGGAAGGAGTCCCTGTGCAGAGGACACATATTGAGGCATCCAGAAGTATTCCCCTTGTTTTTATTTTATTGCAAAATAATCCAAGCTCTCCTGGATGGCATTTAGGGATGTTAATATGCTGGTCTGTACATTGGTAAGGGCAAACAGACTACAATATAGCATAATAGTCAAGGTGTCAGGGTTTGAAAGACCTACCACAGACATCTCAAATGCTTTCTCTAAGTTTTGATAAATTGACTTCATAATGAAGCCAACAAACATTGGACTAGCAAAAGGAAAAACTGGCAAAAATCAGGTGTATATGGATCCTGGCAAGTTAGAAAGGCTGTGTTTGCATGTGGCTATCAAGTGTGTAATCGGAGAAAGGACCCGGGGAAGGAAGATGGGGGTGGGGAGGGAGAAATGGATGCAGAGCAGCCAGCGACTGAGACTATGGACCCAAGTCCTCATCTAAGCTTGCACTCTGCTACACATGTGAATGTCTGCGGGGCAAACTGGGCCAAGAGCCCACACAGCTGAAGCATTCAGCCTGAGAGTGGACTTACATCTTGTCCTGGACTCCGTGCTTTCTCTCAGCTCACTGCTCTGGGTTTGGTTCTTGTGTCTTTGTTTTGTTGCTTTTTCTCCCTGCTGTGTTGCTGAGGATGGAAGCCAGAACCTAATGCTCTGCTCTGAGCTGCACCTCAATCAGCATATTCATTTAATCAAGTGCCACCTACAGTGTGTCAGGAATCGACTGTTTCCATCAGGGAGGGATATCACAGGTTCTATCTTGAAATGGCCCTGTGGCAAGAACCACTGTCTTAGTTTGGGTTCCGTTGCTGTGAAGAGACACCATGACCAAGGCAACTCTTATAAAAAGAAAATTTAATTGAGGCTGGCTTACAGGTTCAGAGGTTTCAGTCCATTATCATCGTGGTGGGAAGCATGGCATCGTGCAGGCAGACTTGGTGCTGGAGAAGCCAAGATTTCTACATCTTGATCCAAAGGGAGCCAGACAGGGACTAGTCTTCCTCAGGCAGCCAGGAGGAAGGTCTCATTCCACATTGGGCAGAGCCTGAGCATAGGAACCTCAAAGCCCACCCCCACAGCAACCACGGCCACACCTCCTAATAGTGCCACTCTCTGAGTCAGTCATATTCAAACTATCACAAGCACCCTTCATAACTACACCCCAAGCATATGGCTCCCCTGAATCGAGAGCCCAAGGACACAGAACCGGAAAGAGAAGGAATGGCTCAGCTTAAACGGGTTTTCCGGGGTCAGAGCTCCCAGACAGCTCCACAGCGCCCCTACTGGCAGGTGGTGGTAGCGGCTTCTTTTGTGTTTTTTTACTTTCAGCTCCAGCTTTGGGTTTGGTAAACTTGATGTGCTCGTTGGTTTGGACGAAACCTGGCGTGTAGCAATTTGGAAAATGCTGTGTACAAATGAACTGTGGTGGGTAGGACCAGTACTTTGCCCGCCTTTGTGGGGAAACATGTTTACACTGCTATTGCTAGCTGTTTTTCTTGGATGACAAAATGCGTACGATTGTTATAACATGTTTCTGAGAGACAGATGATGAAAACCGCAACAAAACGCGAGCCTTTCAAGTTAGCACATGAGCTGTGTGCATCGATGATGGGGAGGAATGGGGCCAGGGGAACGACTGTAAAGAAAGAGCATACATGGGCGGGGAGGTACCTCTGCAAATGAGCAGGCCTACTGCCAAGCCTGGCCACCTGAGTTCCATCCGCAGGACCCACGTGGTGAAGGAAGGGAGGCGACTCCAGGAGGCTTTCCTGAGGACTGACACATGCGCAAGTGTGCATGCACACGTATGCTCTCTCTCTCTCTCTCTCTCTCTCTCTCTCTCTCTCTCTCACACACACACACACACACACACACACACACACACCAAAATAAATAAAATAAAATTGAAAAGACAGCCATCGGGAGGTCGCTGTCAGTATTTTTCTTTGTAACTAATTTCTAGCTGTTCACCACTCACCACCCCCTGTTAGAAGCAACAAGAACTTCTTAGGACTAAACAGTGGCCAGAGCTGAGCTGCAGGATGTTAATCTCACTTAATGGGTGATGGACAAGATCCCCCACCCCAAGGGTATTTGCCCCATTGTATTCACCCTCTGGCCAACCAAATCTTGACTAGTAGGTTTTAGGGAATTGGTTTTCTTTGTACTTCTGCCTTGAGGATCACAACATGTTTCAAAACAAAAAAGACTGAAGAACAAACGAGGCAGAGCACATGGAGGACAGCAGAGATCTTTCGGAGGGGTGTAGCTCAGTGTGGATCCCTGGCCTAGCATGCCAGAGGCCCTGGGTTCCAGCCCCAGTGGCACAGGGGAAAAGCCACAGCTGAGAGCTTGGCTCCCGCTCCCTCCTGGCTGTTTCCTGTGAGCGTCTGTGAAGGTCATGGGCAGATGGAGGAGGAGGTGGGTGTGTGTAGGCAAGAGGACCTGTCCTCAACATCTTCTGTCTGACTTGCTCAGGTGAGTTTCTGCAGAGATGAAGAACTGCTGTGATAGAAAACCCTTTCCTTTGCCAAATTATCACGATCAAATCGTTCCAGTGCTAAACATGATGACATGCTGGCTGGCCTGGGTTACCCAAGCACTTTCCTCCATTAAAAGGTCGATGAAGCTGCTGCTGGAAACTGTGGTGAGGGGCTCTTGTGTTCAGAGGGAGATGCCCGAGGCAGCTGTGCATAGCACTATTTAACTTTTGGCTGGGCTCCTGAGTGCATGAGCTTGTGATCCAAATTTATCACCAGAAGAATGCAGGGACAATCTCTTTTCTTTCCTCAAACTCCTTTTGATTTTAACTCTTAAGATTTATTTTACTTTTGGTATTGTGTACAAATATATTTTATTATCTGGATATTCACATGCCTGTGGGTACCCATGGAGACCAGGAGGAGAGGCCAATTCCACGGAGCTGGAATTGCAGGCGGTTGTGAGTTGCTCCCCAATATGGGTGGTAGGATCTGAACTCAAGTCTTCTGCAAGAGCAGCAAGTGCTCCTCTTCCCGAACCATCCCTCAGGCTAGCATGGCTCTTGCTTTGTTGGGCCCCACCCACATTTCCAGGCTTCTCCACCCAGAACTAGTCATTATCATTGCTCTAGACATGGATCCATGCTGTCCTGTGTCCCTCTTCCCTACAGAAACAGGGACGGTAGAGACAGGTTTTGGTAGCATGTTGGGCCGCTTCTGTTTAAGAACCCACCCCCCAGGGACCCAAAGATCATCTGCAGCTGTCAGGGACCACACAGCCTTTTCTTCATCCACACCCTCAGCTCAGCAATAACAAAGGTTATTAACCCTTTGTGTTTTCTGCAGCTCTCAAGAGGCCTCTGGGGTTCCCCCCCCCCCCAGTTTTTCATACTGGAAACAAAATATATGTGATGTGCAATTCACCATCTTACACGTGTGAAATGTGTACACATCGTGGTGTGAAATGCACGTGTAAATGCACATGTCACGAGCTGCCATCGCCACCACCCATCTGCAGACCCTTTCATCTTGGAAAAGACAAAACTCTTGTTGCACCTACTAAACAGTTACACTTCAGTTGCTCTGTTCCACCTGCAACAGTTGCCACGTCAGCTTGTGTCAGGTCGCTCGTGTAAGGATGTCTTTGTCTTTTGTGTCTGGCTTGTTGGGGCTAGTATAATGTGGTCAAATTTTATGTATGCTGTCAGGTACATTGGAATTACCCTCATTTTAAAAAGCGTGTGTGTGTGCTGTGACAGACAGTGGTAGCCTTTAATCCCAGCACTCGGGAGGTAGAGGCAGATGGATCTTTGTAAGTTTGAGGCCAGCCTTGTCTACAGAGTGAGTTCCAAGACAGCCAAGGCTATACACATAAAAGTCCTGTCTAGGGGAAAAAAAGAGGTGAATGTGTATATATGTGTATCATGCGTGTACATATGTACATGCAAGCACATGACAGGGTGTGCAGGTGTGGAAGTCAGTAGACAACACTGGGTTTCAGCCCTTGCTCTCCACCCTGTTTGAAATGGAGTCTCTTGTTCACTTGTGTGTACGAGGCTTGCTGGCCCATGACCATTGAGAGATCCCTCGGTCTGTGCCTCCCATCTTGCCACAGGAGTGTTGGGATTGTAGGTGCACACTACTACATCTGACTTTACCGGGGTCCTTGGGATCCGAACTCGGGTCCTCAATGCTTGCACAGCAGGTATTTTATCCATTTCCCCAGCCCGCAATCTTCCTCTTTTTTAAGGCTGAATACTATTTCTTTGAACGCATGCACTTTGACATTTTGCTTACTGTTCTTCGATGAAGCCTCGGGTTGCTTCCATAAGTTGACTCCTATGCTTGACTAACACACTATGAACAGGGCTACACAGGTTCCTCTTCAGGACACTGCTTTCATTCCTGTCTCCAGCCCTATGTTTAAACCTTCCTGGCAGTCCCATATTTTCATCTGTGAAATGAAGACAGTGGCACTGAACTTCTGGCTTGCAGGAATCAAGGAAACCATGTTGACCAAGCTCTGTATAAATTATGAAATACTTTCTGGTGTCCATTTTTGTGGCATGAATGTGAAGTGAGCTGTGTTTTAATTGATACCTACCTGGCAAGCATTCTATCAAAAGCACAAGCTGACTTTTGATTTTCATCATGGGATGGTGCAGGGACTGGAAACCTCTGGCTGGGTGTCCTGGAGCTGCATGTGGCACCTCTAGATGGCATCGCCTTCCTCCCACATCTCTCCTGCAAGGTAACTGCTCTAACATATGCTTCCCCAGAATCTGCGTACACAGGGAAAAGAACTTAAGGACGCCAAGGTCACCGGGCATGGGGGAGTGCTCCCTGAGGAAGACCATCCTTGGAAGAGGAAGGGCACATGGCCTGTCTTGTCTCACTTGTGGTACATGTCGTTGTGCACACATTTGTTCTTACCACATGAAAACAGTCATAAAACTGGTTCACAGTACAGAAAATGGAGTCTGGGGCTCAGCTCCTGTACATATCTCTGGAATCTGGGAGGGAGAGCCAAGGGCAGATGTCTGAGGCTCTCTGAGCACTGCAACAGCCATCTCAGTTAGAGACAAAGGATGACACTCAATGGTAAACGTGCAATGCAGAGAGAGCCCCTGCAAGTGCTCCCTTAATACAGCATGATGGCAGAGAGCTACCGCGCATCAGAGGCTAGCTCGTCTGCCCCGCAGCGGGCTGCAAAGCACAGTGGTGTCCTGTGCAACGAGTATTTTCCTCTGAGAACATCCCACACGTGGTTCTGCTCTGAATTTGTACTCGGCATTGCTCTTTCTCTGTCTTGAGACTGGGTAGTGGGTTGAGTGGACCCGACAGTCATTGCCTGTATGTTCAAGCATTTATAGCTTATTAGTTTTCACAACTGTTGCAGTCTAGGGCTGACATCTGGCAACCTCACCATCCCTGCCAGGATCCCAGAGCCAAGCTCATCTTGAGAGTGCCTGGTGGGTCTCAACTCTACCCTTAGCAGCCTCTTTTGAAACTGTGCAAAAACTTGAGTGTAATTTAATATGTCACAGGTGTCCTCTAACTGTGTAAATACCAACGTGGATACTATCAGAAAGTGGTTGGTACAGTACTGAGATTAGGGCTGTGGCCTTGCCAGTGCCTATAGCTGGATCACCAGCTGATAAATGGTGTATGACCCTCAGGAGTGGCCTGAGCCTTACTCATGTGTAAAAATGTCAGAGGGATCAGTAAGTTAGAACCTGAGAATTCCCTTCCCTTAGATTTAGAAAGTGAGTTGAATCTGAATCTGCCCTCACCATCTCTGTTTTAGTCCAAAATCGTGTGGAACTGGTAGAGTGTGAACAAGGCCTCATATTTAGATGAATAATTTGGACTTTGTTGAGACATAAAGCATGATAATTGTGCAGATTTTGCATGAAGGTCATCTCTTTTCTGGTCCCCACCCCGCCACCTCCCCCTCTGAGAAGACTCCCTAACTAAGCTCCCTTGGTGTGTTTTAACATGGGCTGTGTGTGCTGACTTTTTTTTCTTACACTTGTTAAGGATCACAGATTAGTTCTAGCAGAATAATCTCTCTTTCCTCCAAGGCCATGAGGATTCCTCACTGTGGGCCCCTTGTCAGTTGGGACCTTCACTGGCTGTCTGCTGAAGGGTCTTAGCAATCAGGTGAGATGGTGTTTTGAACAGAAATGTCACTTTATACATATTCGGCTCCTCCTTCCCTCCCACCCTCCCTCCCTCCCTCCCACCCTCCCTCCCTTCCATCCTTCCTTTCTTAACTGTCTTACTGTGTAGCTCTCATTGGTGCTGGTTTTGGCTGTGTAGACCTGGCTAGCCTCAAGCTCACAGAGATCCACACTGCTTTTGCCTTCCAAGGTCTGGGATTAAAGGCTTGTGCCACCGTGCCCGCCGTGTGCCACCGTGCCCAGCCTGTGCCATGCCCAACCATATTCAGATTTCATGATACATTGGATTCCCTGGCCTCTTGTCTTATATCAAAGTGATTTTATTTGAAAATTGTAATATGTTGACAGATAGAATGTGCACATAAACACTTAGAAATTGCAGTGTCTTAGAGACATTTTTAAGCATGCCGTGAACATACAAGTAGGTTCTAGGTTCAGTTTAAAAGACCAGCAACAATCAAGGCCAGATACACATTCCCTCCTCAGAATAGACACCAGCAATCACCAGAGCCTGTGGGTTCACAAATGTCCACAGAGCCTGCTGGAGAGTTTCACATGACCTCACCTAGGGCTTCCAGCTGGTGTGAGAGCCTTCTCTGCTATCTCATGTCACAGCTAAAACACCTACACCGCAAGGACTCACATGTAGGTTCACTGGCATTCCCATACTGCCGTTAGAAACCAAAACATTAACGTTCTGATCAGTGAGGCAAGATTGATATCCTAGAGTTTGGGCATCACGCTTTGTCAGACGTGAGACTCTGAATACAATGTTCACACAGTTGTAATGTTTATATCCAAAACGTTTATTACATACATCAGTTTTTACAGGGAGACCTATTATGTTTTCATGAGACTGTTTCACTTTTATAACTGTAAATGTTTGGGTTTGTAATATGGATGGTTAAGCAAGGCCACGCCCTTTTATTTGGCTGCTGAGGAAACCTCCTGGTTAAGATTGCACTTGGATCCCTCAGCACACAGGATACTAGAGGAGCGTGGGGTGAGAAACCGTGGGAGAAGTCGGGATGCTAAAGAAGCCAGTAACATGAAATCACGACATTCTGAGTGTTTGGTGGTTCTCCACATAAAATCCATTGCACATATATGTGAACACAAGGCCCATGGGTATTCTGGACATCATACTAAATGTTTGATTTATGAGCCTGTTGCTGGAACCACGGTTTCTGTGCCCCAACCCAGGACGTTTAACAGAATGCCCTGGGGATATTTGTTGAATTTTCAAACTTTTAGCTTTGTACATATCTTGGAGATATCCAAACTGTTTTAAACAAAAACATCTCCATCTCCAGATTTGTTATGATTTGTAAAAGTGACTTTGGAAAATGCAAAAAGAAAAAAAAAAAGTATCAAATTCTTTTCACCACTAGGGGGCCAACATAGTGCAGTTAAGGTTTTTTGTTTTTGTTTGTTTGGGGTTTTTGTTTTTTAAAGAAATTATTTCAAAAGAACAAAGGTAGTGCTTTTGGCTGGTTGTCTTAGCTGTATATAGGGGCTGAGTTAATTTAGTGCTGCAGGAGAAATCTTAGAACTGCATCAATGTATTTTAAACCTAGCACAGGGTGAGCATGTGTCTGAGTTAAAAATACAGCCATGAAAATAGCCTGATAATGTGTTTAAAAATAACATGTCTTATAAATAGACAGCAAACAATGAGTTTGCCTTTTGTGCAAGTGTGTGCGTGCATGTGTGCATGCGTGTGTGTGTGTGTGTGTGTTTATGTGTTTATGTGTTTGTGTGTTAGGGATCAAGCCCACAGCTCAATGCATACCAGACAAATGCTGCACTGAGGCCTGATTGGTCTTTAATGATTTTACGAACACATCTACCATTTATTAAACAGCAGATTTGCTCTAAAGTCGAAAGACAAAATGGACATGTTAAAATAGAGAAGCACCCTTACCTCCTAGGAACAGGCAAAGGTCCTGACAAAGCCCCCTGTTCTGTGTAGTTTGAATATGGGCCAAGGGGGCATCATCCTGTTGCATAGACAGTGGCTCTACCCACACCTCCAACCCCAGTACCAGGTTCCAGCCTTGAACAGCCAGGTGAATGAATATCGGCTGTCTGGGATGTCAGGATGCCTTGCATCTTTGAGAGGAGAGGATAATGATGTCTTCATTGTTAAGGACTTCAAGACGGGATTTTTCTTTTACAGTGTTATAATAATACGTTAGAATAAAATCAGTAATGGTTTTGTGCATATTGCTGATGGTTTTATTTAGTGTGTGTAGCGTATATGTGGTACATGTCTGTATACGTACAGCACATGTGTGTATGTGTACAGGCACCAACGAACACACACGTGGAGCCACAGAGGACATCTGGTGTCCTTTCCGTCCATCCACACTCCATTCTATTCAGACAGGCTTTCTCCCTGAATCTGGAGCTTACTGTTTGCTGGCTGACCCCCCCCAAATCCAAATGATCCCTCTGCTTGAGTTCCTCACAGCACCAGGCTTTACTGTGTATGATATTTGACATTGGTGCTGGGAACCCAGAATCAAGTTCTCATGTTTTTGCGACGTTCTTGTCCACCGAGCCATCTAGTTCATTAGCTCTATTTTTATTTTATTTTATTTGCTACTGGGAACTGAACCCAGAGCCTTGAAGAGGCTGGGCAGTGCTCTGCTACTGAGTTATAAATCCCATTGCCATTTGGGGTTTCCCAGGCTGGCCTTGAACTCACTCTATAGCCAAGCAGTCCTTGCAATCCTACCTCAGCCTCCCAAGAGGCTGGAATGGAAGGATCGCGCCACCAGGCCCAGCTAGACATCCACGTGTTCTTTGCCGCTGTCTTTTCTTTAGAGATGCTGAGCTGTGATGATGGACCATGAGTGACGGTTGAGTAGATGCTGGTCTTACCGCAAGCCCAGCTGTCTCTGAGGTATCTTGACTGACAGGGCTTGGGCACAAAATACAAAGCAGTAGATAAACCTTCCGTCTTTCTCTGTCACCTGGTACAAGTGCTGATTAGGAATCCATTAAAGCTGGCCTCTGAGGAAAAAGAGGGGACACTCAAGGCTTTCCTGTCTGCTCATCCTTGAAGAATTAAATGTTGGGGACTCAGGCAGCCACAGAAGCCAGCCAATAGTTTCTAGGTGTGAAACGTGGACCTTTGAGCCACTCCATGTGCATCCCCAGACTGTCATCTGGGAAACTAGAGTCCCATTTTTGGGTTCTTCATCTCGCTAATAAGAATTTAGAAGTAGATTCAAAAGGAAGCTGGAGGACTGTGTTAGAGGGGAAAACCCAACAACCTCAAAAAGCAAAACAAACAAACAAACAAACACACTGGATAATCAGTTCTTGGGAGGAGAGAAATGAAGAGGGGAAAGAAAGCCAGGCCCTTTAAGGAAAAGCCCAGGAAAACAGCCAGCTTTCAGCAATGGAGTTGCATGGTGAGCCAACAGACACATGGAGGAAGGTGGGCTGCAGGCAGGGAGGTTTAGAGATCTGAGGAGAAAGTACAACCTGTCAGGGAAAGCATACCCAGGCCTTGGCCAGTGTCTGAAAGGAAAGGAAAGGCTATGTTCCAATGGGCAGGGCTTAGTGCTGCATGGTAGAAGCCCTGCGCGCTTCGTTCTGGAGCCTTATTAGCGGGATAATTATTCCTCCCATCTCCTTGATTGGCTTCAAGTGAATTGGTTTTCCTGTGGGGCCAGCCCCTGGCTGGGTGATTGGCAGGCCCAGCTGGGTTTACTCTTAAGGGGAGGAGACAAAAGTGTGCAATGTTTTGGGTAGTTTAGAATGTCAGGTCTCCACTGAGAGGTAGAATATCAATTCTATGCTTTTGACCAGAGGAAGCAGCTTTCTCTTCATGGGTCTCAACAAAACCAGTATACCTCCATCTTTTTATATGGAAATTTAAATCCTAAGGCGTGTCCAAGCCGACTTCTACTTTCCAAGTGTTACCAGGGCAATGAAGTATATTAACCAGCCTGCTAGTGACCGAAAGGAGAATGAAGCACACAGGTTGGAAGTTGTGTTATTGCCTGGTTTGCCTGAGTTAGGAAATCCACTTGAGAGGCAGAGACAGGCGGATTTCTGAGTTCGAGGCCAGCCTGGTCTACAGAGTGAGTTCCAGGACAGCCAGGGCTATACAGAGAAACCCTGTCTCGAAAAAACAAAAACAAAAAAAGAAAGAAAGAAAATCCAAAGCAGATTATTCCTCCAGGGTCAAAGTTGTGAGGAAAAGAAGTATTGAGACTGAAGTATTGATCCTTTAACTCTTCACAGCCATGTTTTACACCACCACTGTGCACTGCTCAGGGGTAGAGTTTGTGATGTTGAGAACTCCTAGACAGGAATTTCCAGCCATCCCCATCCCAGAATCCCCTGGAGAACTATTTGACTAAACCATGGGTTAAGGAAAACTAGAAGCTGACCTGACATTTAACCCCTAACACATTAGTATGTGATAGACCTCTGTTTTTCATAGCTTTGTCTCAAGCCCCACAAACTCTATTCCCCAGAGAAGCAAAGAGTATCTGCTGCATACTAACTGGTGAGTTATTTCTCTGCCAGTGAAGTGAGCCAATTCAAGCCAGATTAGATTATATTAGACACAGGTATATTGGGAAGCTGCTCTTGGGTGGACAGTTCACTGGCCCCAAGGAAGGAGGCTAGTGAAGTTGCCTTGGTAAGAGAGAGAGAGGAGAGGAGGAAGAGGAAGAAAGAGTGTGTGCAGAGAGAGAAGGAGAGAGGAGACCAAAATGTCTGGATTCTATAGGGAAGAGCCTCTGGGGGAAGGGCAGCCCAGCCCCTGGGCTAGAAATTTCAGGATTGGGGACAGGGTATGCCAAGTAAGGACTGAGAGATCCTGGAAGAATCTGTAGGCCAGGTCTGCTTTAGTATGTAAAATATGCACAAGAGTTACTTGTTCTGGGGTCTGAAGCCAAACACTAACTATGAGTCACTATGAGTTGCAGAGATGATATGTCTGTGGTAAACTGTTCACACTGGACGGACACAGCCATGAGCTGTCGGGACTTGTGGGACACTCTGAATTTCAGTCCCCGTGATTCTGTCCCTGGATGTGTTCCTCTCTCCTTGACCTGCCCTTCCCAATTTTGCCCCCATTTTGAATCTTCTGGGAGACCCATTGAAAGTTCAGAAGCTTTGGGCATGTATGAACCCTGGTGAGCCTGAGAGTGGAATGCCAGCTGAATGACAAAGGGGTAGGCGGCTGGTGCTGTAAGGAGTGGTGAGCCACACATTGCTGCTGCTTCTTCTCCTTATATAGCAGTGCAAGGCCTGGTCCGGGAGGCTCTGAGCTGAATCTCAATAGAATCAGAATAATGAATGTTTGAGTCTAAGTATAGTTTGATCAACACCCTAGCTTCCTTCTCCGAAAATACAGAAATGTATTTTTGCAAGTGTTAGCTTATTTTCTGCAATGCTATATATTGTTGGCTGCACCTGACCCAGGGAATTGTAAAGCATCTAGGACATGTATGGATTTGCCACAGTACGTTGCTATTTTGATGTCAAGGAACTGCCTAGAGACATATGCATGCTACATACGTTCTGAAGATGAACCTTCAAAAGACTAGGAGAAGTCAGCAAAGGAAATTTCCATTTAAAACTCCTGGCCACCTTAGAAGGAACCCTTACTTCAAGGTTAAAGTAGACCAATTAATAGAAGAGTCTGGCCTCTGCTGGGAGGAGTATCTATTTTAATAATGGATCTCAGTGCAACCCTTTTAGAGGTTTTGGCAAAGGGTAACCCTTTGTCTGCCAAAGATAGGCTCCTGCTTTGCCTGTCAGCCCAGTTTGCAGGGTAAACAGTGGGTGACCTATAAGCCAGCCAGTCAACTTGCAGATGACCTTATTAGGCAGCCCCAGGAGGCTGGTGTCTGAAGACAGGCTGGCAGGGCCAGCTGCAGTGGACTCATATTCTGCGAGGAGCCGGAGAGCCCACACCCTGGAGACATGGCCTAGTACGGTTCAGTTAATTATAGCACTCTACAATGGCAGGGGGGTGTGGGCTCCTTGGCAGACATGCGCTATGGTATGGTTAGAAAATAAGTCTGTAGTAGGGACTTCTCAGAGGGTAAAGTGGTTCCCGTGGGGCTCTTTCTGCTGTGTAGCTTATACTGATTTACTCCATGGACTTTATCAGAGGTGTTTGTCTCCCTTTGGACGCAGGAGTGGAGGTGTAGCTATAAGACCTAGGACCTCAAGGATGCTCGGCAAGCACTCATGTGCATGGTCTCAATGGGAAGGACAGATGTTGGTGGGGCGAGGAGGTGACTCCGTGGAGTCACTTGCAGTGTCAGCCTGTGGAGTGCGAGTTTCCCCTCTCATAAAGGTGGACAGAGAGAATGGATGCCAATAAAGTTTGTCCTCTGACCGCTGCACAGTTTGTCTTAGCATTTAAGTTCAGACACATACACGAATGACCATTACAACAGCAACAATAATAATAATAATAAATTTTAATGACAAAGGAGCATTAAAATGAATTTTAAAAGAAAAGATTTGATAGTAAGGAATAGCCACTTTTTAGGGTAACTTTACAATGTTTTGCTTTTTTCTCTTGTTTTGTCTGGGGTGCTGGGATTGCACTCTGGGCTCTGGGAGCACCACCCCCAGCCCATGCTGTGCCTTTCTAAGGGAGGAAAATCAATCAGTGGCTGATTTGTGCTGCTATGTTCAATTGTGTTCAACCATTTTAACTACTACAAAGTAACAGACTACACTGGAACAAAAATAACAATAATAATATTAAATATCTATTTGTCTGGGACAGCACAGCTTACAGACTCTGACATACATTGTTCCCAATCTTCCTGTTTTCAGGATTCAGATCTTCACAATAACCCTGTAGCAAAGGCAACTTTTCTTTCAGTGAGGCCCTGGGTGGGGCTAAACTTCCAGGGACTTGTCTGTCATTCTACCTAGTAAGAACTGCTCAAGGATAGGGTGGGATTCATAAATGATTGGCCCACAGGAAGCAAGAACAAGACTTCAAAAGAATCAGTGGGTGACCAGGGATTTGAGGGCCTTGGTTCTTTGTTTACAAATGTGTCTTTAGCTTGTCTCTAATGGTCTGCAGACTATCTGAAGGAAGAAAGGAGCTCACTTGGTCGCTTAGAGTCCAGTATCCTTCAGACATGGGTTTCCAGGACTCCCCAAGGAGATTCAAACCCAGGGATGCTAAAATACTTTGAACAGTATTTCATGGTATTCATATGTAATTTAAACACAGCCTCCTTTAAGTCATCTCTAGATGTAACCACCTGTTATAATGTATTGTTTAGGTAATGTCTTAGATAGGATTTCTACTGCTGCGATGAAACATCATGACCAAAAATCAAAGTTGGGGAGGAGAGGGTTTATTTGGCTTACACTAACACAGCACCGTTCATCATTGAATGAAGTCAGGACAGGAACTCAAAAAGGGCAGGGACCTGGAGGCAGAAGGAGTGCTGCTTCTTGGCTTGTTCCTCATGGCTTGCTCAGCCTGCTTTCTTACAGAACCCAGGACCACCAGCCCAGAGATGGCACCACCCACAATGGGCGGGGCCCTCCTTACATCAATCACTAATTAAGAAAATGCCCTACAGCTGGATCGTATGGAGGCATTTTCTCAGTTGAAGGTTCCTCATCTCAGATAACTCTAGTTTGTGTCAACGTGACGTAAGACTAGCCAGCACAGGTAGCAATGACAAAAGGGTCTGTAGGGACTCAGCACAGACGTCATCAGACTTAACTACATCTGTGGTCCAGGAGTACGGAGAACTGACTATGCAGAAGTTAGGAAAGGCGGATGGGTGTAAGAATGGAGCAGCTCTGGGGATTGAAACCAGACCTCGCACATGACGAGCAAGCGGTCTTCCACTGAGCTGTATCAACTGGGCTGAGGTGCTAAGTGAACTAAAAAAGCTCTGCCCGTCATGGGACATCAACTGCCAGTTCACACCTTAGGCTCACAACACCGAATCCTCTGTACATTCTGGGCAATTGTACATTCTGGCTTTGTTGCATTAGCCTCAGATGGCCAGTGATGTGGTGGCTATTGGGTGATATGTGGTGATGTAAACCAAGATCACGGGGTCATGAATACCTATGGAGGAGAGGGGGGGATATATGATTGATGGGGGAAGGAAGGAAGGAAGGAAGGAAGAGAAAGAAAGGTAAGTAGGGAGAGGGAGAAAAGATGATGGATGGTTAAGTGGGTGGACAGCCAGATAGCCAGAGAGAGAGAGAGAGAGAGAGAGAGAGAGAGAGATTTTTTTATGTCTTTCTGTCTCACTGTCTGTAGGCCGGAAGCCACATATAAAGCAATGCTAGGCTATGTCTCCATGCCTAGGTGTTTTCTCCCTGTCTGAAAGCACGGCACGATCTATTTTAGCTCCGTGTCAACAGATGATGAGAATCCGGACTTTGTTAGTTTTTCTTCTGCTGAACTTCAGAGCTGGCTCTGGTGTTTTCAGAGACTGACCACTGTCTCCCTTCCTACCTTCCGGTGGTCTGACAGGATCCATTACTTCTTTGCTCCAAGATCTCCTTCCAGCTGGGGTTCTCCCCCCCCCCCCCCGCTCTTAGCTGCTCTTCTCATGCACCTGCTACCATTTCCTACTCGTAGATAAGTGTGCTCACCAGCACTTCCAGGAAGTGTTACCATCTAACCCCATGTCCTCTGAGCATCACATAGCTTTTATACTGATGTTTCAATGTTGGACCCTACTGGAATCCCACTGGGCTGGGGAAGCTTTCATGCTTAACAAGTATGTGACTTGGAGAACCACTGAACATTCTTGTTTGTATAAACACATCTAGCCATTTCAACCCAACAAGGATGGGGTGTCCCATTTTTCTGTACAATCTAACCTTAGGCCACTGTTGTTAAGATGCCCTTCAAGGGTCCCAGGGATAGTCAAAGTTCTTTCCATTCACTCTCCTACAGTTCTAGGACATCTGCCATCCATCAAGTATGTTCACCATCTGACACAGAGACTCATTAAAGCCCTTCTGGTAGTTTGGAGTTCCCTTGCATCTGGTCATGTAAAAGCCAACAAGTAGTGAGTATTGAGGGGTGGAGGTGGGGGAGAAACATTTTCCATCTCTCTTGGTGACCAAGATGGCGTCAGCACTCCTGCTGTGTGAGTCGGTGAAGCTGCTGTATGTCTCACCCACAGTATTTTATAGTCCGCCCAGTAGATGCTGAGACTTTATTGGCCAAGTGCTGTTGCAGAACCCTTAGGCGTTCATGCTTCACATAGGTTACATATGTTCTTAGTACTGCTCCCTGGACCCTCTGCACACACCTGAGATGTCCCCTCCTCTTCCTGGACTTCTTTTCTCCCTGACTCTGCATTTGACTCTTGTAGCAACTAACGATAAATGGAGCCATGCAGTATGGGTTCACCCAAGTAGCCTGTGTCAGATACCATTCCTTTCGAAAGCTGGATGATGTTCCTTTGCATGCATCTTCCGTATTCCTTTAATGTCTTTACCATCTGTTTCTGCTGTGACACTGGCAGTTGTGCTTCCTAGGGCCTTGTACATTCTGGGCAGGGACGAGCCTTGCTGGGCTGCACCCTTATCCCCAGGGTGCTTCTTAAACATGAACCTCTTGTTGCTCCTTTGCTCTTACTCTGGGAATCTGTTGTCCATTTGCTGAAGGGCCTGAACTTTTCTTCCCACCAACCATTAGTAAGAGACCCTAATTCAACTTGAAATCTATATAATTAATTATCATGACAACTGTTGTCATTTTTTCATTTGAAGTTTTATTTCAGAGACACTAATAACTCTTTAAGAAGATATCAGTAAGCCTTTGCCTCCAAAAAGGTATTCTGCTCTATAAGGAATTTGGCATGGGTTTCTTTCAACACATCTGATAAAGAGGTAGCTGTGAGTTGTAATATATCTTAATGTTGAAAATATTTCTGCCCTTTCATCCCTGCACACACAGCCTGTTTTAAATTACCTTATGTCATGATGGAAGGTAAAATTTTATTTGCAGCTTGTACGAAATATTACTATGGAACAGAATCCACAGAGCACTTCAGGAAGCGCCCAGTGAGGAAATTGGACTAGAATTTGGAAAGCATGAAGAGCTCAGCAGTGATAGCAGGGAGGTGAGGGAGCCTAACTGGGCTCCCACTGGTGGGACTCCCTCAAGTGAGGCTTTCTACCTCAGATTGAACACATAAATAAAATCCACCAAAGAACAGGGGATGGCGTTTATCGTTGTTCTGGCGTACAGCATACTCCTTAGGGAGGCAATAAAACTCTGTCTTCAGCCTTGGAATTTCAAGCCAGCCATCATTTTTAGAAGTGTATGTTTGCTTTTGGTAAAATCGTTTCTGTGTCACATCTTGATTTTCAAAATTGTTGCTAGCTCACAGTCGTGTGTTTCTGCTGAACAGTTGCTCCACACCATTCTATGTTGTTCATTTCCATTCAGTTCAGTCTTCCAGAAGGCTGAAAGTGCTTTCATCTTCACTGGGGGAGCAAAGTGGCATCACAAGGCTGTCACAGGAGTGCCAGATCTCCATGATTAATGTATAGTCACCAAGTGGGGACAGTGATGCACTTGTACCTGAGAGAGAGGCCACATACATTCTCACCCAAGTCTGACCTCACCGCGATCCCCCTCTATTTCTTTGGCCTTTCCAGAGACTTTGGCTCTTAGAATTATGTTTTCAGGGCTAGTATGTTTTCCTAGCATGCATGAAGCCCTGGGTTCAACCCCCATCATTGCATAAACTAGACATGTGATACTTGCCTGTAGTCTTAAGCATTCCAGAGGTGGAAGAGGAAAGTTTAGGAGTTCAGTTTCAACCTTGGGCTACAGAGTGAGTCTGAGGCTGGCCTGAGATTCTTGACACTCTGTCTTGGAGGGGAGGGAGGGAGGGAGGGTGGGGGGGGGGAAGAAGGTAAAAATGAAGGGAGAGCACGTTTTGAGTTGTCCATCCATGGGTATTTATATATAACATCTGTCATTTATCACAGCAAGTATTCTTACCCATCTTCTTAGTCCCTTGTGGATGCTTTCCATCGACAGGAAATGTATATGCGTGTGTGTATATATATTCTTTGGTAGATAACACCCTGTGATTTGTCCAGGAAACTTCCAGGTACTGAAATTGCCTGTGTGTCACATGTCCTGTGGTTAGCCCTTCACTCCTGCTCCCTCTACAGGAGTTCTGTCAACCTACTTCTACAGCAAGGCCAACTTGGAGGAAGTCTTCTCTTTGGTCTGCCCGTGCCTTCACTCACTGCAGTGAAAAGACTTCCCAGGAAATGTCCCCACATCATCCCTCACGGCTTTCTTGGTTGCAGACGGGGTCATAGGCCTGCCTGTACATGTCATAGCATAGACCCTCCCTGGCAGGCTTTAGGGGGACACAGTGGGTCCAGGAGGCAAGCAGGAAAGTGAGGACCTAACAGATGCAGATCTTCACCTCATCACAGAGCGGCCACCTACCAGTTGGTAGTCTACTCTCCTTCCTGTTTGGGCTTGTTTCCATTTTCTCCTCCACTCGAGAGACCTCTACAAGGACAGTTGTTTCTTGAGCTACAGTAGTGTGCTGAGCAGTCCTTTGTCATGCATCACAGCAAGTACCCTTCATGCGTGGATGCTTCTTGTGTGGAAATGTAGGTTTCTTTGATCTCAATTGGTTTCCTACAGATAGAACACTTAGTAGTAAATTTTATACCCATTGTTTCATAAAGAACTTTCTTCCTTCCTCCCTCTCTCCCCTTTTCCCTCCCTCCCTCCCTCCCTCCCTCCCTTCCTTCCTTCCTGTCTGCTTTGTGTCTGGGCAAATAGGTGAGGCCAACAATTCTAGTAATTCTTCTGGTTTTTGTTCCCAGGCATCATTTCCTACACTCTGCAGATTTCATGTGACACCCATACCCTGCCTAGAGCCAGCTATATCCACAGCACTTACAAGGTTCCCCCACGGGCTTTATTTTCTAAACTTTTATTTTTTCGCAACTTTATCTACTCCATTTCTTCCTGGGCTTACAAGAGATAACTGAGCATGTAGAGAAAACATCACAAGACCCCTGACCATTGGTGTTTGTTCTATAGTAGCACCTGACCTTAGCACACACTGTCTTAGTTTCTCTTGTTGCTGTGGTAACAGACCTGACCGAAGCAACTTAAAGGAGAAAGGATTTATGTTGGATCACAGCTTAAGAGCATACGGGTCATCTTGTCAGGAAAGCACAGTGGGATCCATTGCTGTGGGTTGCTATCTGGGGCTCCTCACAGCACAGTGGACTCTGCCAGCCACACCTCCTTCCTAGTATTCTATAACCTCCCCAAACTGTGCCATCAATTAGCAACCAAGTGTTCCTAGATATGAGAATGTAAAGTACATTTTAATTTCAAAGAGTAGCACACTCGTCTGTCCGTCCTTCCATCCATTCGTCTATCCACCAGTGGATTCACTTTCAGCAGGAGTGTATTTGTATCTAAGTTGATCTGGTTTGATGGTAGGCTCTAAAGTATCTTTTTAACTTTTAGAAAACACTATCCGGTTATTTCATATGGTCATTATGCAAATATTTACTGGCAACCTACTGAGTGCCACTTAGATACAAATAAATGTTCAGGACCGAAGATTCAAAGGTAGACAAACTCAGGGTCCCTGCCACCTCTTAGGATCGGGACAGTGACCTTGACCTACCTCCTCCTGAATGCCATGGCTTCGTTGCTACCAGTTGTCTTCTGGAAGCAGGTTATCTCTTCAGCCTTGTTCCCTTATCTTGTACCTGGTTCCTGAGAGTTTCTTTAATGTCCCTTTGTAGAGAGGAAACAACGCATTTCTAATTATTGTCCTTTGTTCTTCCAAATTTATCACCCAGATTTGAGCCCACCAGTTACAAGCTGCATTTGGAACAAGGCAGGCAGCAGCTAAAGCCTAATGGCTTCTGTCTCAGATTAAAATGTTTGACTCTCCTGGCAATATCTGCCTTTCCTTTTCCACGGTTTTGCTCATATGTTGCTTATAAATCTTTACTCTTAAGTATGAATTTTTGGCTCCCGGTTAAGTGAAATATTTTACTTAACTCAGCCAAAGCCAAGCGTGGGGCAGCCTGGGAACACTTAGGCACATCACCGCACCCCAACACATCTGTGGAGTTTGCTTCTTTGGGGCTGTTTGTTTTTAGGGAACATGGGAGAGTTCTTCTTAACAACGGCATGATAGTTAGGTCTCAGCTTTGTCTTATTGGGCAAAGCATTCTCTAATACCCTGTGGCCTGGCTATGGCATGATCCCAAATGCCCCTCACTGGAGCTCTGTCTGCTGCAGCATCTCCAGCTCTAACTTCTGCTTGTAATCTGACGAGGGGGTTGATTTGTTGCAGCCTTTTGCTTTGTGTTCACTGTGAGCTCAAAGCCACGAGTGCCTGGTCGCTCACTCTAGCCCTGCACTCTGGAAATTTGCAACCCAGTTTTGCTTAGACAGGCTCAAGGCCATTGCTGGTTGGGAATTAGCTGTCAGATCAGGTTGGTGGTACCCAGCCTTCTGTGTGCAGCCATGTTCAGAAGCCCAGGGCTTTCCAGCTGCCTGGGAGCCTTCAGATTTTCTGAGAAACAAGGTAAGATGGGGAGGAGGGATATGGACCATGCATTTCTTTCTGTGTCCATTTTCTAATACTTTGCTGTGGGATCCAGTATTCTCCAGCATCCGCATAGTCCTACAGCTGTCTGAGAGGATGCTTTAACTATCTCAGTTCCTAACTACAGCCTGTAATTGCTGGAAATGTCTTTTTATCTTTCTATTGCTAAGCCACAAAAGCTTTTATACAGCAAACGTTGCTAATTAGATTCCAAACTTTGGATCAAATTGTGGATATGCCAAGTTGTACCTAAAACATTTTCTGAAACTACATGTCTTATGTATGAACGTATTTCCAGCAGACAGTGGTGGGTGAGCTTCTTTTCCTTAACTGTTCATGTGAGACAGTTTGGAGAGAACACTGTCTCCTCAGTGGCTTCCTTTCCAGCCCAGAGAAAGGGCAGCATTTCCCATCCGCTTGCTGGAGTGCTTTTACATAGTTAGTGCAGTGAGACCCAGCCATTATCTACCCAGAATATTTCACAGCACAAGTACTCTGTTGGGACTGGACTAAAACAATTCAGGCACTTCCTTTTATAACATTTGATCTCCGTTTGATCATAATTGTCTTTCTTCAGATTGTTCTGACAGGATGCTCATGTGCTTGGAATAAAAGCCTGGATGTCTAATTGACTTTATACACTTCATTTCCGATATCTCCCTGTTGGCCATAATTTCCAGTTCTTAGAACCTGAGATGTGTTTTGATGGATAAAGAAATGTTGGCATCTGCTGTAGCCTGTATGTTTCCCCCTTGGGCTCTGATTCTAACTAGTAAACCATAAAGGCACTTCCTTGGGGGAAGGAGTTTCTGGTCCCACATCTGCTTGTATTTGGTCACTGTGCCTAAAGCTGCAACTCGGATTGCTGGCTGTGAGACCTGTTAAAAATCCTGTCTCTGCCTGGTTTTCATTAACACGTTCACCCTGGATGTGTGACTTTCCTGTACGGGATTGTTACCAGCTGTCTTTACATCATATATCCTATCTTCAAAATAAATGAGTCTGCCCAGTGGTATGGCTCAGCAGGCTGCACTTGATGCCAAGTTCAGTGACTCGAGTTCAATTCCAAGGACACATAAGGTAGAAAGAGGGAACTGACTCCTGTGACCCCCACACTAGCACCTTAGCACAAGCATTCCTGAGTACCATGCGCATGTGTTGTTCCCTAGATTTTAACAAAACAGAAGAGACACAGCCGAGGTACCCTTTGCTCTTCAGTTCCTCTCCTACCTCTCCACCTTCTCTACAGGGATCTCAAGTCTACCAGCAGACTACACCATTGTCCATTGTTATCTTGACACAACTTACTTAATTATCCCCCGCACACCCTCGAGGTATATAGCTGTTACTCGGTTATCTCCCGCACACCCTCCCGGTATATAGCTGTTACTCGGTATTCAATTATTTTAGTTATTCTTTTTGCCATAACAATTGAAATAGCTTTGAAGGATGTCAGATATTTGTTTAACCCATGAGCTGTGTCAGGGCCTCTTGAGCAAACCAGAGCTTGGTGTGCAAGATTTCTTCATGGAGTTTCTCAGCAGTTGTCTGTTTTGTTATTTGGTTAATAATGTCCTTTTCCCCATTGGAATGCCTTAAGCCACTGCGTAACTGTTTTAACACTGTGTTATTTCTTTTCCCTTAGATTTCAACAAGAACTACTTAGGATTCTTGGAATTCCCACATCAAAGAAAAGCTGCAAGGTAACTTGGCTGTGTTTAAGGACTCCTACGTTTTGGAGATGTGTGGTGGCTTTTAAGATGATCCCTTAAATCCCTTCTGTAGGCAGGGAATAGAACTCGGAGCCTCACACATGCTAGGCAAATGCTTCCCAATGAACTGTATGCGCAGCCTCTCAGGCTCCTTGATTTCTATTCCATTGAGTTTGTTTGGCAGTGTGTGTGTGTGTGTGTGTGTGTTAGCAGTATTCTCAGGCAGTATGGATTCTTTTGTTCTCCACACTGTTTCTGGGAACCCATTGAGAAACAGAACGTGTGCTTGTGATGTTTGTGACTGATTGCCATCTTAGCAGGTGCTATTGCTCTGTTTCTCTCATAGTCCTCTAAGCTTTGCATCTGCCCCTAGGGAGGGTTTTTGTTGTTGTTGTTGTTGTTTGTTTGTTTTGAAAAAGCTTAGTCTTGCTCTTTCTGTCATTTTTTTCGTCACACCCATCTTCCTTCCTTCCCTGCCTATCTACATCGCTCGCCCCTCCTTGTGAGTTCTTGTCTTGTCTAACCACCTCTCTTTCAACTGCATCTGCAATTTTCTTCCCCTCGGGGTGTTGTGGGTGTTAATCTAATTTACCTGCTGTCAGACCCTGTTGCACATTGCTGATAGAAGACAACGCAAAAGTGAAAGACTATGACACACCAGGCAGCTGCATAGAGCCCTCTGCCTCAGGCCCTCTGCCCCCTACACAGTCAGGTAATCCTAGGTGCAGGTGAAGTTACACACACACACACACACACACACACACACACACACACACTTGGGGTTGGGTCTCAACTTGCACATCACTGTGCTAGGAGGAGCCAACCCCTGGACCAGCCTCCCTTCCCCTCAGATGCTCTTGTCCCTAATGTATTGTGACTCTGGCACTTTACTACAAAGGACTTGGTTGCTTCACACTGTAGTAACGAGTTATCTGATTCTGCATTTGAAATTGGAGAGTAGATCTTATAAACATACTGTGCAGGAGAGTCTGGTATATTCTATGCACATCTAAGTATAAAGTGAATTAGATAGCAGTTAACAAAAGTGCAAATGTTTTATTTGGTTCACCCACAGTCCATGTCTATGACCTGTCATTAATGGCAGCTTGGGCTCATTCCCTAGCCTTTCTGTAGCAGATTATCTTAACTGCAATGAAGCTAATAAATGAAGGAAGGAAAGATAAAGACTGGGAGAGAGGGAGGTATTGCTTAGTCAAGGATAAGAAGAGTGTAAATTGAAAGCCAAACGCTTTGATGACCTTGGCTGAATGGGACACCAGACTTCAGAAGCCTGGGCCATTGTTTCATGTGACCTGCCCATAGTGGCCTACCTGGCAGAGCACCAAGTGTAATAGGCATCATTGGCATAGGGTCTGTGTGCACACAAGACATGCAGCAGCAGAGAAAGCCCAAACCATGAGGCAGAGGGGTTTTACCTTCCTTGTTTTCAGTTTACCTTTTGGTGATTAGCAAGAAGCCAGCCATGGTAGAAATATTCAAAGCACAACAACTGGAAAGTGGGCAGGCCAGTCACCGTGCATTTGGATACCTCCAGATTGTACATACATGGAGTCTTGAGATCCGGGGTTGGTAGCTGGGATTAAAATCAGTATACGTGACAGGATGTTCCTCTATCGGTCTCCCTTTTCACTCTCTTGCATTCATGGCAAGGCTCCCTGGGCATTTCCTTTCCTTTGCCCATGCCACTGTTTGGTGGCTTGAAGGCACATGTAATACCAATATAATTTAACACTGGAAAAAGCATCCAGACTGCCTCAACAAGTTGCTGGCTTTCTGAGGAAGAGACTGAAGCTTGGGTGAGATCAAGAGGGTGTTGCCTGTCTGAATAAAGGTAGACAATTCACAGGTTCAGGGGTGTTTTCTCCACCACACACACCAAGCTGCTGCACAGGCCAGTGTAATTACATGGTCGAACCCACGCACACAAGTTATCATATTAAGAGAAACGTAAATAAATGAAAAAAAGTCACAGTATAAAACACATCCGTGCCATGGCAGCCTGGTTTTTCTGCTTAGTGTTCTCTTTCGCCCAGTATTCAATCTCCATCTTAATTTAATACGGCATTAATGGGATAACTTTTAGCTTTCAGAAAGAGTTTTCCTTTGATGATAAAGAAGAACCTGCCAACCACAGGACAGGCCTTGATGCCAAGTGCTTAGCTGCGCTCCCTAAAGGTAAGAGCTTCTCTACATGGCTCTGCAGGGTGGGAGCACACTCCTCCCTGACACTTTTGTCTGTGGTCTTCTCCATGTCCCTTCCTCCTCCTACCCCCAGCACTAGACTCAGTTTAAGGGCCTTTCCTGAATTTTGCACCCCCTCCAACTGTTATTCACCCCTCCAGCTGCTGCACAGAGTCTATATTCTCTCTTTTGTCTTCAACCATGCTAAGGGACCTGGGGATGTAGCTCAGTTAGTGTGCAGGACACCTGGCTTCACCCCCAGTGTCACATAAACCAGGCTTGGTGGCTCAATCCTATAATCCCAGAGTTTGTGAGGTGGGCCAGGAGGGGAGAAAACTCTGCCTTGAGAAATAAAATCATTTAGGGATCTAGAGAGATGGCACAATGGCTTGGCAGTGGTTGAGAGCACTTGTTCTGGCAGAGGGCCTGGGATTGGTTCCCAGAATCCTTGTGGCAGCTCACAACCATCTGGAACTCCAGTTCCTGGGGATCTAGCACCCTCTTCTGATCTTTTCAGGCACCAGGCGTCAACATAGTGCACACACATATATACAGGCAAAACATTCATTTGCTTACAAAAAGAAAGAGAAAATAAAATTGCATGGGGAAGTGGGAGGGTCTGGGAAGGAGTGGGGCAGAAGAAACCATGATCAAATTGTATTATATGAAAAAAAATTAATGAAAAATATGAAATAAAATTCAAACAATTTTTAAGAAAAATTCAAATTGCCTTTCCTGAAGGTAGCTGCTCTCCTAAGCTCCCATTCTTCTCTCTCTCTCCCTGCCCACCCCCCAACAATCCAGGGCTGCTTCCTTTATCTCTCTGCTTCTTCCTAACATAGAGGATTTATGCTCACCAGCTCATAGCTTCTCTCTCTCTCTCTCTCTCTCTCAACAGGGCCTCACTATGTAGCCCTGGCTGCCCTTGAACTCACAATGATCCACCTGTCTTTGCCTCCAAAGACCTGTCTTTGTCTTTGGATCCTCTTCAGCCTCCAAGTACTATGACTGAATGCATCACAGGTCTGGCTTTCTCATAGGCAACACAGAGCTGGTGGACATAATATCACAGTTGTCTTTTGAATTTTAAAAAATATTTTATTATTATTTGTTTGCATGCATGCTTATCGCTGTGTACATTCCAGAGAACAACTCTGTGTATGTGAATTAATTCTTTCCTTTTACCATGTGGGTCCTGGGGATTGAACGCTCACCCACTAAGCCATCCGAGCAGCCTCAGCAGTCATCTTTTCTGAGATGCTTGTTCCACTGACGACAGGTAGCACATGAACCAGGCTACCTGCATGTGTTCAGAACAGGCTCCCTTTGCTTCTGCCTCCAACAAGATGTAAACATTGCCTGGTCATTATTTCCCCCAACATGGAGCATGAGGAATGATCTCTTGGATCCAAAATGTCTGTATCTCAGGAGAGCAATGGAGATCTTCCTTTAGAAAAAGCGGGTTGAGGGAAGGGGGGGGGGTGTTGATTGGTTGTTTGTTTGTTTGTTTTGTTTCTGCTCAAAGGGGGGAAAGTTTAAAAGAAATTAGATCAGAAGACATTTTCTTTTAATAGAAACCAAATCCAGTTTCAAAGGCATGCATGGACAACCTGGAATGTATCCCAAGGAGCTAAATGGATGATCTGCCCAGACCATCTCCTGAGAATGGGCCTTTGTAAAGGCTCCAGGGATTGGACTGTGAGGCAAACCTAAACAAGGGCATGCTTCAGGGTTTCTGTGTTTACACAGCTGTCGGGTGAAATGCGTGCTTTATCACATGTTGCACAGAGGAATAGTATCAGGGTTAATATAAGATGTCATAGAACAAAAGACTAGAATCATAGCACTGCCCGATATGGAGGAAATGTGCCCCAAGATTCCAAGGGGTGTCTGAGACTAGGACGGTGCTGACACTGTGTGCCACTTTCTTTCCTGTGTGTGTATATGTGTGATCCAATTTAATCTATAGGTTAGGCACCGCAAGGGATGGTCAATATGCCACACTGAGAGCTATGTGACACAGAGCCTAACTGGACTGGTACTCTGAGAACACAGCTGAGTTCAAGAGTCGGACCTTGTAGAAAGCAGGCTGTCTGTCAAGGGAGGAAATGGCCTCCTGGCCTTGAGTGTTCGGGACCTGAGATCGCTAGCTGTGTTGGGGGGCGGGGGGGGGGGAGAGAGGACTATGCTCTAGTGTATTTGCGCCCAGATGTCTGCATTGTTTGGGTGTGTGATGGAAAGTTCCCCCAAGCTGTTAGGAGTCATTCTAGAGGACACAGACAGCCAGTTGCATCCAAGACAAAGCTGTGTTTAACCTCTAGGAATATGAGCAAAACTAAGTGTAAAGGGGGACAACTTGGTTCCATTGTAGCTGACAAGTACTGTCTGGCGCAGATTGATATTGCCAAGGTCATCTCTGTGGTGGCCGTGGTCACCACATGGCCAGCAGAAGCCTCCTTCTTCTGTCTTCTCTGCCCCAGTTCCTCTGGATAAGTACTACAGTGAGCAAAATGTGGTCAGGAGATGGGATGTGCTGCTGGTTCCTAAAAATTCATGCTATAATTTTGACTATAACAAAAGAGAAAAGCAGAAGCATATTGGCCAATTTGATTCCAAAATTTACACAGTTTCCAAGGTGACGTGGAAATTGTGTGTACTAATCAGATTCATGCTCCAAAATTCACAAGGCTTTGGCTCTCTACAGCACTCCACAATGTTCCCAAGCCTCACCTTGGGCCCCAGGCTTCTTCACAACTTACTTTTGACGTCCTTGATTTGGGGCAGGTGTGTGAGGAAAGATGTGCTCTCAGAGGATCTGTCAACATCCTGCCTGTTGGCACTTCTCTTCGCAATATAATGTTGACAAATGGGCGTTGTTTCTGTGTCACTTGCTGCTGGGTTGTCCTGGGCCCCAGACAAGCACTGAATAGCTATGTCTCAGAGCCGTTTCCTTTCATTGACAGGGAGTCACATGACTTCATTCACTAGTGAGAGGTTTATGTTTCTGTGAAGCTGAGCATTAAGATGGTGGTTTTTTTCTTTCTCTTGAACTCACTGTAACATGCATCAACAAGAAAAGGGAATAAAAGTTTTTACTATAAAAGGGCCATTGAGATGTTTAAGCTGCTGCCACTAAACCTGGTGACTCAGAACCTACACAGTGGAAAGAGAGAACCGACCCCCTAAAGCTGTTCTCTGACCCCCTACACAGATGCCACGGCACACATGAACCAACACACACACACACACACACACACACAAATAAATGTAATATATTTTTTTAAAATAAAATAAGTCTTTGGCTTATAATATTATAATATTAAATAGATTTCTCATTCTAGAGTTAAACAGAAGTACATTGCTGTCTCTAATTATTAGGCTATAGTGCACGCCACCACAAGTTCACCCATATAAGGAATATGCTTCATTGATCCTGGCACATTCATCACACTGTCAGACCGCTA
The DNA here is from genome assembly GCA_019843965.1 of Rhynchomys soricoides. Classification (NCBI taxonomy): domain Eukaryota; kingdom Metazoa; phylum Chordata; class Mammalia; order Rodentia; family Muridae; genus Rhynchomys; species Rhynchomys soricoides. The sequence goes on along the minus strand of JADRCH010000358.1, from coordinate 206,488 downwards.
CCACAGTCAGTAGCACCACAGTGTTTTCCTTCTTCCAAAAGGAGCCTGCTACCTGTGAGGTATCATCCTTTCCTGAGATTCCTTGGGGCTTACTCCTCAGCTGCCTGTCTTTGTATTGATCCCAGTGGGAGTCAAACCAGTGTTCAGAGCACCTCTGAACAGTCAGACCTGTTCTTTCCAGCTGTCCTGTGACAGGGAGGAGTGAGGTTTTGGCAGTACCCTACCACTGATGGATGTTTCTATCCAAGCTCCTTTTATACTTGAGTTGGAAGACCAAGGTCAATACTGTCTTTACCAGAATTCCTTAGTCTCTCAGAAGTGGTTGAAGAACTAACCGTATTTACCAAGAAAAGCACTTGACAGACCAAATTATCCTGAATACTGGTGTTAATATTCTTCTTACAAGGAATGCTTGGTACATAGATGCATGAATGTGAGAGCCCCACTCTCGGGTCCCCATGAAGACCTTACTTGAAAACTCACCCATGAACTCTTGCCAGAAATGGCAGAAGACTCGTGGATGCAGAAGGACAATTCAGAATTGCTCAAAAGAGAAAGGAAGCAGCTGGAAAATGAATAGCTTAGTTTAATCAAAATCTCAATGTATTGGAAACAAATAGACGATTTCCTTCTATGGAAATTAGACCACCTGTGGTTGCCAGTATCTGCACTATATGTTGACTACTACTTCATGCTACCCCACAATGTAGGAGCTTCAGCTTTGGTACAACAGTCTGTAGATTGCATTATGGATAGATATTGACTCTAACTTTAGGGACATTTTTATAGCGCGTTTGTAAGGAATTCAAAGTGAAGGATCTTAGGGTAAGGAGGTATGCTGCAGCTTATTCTTAAGTAGTTTGAGAGCATAATAAAAATATCCAGAAAGGGAAAGGGGGCTAAACTGAATGCCGTGTAGCAAGCCTTGGAGACTTCTACATCTGAAATCACACAGAAACTGTTTAACGTGCTGGGAATAGAACCTGGCTCCTCTGCCAGAGCAACCAGGGCGCTTAACTGCTGAACTATACCTCTGTCCCCATCAGCAAAAGTTTAAAGGCAGATGCCACTTAAAAATAAACCCTAGGCACACTTTAGTGTCTGAGCACAGCGGCCACTATGACAATCACGTTTATCTTTATGCAGTTTTGACTTGTTCAAATGGCCACTTTAAAAGCAACAGCAGAAATTGAAGTGGTCGCTTTGGGCTAGGGGTATTAGCTCCGTGACAGAGAATTTGACTAGCAGGGCTGAGTTCAGTGCCCAGCAGAGCAACGACAGGTAGTAACTAATTAAATGCTGTGTCTTAATTGCCCTTTTATTGCATTTCTCCTATGAGTCAGCTTCTCAAAATGTTAACCGTAAGCTATCAGTCTCTCTCCGTACCTGCTAGCCTTTCCCTGTCCTGAGAGCTCTGCCTTGTGACCTGATAGCCCCTCCCTTTTCTGCTAACTCCCTGCTTTCAGGTGCTTTTGAGAATTGATGTGGTGAAGACAGGGACGGGTTAAAAGCCATTCTCTGCCTTCTTTGGCCATCTCTGCAAAGAAGCAATTTCTTTTCATCTTGGTCTGTACTGTCGTCAGTGTCCTGCTACCACATCAAAGCACTTTTCTTGGTTCTTAGTGATTTCTTAAGAATCACATCATCCTCCTAGATTATAGTGTGGAAGCAAATGTTACCACTTCCTTCTAGTGAAGCCTTTGCTGAGGCTCGGGACTTGCTCTCTACTGTGGTTAAAGGAAAACAGTTATGTACTGACTGATGCTTACAGATTAAATGACAGGCTGACATAGGAGTGGCTGTATGTGCAAGCCAGGAGCTTACAGATGGCCCTAGGGAGTGAGTTCACAGCATATACTTTGCAAATGCATTCCAAGCTAAAGCTTTGATACATCAGTTAAACATAACAAAAATTTAAAATAGATTTCTCACAAGACAAACAACCATAAAAACGAGCTCACTAAAGAGGTCGTGCAAATAAAAATTTAAGCCTTAAACTCTGGGTTAGCCTGAGTTTGTTAGTGGGGTCGGCTGGCTGCTGCATTCACATATTACTTGTTTAGCGTCTCTCTTCCTGCCGAAAACAAACAAGGGATCTAAGGACCAGCATTTGAGTCCTGTCTGGTGCATCGCAGGAGTGAATGGAATGCATGCCTAACCACTAAACACCACACTGGTTTTTGTTCTTTTCTGCTCTGTTGTAGTTGCAGAATTAAGAAAAATCTTCGAACCAAAGAGGAAAGACATTTTAGAAATGAAAAGGTAAAGTATTTTGTGGTGTGCCACTGGTGGGTAGAAACATTTATCACGGCAGCGTGGAGTCTGTCCGTGGGCTTCAGTTTCCACCCTCACTGTGCATTTCTTTGCTCTACTGTGCAGAAAAGAAAGAATTGCTAGGCGCTTAGAAGGAATAGAAAATGACCCCCAGCCCATCCTGTTGCAGAGCTGCACAGGACTAGTGACTCATCGGCTGCTGGAAGAAGACACACCCAGATACATGCGCGCCACAGACCCTGCGAGCCCTCATACTGGTGAGTACCTGACTGTGTGAGGCAGGGCCCTTGTCATGTCAGAACATTACCTTTATGATCCTATAGTGCTGGAGAATAAGATGCCTAATACCCAGTTAAAAATCCCAACCAAAGCAGCTAATGGAAGGAAAAGCTGATCTTGACTCACAGTTTGGGGGACATGGTCCATCGTGACACTGTGGTGGGGAGGGAGAAGAAGCTGGTCACATACACCCACAGTCTGGAATCAGGACAGATGCTGTTGCTGCTGCCCTGATTTTCTTCTTTCCAGTCTTTTATTCAGTCTAGGATCCCAGCCCCTTGGGTGGTACCACTTACACCAGGGTAGATGCTCCCTTCTCAATTAAACGTCTCTGGAAATGACTGTAAACCCAGTCACGTCAACAAGGAATATTAAGCACCCTATCCAACAGCAGGGCATTGTGTGCATATGCAGTTCTGAAGTATTCTGACCATCAGAGCCCTCTAGACAGGGACACATCAGAGGCAGGCATGGTATCCATCTCTCTACACTCTCGCCACAGAGCCTGCTGTCAAAGGCTGTTGGTAAATGTCTATCTGTAAAGGAAGGATCCTGCTGTGTCCTTTGGTTATACTAAGTGTCCTTTGCCTAGCAAAGGGATGACTTCTCCAAGCAGATGTGAAAGGCAAAGCTGGCCGTGTGTGATTGCAACAGAAGCCTTCTATCTTCATGTGTGTAATGTGTTGCATATTGATTCCAACGTGCTGTGTGTGACTTGGCTTTGCCTTGGGCATGCCTAGTCCTGGACATTGGTTACCAGATCTGACTTTAAAGACAACAGTATACTTGCTCAGGGCTGAGCTTCCCAGCTCTGTCCCAGGCTCAGGCTCTGAGGTGCTTCTTTTAGCCATTGTTTCCTGCTTCCTCTTCAGAGGGGGCTCATGATCTCATAGTATGATGCTACAGTTTGCTGGCATTCGTGACTTTTGATAAAGAACTACATGAAGAGCCAAAAATAGATAAAACTACCATAAACAAACCCCTGTGTTCAGAATGTCTTCATTCATATAACATATTACTTGATCATCAGATATCGTGAGCAAATTCAGGCTTGTTTTTGAGACGTATGTTATGTAGCCCAGGCTGGCTCAAACTCACTGTCCTCTTGCTTTGACCACGTGCTGCTGTTACAGGCATGCACAACCAAGAAAGAATTATTTACACTAGGAGTTGAGCTAATCAAGAGACGAGGAACGGTTTCATTCCGACCCCAAAAGTAAATTCTGGTTAATCTTATTATTATTCAAAAGAAATCGTTGGAAACTTAGAAACACAGGCATGTATATCATTCAAGTGGACTTAAAAGAAAGAGCTGAAGAAATCTCCAGTGTAGAAATTGATTTCACAGCCTAGCAAATGACTTAAGGTTCTCAAATGTTCTCAAATAATTAAACATTTTTGATGTGTGTACATGTGGGAGGGAAACTGGGCAAAGCCACATCTATAAGAGCATTTTCCATGTTGAACTTGGTAAAACGACAGCCCGTCTCTTTAATCACAGGAGTTCCCGTGTCTGCTATCTTTTCTAGAAGAATCCGAACTTGCCTTTTGGCCTTGTGTGAAATAGTAAACTCAAAAACAGAACATAAAAATAAAGGGGAATAGATGTTGAGCTAGGCCCCTGAGAGTGTGTGAGGCAGACAGCAGCCTAGTGAGATGGGGCCTTCAGGCTGGGGCCCTCTGTGAGTGGCTGGCAGTGTGGTGGACTCTGCTTTGGTACACATGACTGTTCTGGGCCTCTTATGTTTTATCTTGTGGTCTTGCAGGGCGATCCAATGAAGAGGAAGACACTCCTGGGTCCTCCCTAGAAAAGCAAACTCCTTCAAAATACTGCACGGAAACCTCAAGCATCCATAGTTCGGGCTCCATGGACACCCACAGTCTGGAATCCAAAGCGGAAAGGATCGCAAGATACAAAGCAGAGAGGAGGCGGCAGCTGGCGGAAAAGTACGGGCTGACCCTGGACCCTGAAGCTGACTCAGAATACTCGTCTCGATATTCCAAGTCTCGGAAGGACCCGGATGTGGCTGAGAGACGAGGAACAGGTGACAAGCAAGAAGAACAGAGCAAGGATGTCAGTTCACGGCACTCCAGGACAGAGTCAGGGCTCAGGACCAGCTTGGTGGTGTCCCAGGACTGTGCCCTGCTGGGAAGCAGCTTATCTGATCGGGAGCTGCTGCTCAATGTGGAGAACCAGAGAAGAGTCCAAGAGCCCCCACTAGAAGAAGATGGTTCCTCTGCCTTCTTTTCTGAGCAAAGCACCGCCTTCCCTGAAAGGTCCAGGTCTCCAAAGCAGATACCCAGCTCACCGCTGCCACAGCCAGCCTCCCCAAGCCACCCCAGTGACCCACCACTGCCCACAGAGACCCGAACCAGGTAAGCATTGAACATCTGTCCTTCCTTGGCAATCACAGATGTCTCTAGGTCTCCTCAGTGCGGAGGTACTCTGTAGTATCCAGGCAGATCCTGTAAGAGCTAGAAGTGGTCCCTACTTCCTCTGCCTTCCCCCTCTCTGTCAGTGCCTTCTTTTCAATTAAGCAGGTGTCATGGGGACATTTACACAGAACCCCTCATGCAGGACTCTTACTGTGTTTCTGACCCAACAGGAGAGGGGGTCTCTGTTGATAGGACAGAGACTAACTGATAAAAACATATGTACCTAAATATGTCCAGAGTAAGGAGCATTGCTACCTAAATATGTCCAGAGTAAGGAGCATTGCTACCTAAATATGTCCAGAGTAAGGAGAGCCCAACTGAGAGAAAGCCCTGGAAAAAAAGGACCAGCCAAACACAAGAACAGCTCCTGTGTGGGAAAAGGGCAGATATAAATCCCAGAAGTCAGATGACAGAAGACAATGTGTGCTTGTTTCTAAATTTAGGATGAAAACTATTGCTATCCATGTTAAAACACTGTTTATTTAAATACCTGTCTTAAAGGGCCAGGCTGGATGTCTGGGTAGATCCCTAAACATCCTTTCAATTCAAGCAAGCAACAGTTTTATGTGTGAAGTGGGAAGGGCTGGAAGCCTAGAGTCAAGCAGATTTATTCTGGGGGAATAACTATCTGTGATACACAGATATGTACATATGTATATAAACACTCACATACATGTGAGCATCTACTTATTGTATTCATTTCAAGCACATGTTGGAAGCATCTTTTTGTTCGTTTCACTGGGACATGATGGTAAACATCCACTTCGTCTTACTTGGCAACGACAAGCCTGAGAGACCATTTTAGGTGCAGAAGATTTATAAACCCCATGGTTGTCTGTCATCATTTACTGGGTCATCCAGGCTCAGATGCTTAGATGCCAGCCTCTGAAATAGTTGGATTTTATGAGTATTCTATAAGTATATAAGTTCCATGTTCAGTGTTGGGACTCAAGTACTTGACACTGAGAAACAGAGAGAGCCATTCCCACGTAGTTTGTGCTGCCGCATCTTGCCGAGAAGCACACATTTCATAGTAAAGTGTGCTGTGTAGTTTATTTCTATAAAAGGAAATCCTGTATGTATTTTTTTAAAAATTATCTTTAATCTTTTTTTTTACAGTTCAGTCACTATCCCCCTCCCGGTCAACTCTCTGACACTTCCTCATCCAATGCCTCCTCCCCTGTTTCCAAGAGGATGTCCTCCCCCCTGCCAGGCCTCCCCACTTCCTGGGGTCTCAAGTCACTCAAGGGTTAGGTGCATCTTCTCTCACTGAGGCCAGACCAGGCAGTCCTCTTCTGTATATGTGTTGGGGGCCTCACATCAGCTGGTGAATGCTGTCTGGTTGGTGGCTCAGTGTCTGAGAGACCTCTGGGGTCCAGGTTAGTTGAGACTGCTGGTCTTCCTATGGGGTCGCCCTCCTCCTCAGCTTCTTCCAGCCTTTCCCTAATTCAACCAATTAGGGAAACGTCAGGGGTCCCTGACGTCAGTCTATTGGTCAGGTGTACATATCTGCATCTGTCTCAGCTTCTTGTTGGGGCTCTTGGAGGACAGCCATTGCTAAACTTCTGCCTATAAGCACATCATAGCATCAGTAATAGTGTCAGGACTTGGAGCCTCTCCTTGAGATGGATCCCAAGTTGGGCTGGTCACTGGACCGCCTTTCCCTCAGTCGCTTCTCCGTTTTTGTCCCTGCAGTTCTTTTAGACAGGAACAATTCTGGGTCAGAGTTTTTGACTGTGGCATGGCAACCCCATCCCACCACTTGATGTCCTGTCTTTCTACTGGAGGTGGACTTACAAGTTCCCTCTCCGCACTGTTGGACATTTTATCTAAGGTTCTTTCCTTTGAATCCTGAGAGTCTCTCACCCCCCCAGGTCTCTCGTACATTCTAGAGGGTCCCCCACCTCAATGTGTCACATGACTACAAGGAGGAGAATGAAATTCAACTTGACACCCTGTTCTGAGAGCAGACTCGCTTTAGAAAAGCCTAGTTCATTAGCTCTTTCTCACTGTACTCCAGCCCCTCCCTCTCCAGCTCTGCTTCTACCAGACAGTAGAGACGTCATGGAGAACAGAGCTAAAACTGGACCTTAGCAGAGCTGCCTTTGGCAGGTTATAGCCCAATCAGCACTCCTCGTGAGCACCTGTGCACAAATAAGTCACGCCCCCTTTCCTGAGATACAGTAACACTATGTAGCCCTGGCTAGCCTGAAACTTCCTATGTAGAGCAGGCTGGCCAGCAGAACTTGCAGAAATCTACCCATCTCTGCCTCTGCAGATGGCTTGTGGCCATATCTCTCTTACATAGCTCAGTACAGGAGTTTGGTGGTCTTTGTTACGTCACAGAACTCATCCAGCGATGTATTCTATACATTGCATGGGTTCAGTAAACATATCAGATCGCACACGCAAGCGCACACAAGCGCGCGCGCACACACACTCACACCGTCAGCCTGACTGTGAGCTCACATCTGCCCCATTGGCTGCCTTATTCAGAGATGAAAGGACAACATATACTGGTCTGGGAAGTTAGAGCAGAGACTGCACATGCACATTCCTCCCTCCCTCGCTGCTCATCTATCTCCTCACGAGAGCTTTGAGTCCTGAAACAGTCTCCAGACCCTCAAGTCTTCAGTTGTGGTCACTGCTCGTCTGTCCATGCTCTGTAGAGATGTCTGAAGCAGAGTGTAGTACCAAGCGTTCATTCTGCCTTGATTCCATTAGCTCTGGGCAGCAGCTACCATGTCCTGTGGACACCAGGGCAGAGCGTGGGAAGCAGATCTCAGGTCCATTCTCCAAAGAGGAGTCTTCTGCCGTTCTGCTGCTAATAAGTGGTTAAATCATTTTCTTTCTGTTTATTATTATTATTATTATTATTATTATTATTATTATTATTTAATTCTGTCCTTACTGGCAAGCAGCAATTCCATTGACTTCAATATGAATATGTTTCCTAAAATGTCAGCCTGTAATGTGTAGTAGCTGATTTGTGTGTGTGAGACTGCCATTGTAAAATTGTGTCCAGGAGTGTGGCCATTGCTGAACCACACTTGTGTGCACAGCAGCAGTCTCCCACACAGGTGACTTTCATCAGTTAGCTAAACTAAATGAGGTGGGAGAATCCCACCTCCTGTAATCAGAGCTGCATGAGCCTTTGCTGTCACGAGGTTGTGTTTGTCTTCTTTTTACTTCTGGGACAAGGTCTCCCTGGGTAGCTCTGGCTGGCTACAGATGGGGAATACAGATGGGTTCTACTTCCTGGGAATACAGTTAGTTCCCCACTGGCCAATCACACAGCAAAAGCCAATCCATTCACCTGGAGTTTCTGCTCCCTTATTTCCCCCCCAGTGACTCCACAGTCCTCTTCCAGTGGAAGTGTTCTCTGCTTGACGGGGTCTTGGCTCACTCCCAACACCTCCTAAATTAATTCTAAGTCCAGAGATTGTAGCTCAGTTGGTAGAGGGCTTAGCTAGTGCGCGTGAAGTCCAGATTCCATCCCAGCACAACGTGAACCACCACTTCCTGTTTGTGCAGTAATGCTTAGTGCCTGTAATTCTAGGACTTAGGAGGTTGAGGCAGGAGTAACAGCCATTCAAGTTCATCCGTTGCTATTGCATGAATTCAAGGCACGCGTTCTGTGTTTTCTCTGTAAATCCTTAGTAAGAACATATGGTCTGTGATAAGGTTATTCCTCCTGTACCTACTTTACCTTTACAAGTTTTCCTTGCCTGTAAATTTTATCAAAAGCATCTCAGCCTGGCTCTTAATGACTGTGAGACATTCCATTTTACACTTTGTCTGATTGAGTTAAGGGCCAGATGTCTTTACGGATTCGAAGCTTGTTCCTGATTAGGATGAGACCTTTTCTCCCGTTACCTGTGTTGCCTCTCAGAGTCTTTAATGCTGTGCTTTATAGGACTTAGACATTTGTCTAAGTGACCCAGGTTACAAATTGACATTTGTAACTGATACAAAAAGATCAAAGGGAACTGTGTAACAGACAAAGATTCACACTGGCTAAGTTTGTTTTTATTTACTTCCTTCCTTGGGTATCTTTTCATGGACACTTTTTACATTTGTCTGTTTACCCACATGTCTCAGTGAAACCGACAAAAGTTAAGCTCTCTTATATTTTAATTCCAACTTCCTGTAAGTATAAACAGCATGACTATAACACACTCTTGTGTCGGTTACTAAAACCCATTTCTCTAGTGGCCTTAGATTTATTTATTTTTACTACTTGCTTTTCGTAGTGAGCCAAACAACCAAAACCTTCCAATAAGTCAATTTAAACTCTACATGGGCCGTGTACTTACCGTCTTTCTGAAAGCCAGCTTGCGAATCTCTTTCCTAAAAGCAACCTTTGGACTTTGCTTCTAAGACAGTGATGTGGACATGGGCATCGCCATTTTTATAAAAAGTGTGCTAAACTGTTGTTTCTCGTGCACAGTAGTCCAGGGAAGCCCACACATGAGTGGTTTCTGCAGAGAGATTCTGAAGGCGATACACCTTCACTTATCAACTGGCCTTCCAGGTACATCCAGGTTGGACGTGTGTGGCTGATGCACAGCGGATGCTCCTCTCCTCTCCTCACCTCTCCTGCTCCACCACACGTAACTAACAGTCATGTTCATCTTTGCAACACCTCTGAAAACCATGTGTTCAAAATAAGCTGCTTCTTAATCATGTTCCCAGATTACCCTTCCCACGCTGATGTTATTCCCCTTCCTGGTTCATTTGTCTTTAGCTTAACACACTTCCTTGCTTGCTCTTTCTCACCAACTCTCAACAGAACTGCCAACAGGGGGCAGTAATGGTCACCTCCTCTGGGGCCAGCCTACCCTGCCCATATCCCTTTTCTGCACCAGCTTTGGTTTTCTTGTTTTTAAACCAGTAGCTAATTTTCAGTAGTTAAATTTAGGGCATGTGGCCTAATAGCAGACAAAACCTCCAATCATTGCATGATGGAGAAGGGTGGAAGAATTAAGAATTAACAAGTCACTGGCCAGACAAAACTCCCACGTATTGAGTTTCTGACGCTGACTGTTCTCTAGAGACTGCCTCAGATAAGGACTACACATTCCATGGGGGGACTGGGGGGCGGGGGGGGGCTTAACTGCAGCTCTGTCTTCTGACAACACCCTCCGCGCTGCCTCGTCTCAGAAAGCTACAGCCCAGAGTGCTTTTTCCGAAACAGTCATCATAGCTACCTTTATGTGTGTCTTTGCTGTTTCCGCAAGGAAGTCTACTGATGATGCTCTATTTGAAAGCAGCGCATGTTTTATGAATTTGATAGGAGGCCTAAACAAGACAATTCTAAAATGTGTACATTTTAAACGGTCACTTTTAATGCTTACTCACCTAAGTGAAATGCAAGTTTTACATTTTCCAAGAAATGTATCCCAAGAGCTCTGTGTACCTTTTGAAAGTTGTACCTGGTCAGCAAGCACCTTGGGTCAGATGGTTTTCCCTTTCACACGGCACAGAGTGGCATTTCAAAAAGTCACTTACAGGTGCTAATATTGTTGAATGTGTCTTCTTTGCTAAGTAGGAAGTCATATGTTCTGCAAAAGCCTCGTTACCTTGTGGCACTGATCCTTTCTGTATGGTGGAGATCGAATACAAGGCCTCAATCACGCTAGGCAGCACAGTCCCCCGAAGCCCACTGTTTCCTCTAAAGGTGAAACCCTGAGCTGGGGGGACAGGTAGGTCCCCTAGCGGTGCTTCTGGGCTTCTGTGAAGACTGGAAGGGTCTGCAGCTTTTGACATCCTTTTCAGTTTTGTTCTCAAATATTTAAAAATTAGAAACAGCAACTAACAGTCCCTCCTTAGGTTGCTTTTTAACTAGGGCATTGCAGCAATAGGGCGGAGGATGGGGGATGAGGGCTCATGATTGTCTTAAGGAATACTCCTTCCTAATACTCCCATGGTGGTGTGGCTGCTAAAGACATCCAAGCTGGTCCTGTCTTGGGATCAGATGATGTAGTCAGCTGAGCATCCAAAGCCTGTGTGTGCTGAGTCTTCATGAGAGGTGATGTTAGCTCAGGAGGAAGCATAAATAACCACAAATGCCTACATATCTGGTGGTCGGTGACATGGCTGCATCTACTCCAAGCGTGTAAGCTTCTTTGTAGCAGCCAGCCACCCCCACAGCCCACACCTGGGTCTCAACATGTGCACAGCATCCTTCACCCTAATGCTCACAGTGGTATATATGAATGAAGCTTCCTGGGGCTGCTAGGTGTTTCACTGGGGTAAGCTCATTCTCCCTCAGGACAGCATGTGACTCTCAGATTTCCAGGGGATGGAACTTTTGGACAACACTAAAATATGGATGCAGATTTGGAGATTTCCCTCCACTTAACTGGCAAGTACTAGGTGTCTGTATTCTGTGCCCAAGTGTGTTTTCACACATGCTCTC
>JADRCH010000358.1:184791-195068 GCA_019843965.1 Rhynchomys soricoides | reverse complement strand
GTTTTCACACATGCTCTCTGCATTGGTTCCAATGCCATCCATGGTCTGTGCATGCTTCCTTTCTTCTGGGGATTACTACACCTTGCAACATAAATCCTATTTCTTTCTTAAGAGTTAAAGTTAGAGAAAAATTGGTGAAAGAGGAGAGTGCTCGCAGCAGCCCTGAACTCACCTCAGAGTCCGTAACTCAGAGGAGACAGCAGCCAGCACCAGCGCATTTCCTGCCTCTCCAGTCAGAAAGTTCCGCCTTTGATAGGGTCACCAGCAAAGCAGTGAGCTCACTGAGGCCAAGCCGGAGAGGTGTCCTGCCAACTGACCCTGTTCATGCCATCAAGCTGGTGACGATGGACACCCCAGAAAGTGCATCTGAATGCAGTTGGGTGGGGTCTGCCACCCCAAAGGTTATAAAATCTACCACCTTGAAGATTCTAGAAGGCAGGTCCAGGGATGCTCCAGCACTCCATATTTGTGAGTCAAAAGCAGAAGATGTGCTCTCCCCAGAACCTCTGGAGAGGAGCCCCAAATCACTTTTGACCTCGGAAGATGACAGGCTTGTGAGAGGTCACAAAGACCCCTCTGGTAATAAAGATTTAGATACGGCCGTCATTCGATCCATCGACGTAGAACCTGAGAGGGAGCAGCAGGTTCAACAACCCTCCACTCAGAGAACTGGCCGGAGTGAAATGCTTCTGTATGTTCAGAGCGGTCCTCTGTCCCAAGATGCCACATTGACCAGTCACGCAAAGGAAGCATCTCCAAAGAAGATGCGCAAGGTTCTGGCCCGCTCCCTGTCAGATTACACGGGCCCCCCTCAGCTCCAGACCCCCAGACACAAGGACACAGCCCCAAAGCAGGAGCTGGAGCTGCAGAGTTCCAGGGCAGAAGGGCCTGGTGCAGAAGCCAGCATGCTGGACACCAGAGTCTCCGTCGCCCAGCTCCGAAATGTATTTATGGAGTCGGCCAGAGCCAGCAAGAAACCTGAACTGTAGGTGATGTTCCCAGTGTCCTTTTGATATGTCACTTGCACGCCCTTGGCAGATGATTCACATCTCCACCTATGGTGTGTCCTGTAAGCTTAGCTCACAAGTGTGTGCAGGGCAGAGTGTACAGGAAATGGCTTATACACTACTATTCTGCTTCTGCCTACTAATGGGGATCTGGAGGAGTGGGTCTCTAGAATGTTCCACGTGCAGATGTGCATGGTAGCAGCATGTAGAATCTAGCACTCTGTCTTGACTCACTGAGATGCATAAACTTTCCCCCCCCCTCCTCTCTCTCTCCCTCTCTTTTTCCCTCCCCCACCCCTCTCTGTCCCCTCCCTCCCTTTCTTCTCACCCTCTCTTTCCCTGTATTGCACTCGATGCCCTGTGGTCCTAAAAGCCAATCCCGGGTTGAGAGGTCAGCTGAAGGAATTGGCTTGCCCATGGAACGGGAGAGAGGGTCTCGGAAACCAAGACGCTATCTTTCTCCTGGTGAAAGTAGAAAAACTTCTGAGCGATTTAGAACTCAACCTATAACTTCAGCAGAGCGAAAGGAGTCGGATAGGTAGGCATGTGTGTGTATACTTTAAACAGTTCAAACACGAGAGTTCTCACTCCACTGGAGGGCCTGATGGTATTTGCATAGAATATTCCAGAATTATTCCATCTCAGTTCTAAGGATAACTTCTTTTACTAATGAAATGTATGTCCAAAGAGTGTTGCTTTTCTATCTAGTATCACTCTGTGGTTTGAAGCTGCCCGCAGATGAGGTGAGAAGAAACACTTCTCAGTTAGTGCTTTTAGTGCTTTATGCTTCCCTTAAACTGGTGTCTGAATCAAGCATCCTCCATTGAGCATAAGGAATTTTGGACTCATGTTAGAAACAGCTTACTTCTTAAATGTACAGTTTTGTATGACATCATCATATGCAAATGTATAGAAGTTATAACGTTCACCAGCAGTATGCCCACACTTCTCTTTCTCCACAAGGTGTGCACCAGGCAGGTGTTGTGTGTACACGCTCCACTGTGTCAGCTAACTGTTGTTTGGTAGTTCCAGCCGGAGCTCACACCAATGTACCTTTAAATCTTTAAGATGGTTCACTTGTGTAATGTTTCATGTGTAGCTTGTGTGTCCACTACTAATCACCGTAATCACCGTCATTTTCTGTTCCTATCTTTCCTAGGTGCCCTTCTGGTTCAGAAATACCAGTGGTCGATGGTGAGTATCTCCTTTTCTTTTTAATTCGTTTACATCTTGTCCAGATTAGATTTAATCTGGACTAAGACTTGGGGCTTTGTGGGAGAGGAAACCTGGAGCCCATCAGTTTCTTGCTTTCTTTCAAGTTGTCTTGCTGTGAACCCTAGCTGAAATGCTCAGATACGACTTCCCTTAGCTTTTAATTGAAATTAAGAGGCTTGTTCAGTGATCTATATGGAACAGCCATTTTGACTAAAAAAGTATGTTTTACTGGTGACTACCACCTCAGCAAAGCAGTCTACTCCTAGGACCCATTCTTGAATCCTCTTAGACAGACTATTCAATAAACATCACTGTCTGGACACAGTTTTGTTTGAATTGAAATGGGAATTAGTACTACTCATTGAAGAGAAAGCATGGGCTCCTGGCAGGGGAACAGCCCAGTGGTGATGTCAGTTCCTTTCCTCTTGGATACAAGGGACGGCCGGGTCAGTCTTGAAAAGCATTTCAGAGATGACGTGTACACTTTCTAATAGGGTTCGGTTTTTATTTCATGGCTTTTACAGATGAAGAAAAGGTGGATGAAAGGGCCAAGCTGAGCGTTGCTGCCAAGAGGCTGCTTTTCAGGGTAAGGTGTGCCAAATGGTTTAGCTTAGAAACCATAACTCCTACTGAGAAGATGCCCTGGGCTCTGGCCCTCACACACTTGCAGGAGCCATGGGGTTTCCTCACCTACAGTGCCTGTTGTTCTAGTCCCAATCTGAGTTAGGCAGTGTCCCTTTACTGTAATGAAATACCTGAGGTTATCACCTACCCTGGCACACGACTTCCGAGGTTCTGCTGTATGGACACTTGACTGTGTTGCTTCAGACCTGTGGTGAGGCAGCACTCCATGATGGGAGCAGGTAGCACAGGAAGCTGTAACAGGTAATGAAAACGAGAGGAAGAGACAGGATTCTGGAATCCTTTTTGAGGGCCAATAACTCTGTGCTACCTCTTACATTCCGCCAGTATCAATCTGGGACCAGACAAGCCTTTACCACATAATGTCAAATGGCATTCTTGAACCACGCTTCGGGATCTATTGTGACCAGGTTTGGCCACCCAGCCAACCCAGCCTGAAGTGTTCATTCTGATGACCTCTCACTAGTGTCACCTCCTATAAATCCTCCAGGAAAGCAGCAGACAGACACTTTGATACCCCAGGTTTTTTCCTTTGAATTCATGTGATCCCACAATGTTTTCTAACTGCAGGAAATGGAGAAATCCTTTGATGAACACAGTGTCCCGAAGAGACATTCGAGAAATGCAGCCGTGGCACAGAGGCTGCGTCGCTTGCAGGACCGTTCACACACACAGCCTATCACCACGGAGGAAGTGGTCATTGCAGCCACGTGCGTCTCTGGGGGAGTTCTTAGCCTAGCCTGTGCCCTCATCTTTAAAGGGAGATTCAAGAATTTTCTGTAAGAATGAGGCAATTTAGCTAGACGCTGTAGAGAGGCATATATTTCATACTTACTTTTGGTTTGGTTTGGTTTTTCTGGTATTGAAACAGTAATGCTTACCTCTGAAGCATTTTTATCCCAGTGTTTTATCTTTTACAATGAAAATATAAAACACGAAAGCAGATGAACAATAATGAGCCTCAGCTTCAGTGGCTGTCGGCTCCTAGGCCGTTTTTCTCCGTATGCCACAGCACGGCCATTTCACCCTTAAATATTTTAGTATATACCTCTAAGAGATAAGCATTCATTTTGTTTTCAAATCATCGCCAAAGTGTCTAAAACTTAATTGACAGTTGGACACTTTCCATACAACTGGAGGCCTGCATTAGGGCAGTGTGCTGGTATATGCTGAGATTGCCTTGACTGGGTCATTCAGAGTTAGCAGCTCCAGTCAACTGAGAGCATTTATTGGTTTTTTGAAAATCATTTCTGTGGAGTGGTGACATCCCTAAGAACCCTGTCTGCAGGTTTGCTGTCGGAACCTGCTGTGAGGTCATCAGCCTTCATGGCGTCCCCGACCCTGTGGGTGTTGGACAATGCTTTACCACTGAGCCACATCCCAGCCTTAGGCTCCCCACTTTCTTCATGTGTTTGTAGACAAGTGCATTTACCTGAATCTTGGCATAGCCATTTGTTTACAAAATAATGTCTTGGATTGGCTAGTAGACACTGTAGCAGACACCCTAAACCATGGCTGGACTCTCCTGACCGGCTGTGGTTGATACTAGCTTTAAATGACTTCTTAGAATGAGACTGTTCTAAACCAACTCCTTTTCAAGCTTATGCCTCTGCTTGTCCGTTTACTCTGGACAGCCCGTGCCTCTCGTTCCTTCCATCTGTGCCGCTTTCCAACGTTCTTTTGCTATTCATTTCCCCTCAAAGTGTTTAGCAAATATTTTTGGTGAAATATTTGACGTTTGCCTTTCTGGATTTACAGCTGTGCCTTCTTTAATGCTTCTTTTCTTCTCTCTCCTCATGAATGCTCCTCCTTTGGCCATTGCTTTAAAAGTGAACCTATCCCTGCTTCGTGTTCTGGGGTCACCCACCCTGTAATGGCGAGACCTCCTAGCCCCACTGTAGCTAGAAGCACTGTGCAGCCTGTCAGGTACTGGACACACATAGCTGCATGTAGTACCCGGTGCCATGGCGCTGGGCAGCAGGTGCATCTGGAAGCTTTGAATGTCTTTCATTTGTCTGACAAACAAGTCAGTGCAGTGAGTGTTCCTGAGATGTTTGATGTTTTGTCCTGTCATAGTGCAAGATACCATTAATTTCATGACTGTGTGAGAAAGATATAGTCCATCTGCCTGCTTGCTGTGTTGGCACTAAGATTGTACTAACTCACATATATATCTTTTTTTAACATAAAAATGGTCATTCCTCAGAGACTTTATTTTTAATCTAAAATACTAACAGGTAAAGACTAATTTTAAAGTGGAGCATTAACATGAATGTTGGCAAGATCTAGTTATTTTTAAATACGTGTGCACACAAATCTAGAGCAAAACCAAGTACTTCTGTTTGCTTATTTGGAGAGAGGAGAGAATGCCTTTAGATTTTAGGATTGGTTGTAGAAATTATAGGATTCAGTGTTTTAAAATTATGTTCATAAACTATATAAATACCCACTTTGTCTTAACTGTGTTAAGCCAAAGCACAAGAGCTAAAAATATGACTCAGAGATGTTGCATGACGGAGCTAGAGAAAACCAACCTGATCCAGAAGCAGGGCTGTCTTGAGAAAGATCTTTTTGTCATCCTTGGAAGGCTCGGCTCCTCAGGTGTCCTTGCTCGCTCGCTGTCCTCATGATGTCTGGACACAGAGACTGCCTGTGTATCAGTGATTAATAAGAACGAAGGCAGCATATCCTTTTTAGAACAGAGTTGCCCGGGGCAGAGACATCATTGTCTTGGAGACATTTTGAGAATCATGCTGACCTCCTGGGCTGGAGCCTGCTCCTCTCCCTTGCAGTGGAAGCTATTATTACTGTTTATTATTATTATTATTATTATTATTATTATTATTATTATTATTACTGTTGTTATTATTTTCTGGTACTCTGCACATGCTCACCCTGTGCTACCACTGCCCCCACGGTCCCCGCTGGGTTTGGGGGGTGTTTAATCACCTGAGATTTTCTTCACCTTTCAAGTTACAGAGAATTACATTTAAGTAACTTTGGAAATTGGCAGAAACCTGGGAGAGAAGTGTGTTTAAACCACACTTTGACAGAGAAAAGGCTGCTTTGCAGATTTTGTCACTGATTAGAGACCATATTGTTCCTAACTATTCAATACCAAGAGGCCACCGCCCGAGCAGCATCTATAGAGGAGATCTGGGGCAGGGATCTGAGGCAGGGGGATGACTTTCTTCTTGTCCCTTCAGTCCCTGTGATAGGAACCATCCAAGATTTCTCTCTAGGAAGGTAGATCCAGGCTGATACCAGTTCCTTCAACAGGAGATTTCCTTTATTGATATGATTCAGAGCTAAATGTCTGCCTACCTGATGGTGCCGATGTCCTCTGCTACTCACTGCCTTGTTTAATAGCTAAACAGCTGCCTGCCTCTTACCCAAATCCATTAGGGAAAATGAGCCCTTTACAAAATATGTGGCATTTTAAAGAGAGTTCATACATAAATTGGTGGAAGGCATTCATTTGTTTTCCTTTGTGTGGCTGACTTCTCCTTCCTTGCTTCTAGGTTACAGGCATCTGCTCACCAAAAGGCTTTAGCCAGAGACCAGGCAAATGAGGGCAGAGAGTCTGCCGAACCAGGCGAACCTGATTCCTCCACTCTGAGCTTAGCAGAGAAATTGGCCTTGTTTAACAAATTGTCCCAGCCTGTCTCCAAAGCCATTTCCACCCGAAACAGATTAGACGCTCGGCAGAGGAGAATGAACGCAAGGTATCAGACTCAGCCGGTCACGCTTGGAGAGGTGGAGCAGGTGAGTGTGTTAGATCTAACGGCAGTGTGTGTGTGTGTGTGTGTGTGTGTGTGTTTTCTTTGAATACAGCTGCACAGTATTGCTCTTAGGTTTGTGGTACAAGACAGGATCAACAGGTGATCCTGTAAGGGAGAACCAGATCCACGTTTGCTGTTTCCTCTGTTGTTCATAACTTGCTCGGAATGAGTCCACTGTGGTCAACTACAAAAGCAGAGGCAAGCTGCCTCCCGAGAAGGTTTGTGATGTGTTCTGTAACCATGCAGGCTGGTTTTCCAGTAAGAGGAGACAGGAGGCTATACTGCAGGTGTATTATCCCACCCGTGCCAGTCCCCTCAGGTGATGATGCTTCTAAACTGTGTCCCCCAGGTGCAGAGTGGGAAGCTCATCTCCTTCTCCCCCACTGTGAACACCTCTGTCTCTACCATGGCCTCTGCGGTTGCTCCCACATATGCAGGGGACCTCCGGAAGCCATCTGCTGACAAGAGTGCAACTACCACTGACTATAAGTCTCTTTCTCCTTTGGAAAACTCAGACTCTCCAGTCAGAAGCATTCTGAAACCACAAGCTTGGCGGCCTTTGGCAGAGCACAGTGGGAGCAAAAGAATGCTGGGGGAGTCTGGAGAGACAGAAAGCAAGAATGCTCTGACTGTGGCTGCAGAAGACAGTGGCGTTCAAACACAAGGAGCCTTCGAGGAGGAAGTGGAGCCCTCCTACCCCATCCTTGGCAGAGTCAGGGAGGGTGATGGCCAGAAGGAGCCTAAGCACGCTGTCCTAAGGAGGGGAAGCTTAGAGCTAGGTAATCCTTCTGCTGCACACCTTGGTGATGAGCTGAAGGAATTTTCCACTGCTAAAAGCAGTTTACCTGAGAATCTGGACCTGAAGGATAAGCAGGCCTCGGAGGAGAGCGCAGACGTGGAGAATGTCCTGAGGAAGTTCTCACTGAAAGGTGAGGCCCTGCAGCTAACTCCCAGGCTTTCTAAGGGCTCTGCGGTCTAACAGACAAGTTATCACGAGAGTCGATCAGAAGGTCAGTGAACCATAGTCCCTTCCCCAGACCTCTCTTACCCTCTGACACAGTCAGTGAACTGATAGAGTCTACAACAGCAAAAGGGTCTGCAGTTCTTAACACCCCTTGATAAGGGTTTCTGGTGACTGGTGACATTAACTCACACAGTAGCCTTCTGAGCTCCTGGGCTGTGCTGACCCCTTTTACTAAAGTTGGGTGCCCAAAGGTCCTGCACCCAGTAAGCACAGAGAGTAAGGACTTGCCTTGGCGTGGTTTTCAGACTTGTCATGCATTCTGATCATACAGTTTATGCACTGTCTGCATTAGACACTGGCCTGCTTGCATTGACATACATTGATCGTATGTCAGTTGAGACGGGCTTGGGTTGAGTTCAGCTCACTAGAAATAAAGATGTACTGTAATCCCACTGGCAGCACAGCTGACTCAGGCTAGCTTTCTCTCAGTGGCTTGTGCTGCAGTGGCCTGGGTAACCCACCGTGTGCCCATAGCCTGACTCTGGTGCTGCACCTCAGGGTGTACAGCTGGAAAGATGTTTGCCTGGGGACTGATGCTGACTGGCTCTCATTCTCAGAGTTTGGAGAGACTGCTTCTGAGCAGACAGAGGCGACTGGCAGGAAAGCCTCTGTTCAGTTGGCAACCCCAGGGGCCTGGAAGCAGCAGGAGTCCTCTGAGCAGCTAGCCGAGAAGCTCTTCAAGAACCCCTGCGCCATGTTTGCTTCGGGAGAGGTCAAAGTGCCCGTGGGTGACAGTATCCTGGATTCGCCCAGCAAAACCATGTCAATCAAAGAAAGGTAAGACCTCTGATGATTGGCAGGCATATTGTGGAGGGATGCTGGACTATGCTATCATGCTAAAATAACCCCAAGAAGCCAAGGCATATGAACACAAGCAAAGTTGAGATGTTCAGTCCAGACTCGGAGGAAGGATGAACAGGGACACTTTGTTTGTCTGTGATCTCTATCTCTTATTTCATAGCCAGTTTTCCGAGAGCTGAGATCTAAGCTCTTTTTGCTGCAGAAACGTGATTCAAACTGCAGGTACAATCAGCCTCTGAGATTCTGAGTAATATAAATATAGGATAAAGTTCACACAGAGGATCTGTGTCTTAGAGATTAGAATCTGTTTGCTGTCTATTATGGCAAATAAGATCAACTGCCTTTTTCTAAATTTTTATTACACTTGTTTACATGCATGTGTGTGTGTGCCTGTGTGCATGCGTGCGTGTGCGTGTGTGTGTGTGTGTGTGTGTGTGTGTGTTTATACATGTGCCATAAAATATGTGTGGAGGTCAATGGACGACTTGCAGAAATCACTTTTCTTCCAGTATGTGGTTCCTGGGATGGAACTCAGGTTGTTGGTCTTGGCATGCTGAGCCATCTCACCAGGCAAAGATGGGTGATTGTTTTGAACATTTAGAAATTTTCCTTTTCTCCTTCCCTCCCTCCCTCTCTCCCTTCCTTCTCTCCTCTCTTAATTCATTTCTAACTTCCTCTTTCCCCCTCCCTCTCCTGTCTCTCTTCCCCCTTTCCCTTTGCTTTTTCTCCTCCCCCGCCCTCCCCCCCCCATCTTCCTTTCTCCTCCCTCTCATGCTGGTGAGTTTGCCTAGAGGTCTGTACCTGTTGGGCCAGCACTTTACCACTGAGCTGCAGCTCCAGCCTGGAAATTTTCTATTAGACAGTAGCTGCAGGGTGGGGTTTCTTGATTCACTTGCTTGTTTCCAGTAAACTCTGGTGGATCTGTATCTTTCTGTGAGTTTTACCCCAAGGGAAAAACTCTTCTGCTTAAAGCTGGACTACTATGGAGCAAGGCTTCTTAACCAGGCTTTGTGGGGAAGTTAGGTGACTCAAGGCTTCTGTGAACTATCTGGAAGGGAGTCCAGGTACAGAGATAGAGGGAGCATGTACCTGTTGCCTACCTGGAGCCAAAACCTCTTAGAGAGATTCCTGATCCAAGTCTACTCAGAATCCTGGCAGGATCCATTTCATTGTTAATGGGCTTTTTAAAAGGTCAAGGTCTCTTTGCTCAGCAATTATGTTGGCGATCATAAAGTAGGTTGATAGGAAACAGGTCACCCCTCCTGTGCCTTGATGGTACTTCTGTGTGTACACCACTGAAAATACCCAAGTATCTATCTTTACCCTTCATGTGAGAGGGTTCCCTGAGTGGGGGCTCTAATCCTTCTCATTGTTGAGTGTGACACTTAACCTAGTGAGAAGGGCATTCCTCAAACATTTATTTGGGCTTTTCTTTCCTGGGGTGACATATCAACTTCTAGGTCTTTCAAGCCTTACTTAGCCCAGCTATTCTGACTGCCTTGATTCACCAAAGGAGGTGTCTTAATAAGGGTTTCTGCTGCTGTGAAGAGACACTATGACCGTGACAATCTTATAAAAGAAAGCATTTAATTGTGGTGGATTACAGTTCAGAGCTTTAGTCCATTGTCATCATGGCAGGAAGCATGGTGACATGCAGGTAGACAAGATTATGGAGAGGTAGCTGAGAGTTCTGCATCTGATTGGCAGAGAGAAGAAAGAAAGACCCTGGGCAGGGCTTGAGCCCATCGCAGTGCCCACTTCCTCCAGCAAGGCCACACCTCCTCCAGCAAGGCCACACCTCCTCCA
>JADRCH010000358.1:150946-184781 GCA_019843965.1 Rhynchomys soricoides | reverse complement strand
GTGCACTCACAGCACTTGGCAAGTTCACATCCGCTGGGCTCAGGCAATCCTACTGCCTCAGTCTTCTGAGTCCTTGGAGCTTGTGTTCACTGTGTCGCTGTGCTCAGTTCTGCTCACACATCCTTACACTTTTACCTTCAGACTTGAGAGTCAGCAGCACGGAGCATAGATTTTGTCATGAATTCCAATAGCTATGCCCTTCTGCGCACTGCCTGGGCCTCTCTTATGCTAGGGACCGGGCCACAACAAGTTCTCTGCTGTGATGCTCTAAGCACCTTAGTCCCTGCTCCTCAGAGACTGAGCCAGGAAGACCATGTGAGCTCAGAAGTTGAGGCTAGTCCAGAAGGCACACTGGGACAAAATAAAGTGTAAAGCTAAACAAAAGTATAGTAAGCAAGAAATTACTTTTTAGGAAACCTCTATATCTTTTAAAAGTTTACATTTACTCTCAGTGTGTGTGCTTGTACATGTGTGCGAGCAAGCATGTGTCTGAGCATGCTCGCACCTACACGTGCCACAGCATGAGTGTGGAGGAGGTCAGAAGACGACGTGTTGAGTTGGTTCTCTCCTTCCACCATGTTGAGTCTAAGAATAAAACTCGGGTCGTCGGGCTTAGTGGCAAGCCCCTTATTCACCCACTGAGCCATCTTGCTAGCCCTGTGCTCATTTTAAAAAATGTTTGATACCTAGGGAAACACGTGCCCAGATCACTTTCCTTCATCTTTTTATGTGGAATGTTAGGGTTTGAATCTGAAGTGTCCCCATACACTTGGAGTTTGGGGACTTGGTCCCCAGCTAGTGGCCCTGTTCTGAGAATTTGTCGAACACTTGGGACAGGTGTCATGGCTGGCAGATAAGTTGTTCTTGAAAGTCCTTTGAGGATTGAAAGACAGCTGTGTGTTTAGTCCCATCTTTTGGTCCTGGTCTGCTGAGATGAGAGCCCCAGCCATGAATTCCCCACTGTGATGCACCATTCCTCTCTCAAGTCATCAGCCCACAGAAGCCGTCCTTTAAGTTGCTTCTGTTGGGTAATTTTGTTAAAGCAATGGGAAAAACAACTACAATGTCTAGAGCATCTAGTTTGGACCATCACCAGAATGAAAATTGGGATTCTCTTTCTAGTGCATTAACAAAGCCACAATTTTATCATGGTTAGGAACTTTTTGGAAAAAGCGTTAAAATTCTGTAAGTTAGAGATGGAAGCCTGTGAAGTCCATTGCCCCTTTCCAGTCACCATCCCATCTCCACTGACTCTGGCTAGTCTGCCCCTTTCCACTTTGGGACTAAAAGGCAAGAAGATCCACCCTTTCACCTGAGGACTCTGCAGATTGAGTCAGCTCCTGTAAACATCTGGAGAAGGTGGAGAGACGCAGAGATCTGCCTTAGGGGTTAACTGGGGTTCACTGTACATGCCCTTCATTGCTTCTCTGCACCCCACATAGCCTGTCTCCCCGTCTTCCCAGTGAACTCCTGACTCTGACTTTGAGCTAGAAGATTTCAGCTACCAGTGAGCCTTCAGATTCGTGTAGGAATAGAGAGGTCTCACCTTTATTTGTCTGTCCCTGATTTGACCTCTCAGTTCTGGTGCTACAAGGAATATCTAGGGTTGAGTAATTTGGAAAGCAAAAGAATATACTTGGCTCCATGTCTTGAAAATGCCATCTCAGATAGATGGTCTCCTGCCACTTTAGAACTTGAAGGAATGTTGGGTCAGCTTAGCCAGACCTTTCCTCCCTTTGACCTGGGAAGCCTAGTTTGAAGAAGAAGAGATTTATGTTGGCTGTCTCAAGTCTTCAGTTCCCAGTTAGCTAGTTCTGATGCTTCTGGGAACCCAGGAAGCGGAGAGCCAACAGGAAAGGGCTAGAGATGAGAGCATTGCCAGTGACTACTTTCTCCCACTAGGCCCCACCTCTAGAAATGTCTACCACCTCCCAAAAATAACACTAAATCCTGAATCCACCATGGGATTAATTCTTCCACTGAGGGAGGCTAACCGCTAGTGGTCCCACCAACTCTCAAGGATTGACTCCAGGGGAAACATTGGTGAGTGAGCAACAAACCAGAGACGCAGAGTCCAGAGAGTAAACTCATTCTCAAGAAAAAGGCATTAATCCTTTTTAAGTATCTCTTCATCCCCTGAAGTTCTGCTCAGGATACCACCATGGTGACAGTTAACATGTGTATGAGAAGAAGCACACTGTACTCAAAATATGGCAGTCTTCCACATAGTAGGCAAGAAGGGCTAGGGGCCTGGCTCACTGTAGAGTGCAGGATTAGCATTTATTAAGTTCCTGCCTCAGCCTTCAGCACCAGAGAAATCCAAATAAGCCTAAGGACTGAGCTGGAATCCCTGGTGTGAATGTAGAAGCTGGCACAGGGCAGAGCTGTGACCCCAGTGTTTGCAAATGAAGCAAGGCAGGCAGATCTCAGGGCACACACACACACACACACACACACACACACACACGCACACTGCATAACATCAGAAGAAAAGAGAAAGGAGAAGAAGAAAAAGAAAACTAGAGGGTAGAGCCAGGGCTTGGTGTCGAGCTCATGCTTGGCTGTACAAGGTCCCAGGTTCAGTCTTCAGCACCAGATAAAACTAAATGAAGACAAAACGCGTATTATCAATATTAACTCTTCTGACTTTCTCGTTAGCAAGCCCAGAATCCATCTAATCGCTCACCAGTGCTGCTCAGCCTAAATCCATGGGTGCTCTGTTTCTCTGAAATGTCTAAAGAGGAAATACAAATACTTTAATTGATATTCGATGCACACGGGTCTGCCTGTCTCTTGCTGACCCAACCCTGACTGTTAGGAGCCTGGAAAACCTAGTCCTCATCCAGAAGGCTCTCAAGCCAGAATCCCTGCTGAAGATCAGGGGTTGTGGCAAAGGCTACATGGCAGCCTGGTAAGCACATGTCACATCAGCCCTGGGCCAGGCCAGTGTGTTAGCAGGCTAATACTATGCCACTCACTGAATATGGAGCCTTAGCCTAAGCAGATGTCCCAACTCTCCACATCACAGCCTACAAATGAACCTTTAGACTTGGCAGATGTTAAAATCGCTGACAATTGCTGGCAGCGCACAGTGGCTCTCTGCCCTCTGCCGTGGTGATGAGAGCTATGAGATTGCTAGAGTAGAGAACAAGACTCGAAAGATCTACCACCCTCCACAGCTTGTTGAACACCAAATAGGAAATCAAAAGAGACAGGATAATACACTCAGTCACCATGTGTTGTTATGAAGTCCCTTGTCATTTGTATTCTAAGTGAGGACTGGGGCAAGTACCATGTGACTCAACTGAAGCCGTTTTTTCCCATATTGTTTTGCTTACTCTGGAGTCTTTGGAAGTTTCTGATGCTGAAGGAACCAGCATATTGAGAAGCAACATTTTCAGGGCTTTAGAATGCAGTAGTTCTGTGGAAGCCACCCTGCAAGGGCTGGGAGAGCGTGGCAAGAAAGCTGGAAAGCTCTGCTTTGCCTGACAGAGGTAAGCACTGTGTGTGTGCCCAGCTCAGCTTCTCATGTGAGGAAGAACTGGGACTTGGAGAGGCAAGAATGGACTCACACCTCCTCTCCCACCAACATTCAGGAGGCCCTTGCTCAGCAGGACCTTGACTGGTCTGCATCTTTATTCCTATCTGGATAATGAGAACAAAACATGCAGTTTCTTAGCAAGGTCTTTGCACATCAGTGGACTATAAAGAAGACCACAGAGTGATTCTAGATTCCACAACTTGCTTTTTATGAATTTGTCTCCAGTCCCTCAGAGCAGCACCAGGGAAAGCCATGATTTTGTTGAGATGCCTTGCATTGTCTGTGACAGTCTCTGCTCCTGGGAGTGAGGGTTTGCACTCTGTAAATCCAGTCTGATGGAGGTGAAAGGCAAGAATGCCTGCTCTGAGTCAAAGGTAACATGGGAGAGCGGCTGGTTCTGAGGGCAGTCTGCAGGGCGAGTGGTGGCCGAGTGGCCGCCTCCTACTGATGACGGCTTAGACATACCCCTCCTCGGGTGTGAGGCCTGCTCGTTAGCTGGAAGACATCCCCTGATGTTTTGAGATTTCACAGTCATGGTTATATCTTTTAATAATTTGATTTTTTGAGATTCCTTTTCTTATTGCAACAAAATGGGCACATTCAAAGTAATTGGGGTAGAAGAAATAATAGCCCTTATTATTTCAATAAAAACTGAAATTAAAACGTGTGAAAGGATTCAGATTTTGTGTTTAAATAAATGCAGCAGCCACATTAGCGTTGGGAAACTATAGAAGTCAAGATTAGATGCTATCTGAGCTGAGTGAACCTCATTAGATATTAGATCGGGAAGGCAGCTCATATGTGTTTACAGAAGGGGCCCTTGGGGTCTTCTCTGCTTCCACATGGGGTTGAGAGGATAGAAAAGAAGGTAGAGAATGAAGAGGGGGTAGGCACCAAGTGCAAAGTTCTGCAAACTTACATTATTTGAAAGTGATATCGAAAGTATAAAATGATAATGCATACATTTTTAAATATAGTGGATTCTTGTTTAATATAGAATGTGGTTCCTTATTTGCTTAACAAAACTCTTATCAGCAGGAGTCCAGCAGTAGAGCACTTGCCTAGAATGAATGAGGCCCTGGGTTCTGTCCAAGAACCACCAGCAAATGATTGGATAAGCTTTTATTGCAGAGTGTAAGGTGTCCTGCCTCCAGTTCAGATATTGGATAGAATCAAGAAATTTAGCACTCGGGGCCTTGAAGATCCCCATGTTCAGGTCATGCATGACAAACAAGGCAAGGAGGATGAGGTGCCTGAGTGGAAATGGCGACAGCTAACTTAACCACTGTTCTCATTGGTGGGACTGAATACCTGACAAGAAGCAACTGGGCAGACTGGGGGATAGGGGCCACTGTGGTGGAGACACACAGCAGAGGGAGGCACCATCCATGCAACAAGAGCTTCTGGCATAGCAGTACCAAGGGCCAAGTATTCAAACACATGAGCCTATGGGGGCATTTCGTGTCCAATCTCAACACTATCCAAACCCAGACTACAGCTGATTGGCTGATTGGCAGTTGCTGTTTTTGGGTCATGTACTGTGGTCACGGGCATGACCTGTCAGAAAGCACAAGGGGAGTGTGGTCTCAACCCCTCAATTCTTTACTCTCCCCTCCCCCGCAGCCTTTAAGTTGTTTAAACACCAGCTTCAGTGAGTCTCCTAGGCCCTGGTTTGTCCGTTTGTCTCTCCTATTCTGCTGAACTTCAACGGCTGAGATGTTTTCCTTCGTGACAGCACAGCTGTCTAAAATAGCCTCTTGTTCTGCAAGATGGCTTCTCAGACAGAGCCAAATGTGCAAGCAGCTTTAGGAAAAGTCTGGTGTGCCTAGCCTAAAGCGTGTTGGTAACACTCTCCATTACTAAAGCGTGTTGGTAACACTCTCCATTACTAAAGCGTGTTGTCAGTAACACCCTCCCTTAATGAGATTCTTTTTTTTTTTTGGTATATTTTTTCCCTTGGAGAAAGTTGAACTGATAATTTTTAAAAGCGTGTTTTTGGAAAGTAGGGTTTTTTTTGTTAGGGTACAAGGTAAGGACAAAGGTAATCTAGAGGGAAAGATGATTAGCCATGGTTTACCTTTGAAGTAAGATACCAAGACGCCATATCTTTCTGTTTTTATTAGTGTATACTTATTGCACAAAGCATTGTTTCATTGTGACATTCCCACACATGAGTAAAGTTACTTTGTTTGGGGATCCCCTCCCCTGTTACTTTTTCCTATTTTTCGTGTTTTTATAGCCCCTGTGTTTTCTAACTGCCACTTCCATCTTTAAGTGTAATTTCACTAAATGGCCAGAAGGGGTCAGTAGAAGGCGTTTCGCCAACGATAGTTACTTTTCTCTCTCCCCTTGCTCCAGGGCACGCGGAAGGCAGAGCCCCTTCTCTTACTGGGATGATGGTATCTATTTATCCAACAAGTCAGTTCCAGCTTTTCTTTCCAACCAACTAAAAAAAAATCTTTGTGACTGTCTTGGAAAGGAGGCTCTTGTGAATTCTGAGAATGTGGCGCTGAATTCTCGGTTGGCATGTCCTCCTTCCAGGCTGGCACTGTTGAAGAAGAGTGGTGAAGAAGACTGGAAGAACAGGTTGATTCGGAAGCAGGAATACGGCAAAGCCACCGGTGGCCTGCATGCACAGGAGGTGGAGCAGTCCCTGAAGAAAAAGGTACTGTGTCCACCTGATGAATGCCTTGCTGTGACTCAGGAATGAGTGTGTGTGGCTTAACCACCCCTGCTTTAGAGCACTGGCACTTGCTTGCCCTTAGGAGACACAGTTTGTCACTATGCTGCTAAAGCTAACCACAGGGTCAAGGCTGGAGGCCCAGAATGAGTGCTAGCACCATACAGTTGCCTCAACAAACAAGTGCCTCAGTTTCCAAATGTGTTCACTGTGAAATATTAAAGTCTGGTGTTAGAATGTGATTCAAGTCTCTCACATGAGACAACAGCTAACCACAACAGTTTATAAGTTGCATATCAAACACAGACTTAAACTGCGGTCCGTGAGGACTTTCTGCCTAATCATAAGCCTGTTTCATGATGATAAGGTTTAGCTCTTATTGAGGACCGATATATGAATATCTATTAAATTAAGTCACATGGGCAAGCATTTCATATGTGGGCATATCAATAAATTGTTGAATCACAAATGTAGTGATTGTCAGCCTTGGCCAGGTACTCCATGCCTCAGCCATGCCCACTGGCGCTGTGGATACAAATGTGCTTGCCAACTGAAGCACAATGATACACTTGAGCCACACCCAGTTATCCAACTTCTAGAATCTTCTAAAGTCTTCAGACAGAAAACAAATACCTGAGTAGCAGAGCTGTCAACTGTGCAGGTTGTCAGTTCCCAATGCAGTTGCTTTGAAAGATCCAGATCCCTACAGTCAGGTCAAAACAAAAAAAAAAAAACAAAGCTCAAACTGGGATGGATTTCCCACCGAGCTGCTTAGGAGAGTGAGGGCTCACGTTATTTCCAGAGCATTGTGGGTAGAGAATGAGTCTGAACTGCCTAGACACTTGGCTCTTACAGGCAGGAGACTCAGGCTCCCCTGCATTCACCCCTGGGATAGAAAACCCAGTGCTAGAAGCAGCAGGGCTCTAGACCCAGCCTGCACCAGCGTGTGCCACCCAGGGCTCACTGGCTCCTGCTTCTGCAGCCATGGTGAACTCACTGTTCTTAGACTCTTGGGTGGCCTAGTTCACGTTAGCCTACACAATTAGCTCTTTGAAGTTAAAATAAGCCGATCTATTTTAGTCTCTTGTCCCTCACATGGGGAAATCTCAAGTTCTGTTAAGGTCAAGTGGTTTTCAAATGCCTCTGACAACACACAGGTTCATTTCTTCCCAAAGGCTGGGAGTCTGCTTAAGCACACACTGCTTCACTGCACTTCGAGGAGGTAGGCAACATGCCTTAAATCTGGTGTTTCTTGAGATGACACTTAGGCTTGCTTGAAAAGTTATTCCAAGTGCCTGTCTGCCACCCCAGAGAAGGGAAGACATTGGTGACATATGCATGCAGATAAGAGCCTGGTGCCTATGAAAAATTGAGACTTTCTCATGGGTGGCCATCAGAAGAACAGGAGGTACCACAAATGTCAGTCTTACAGCCAAACACAAAGAGGCTGGACTTACGGTCACTTATACCCCCAGTGCTAAGCCCTTCAATAGCACACATCTATGGTTACCATACATTTTCTAGCTCATGGTTTTGGTACACAGACACAGGTTGCAGCTGTGGGAACACAGAACAGAAAGCCATGCTCATCCCTCCCATGAAAATCCATGCAGCCCTGGCTATGAAGCATGTTGTGAAAGCCAGGTGGGAAATTTAAATGTTCCAGCAGCCACCTTAAGAAAAGAACATACCTCAGCATGGTGACACACACCTGGAGTTCCAGCACTTCCAAAAGAGAAAGACACCCAACAATGACCTGTGGCCTCTGTATGTGCACACACATGTATGTCTGCATATACACACATACACCACAAAACAAAATCAATTCCTGTTTCTATTAATACCATACTGATAATTTAAAACTTTGAGGATCTAGTAAGACCCAGAAAAGACACTAGCAGGCTGGAGAGACAGCTCAGTGGTTAAGAGCAATGACTGCTCTTCCAAAGAATCCAGAATCAATTCCCAGCACACACATGGAGGCTCACAACAGTCTGTAACCCCAGTTCCAGGGAATCTGACACCCTCTTCTGGCTTCTGTGGGCATCAGGCCTGTTCTCAGTGCAGAGACATACATGCAAGCAAACACCTGTACACAAGAAAATGAGATTTTTTTTTTAAAAAATAAAAAGCCATAACCATTAGGGGATGGGTTGGGGGTAGTAACACATACCTATAATCCCAGCTCTCAGGAGGCTGGGACAGGAGATTTCTGTATGTTCATGACACCCTGGGCTACATAGTAAGTTTCAGGTCAGCCAAGGTTACAGAATGATCCCTGTCTCAAAGCACCACCACCACCAACAAATTAAATAAATAATACCTTGGAAATCATAACTGTTTTCTCTGTCAAAGGGATTGTCCCCTAAAGAAACCACAATGCTTCTACCCATGTCTCATCTGGGAGCTTATGTGACAATGTGGTCTTATTGAGGTTCATGAATAGTTTTGAAGAAAGTAAGACTTTTCCTTATTGTTCTCAGCCTTTCTAAGGATATTCCTCAAAATCAAGATTAACGAGATGACTCTTAAGAGCACTGATCATCCCCCAGCTGGCCTCACTTCCCATGGTCCCTTCCTTCTCTTCCTCTCTCCCTCAGAGAACCCCATTCCTGCCTCCTGGACTTGAGTTACTGTAGGTCAGGCAGACACCCGGGCTTCTGAATGTGGCACATACACTTAGCAGTAAGGATCCTAAAGCCACTAAGCTACAGTCCAGGTCCACACTTCGAGAGACATGTGTACTTGAGCAGGATTTGTTTTCATGTCCGTCAAGAGAAGGAAAACAATGCAAGGTCTTCCAGAGGTTCTCCTGCCAGGTGTCTTCTTTCTCTCTAGCAAATTATAACTAACCCACAGGCCCCTGGGCCTAGTCAACAATGTGGTATATAAGGTGACCTATGTCCATTTGGACACAGTCATCCAGTGTCTGGGACTTTTTCCAGGAAATAAAATCCCATTGTAGACTTGGCTGTTTTCAGGTCTGTATCTATGTGTGAGGCCTGGGTGGGAATGGGTTGCCCTTTCTGCTGCTGTTCTACTGAGGTCAGTAAAGGCTGGGATCTCAGCTATCACCAAAAAGACCTGAAAATTCAAGGAAGGGACACCTGCCACATTCGTGCTGAAATTGTCTATCGTGGCCAAGGAGTGTCATGCTGTGGGGTGCTGTCTGCTCACGAGGTTGCTGGCTGTCCGTGGCTCTGGGATGTGAGCATGTGCATGCTTCTGCCTGACTGAACCAGGCCCAGAGTGATCACCACAGAAGCCTCAGCTCTTGCCATTTGCTACAATGTTCCTTTGTTTTAACCTGTAGGAAGAAGGAGGATTTACAGATGATAATGCCATTTCTAATCTGCTTTGGGTAAGCCTGACGCTAATGCAGGTGTCCTTCTGTAACAGAACACAGTGGGTTCCGCTGGTGGGTGCAAAGCTTAGACACACAGCCTGGACACAGGAGCAAAGAGAGAGGGTCTACCTTGAGGACACTATAGAGAATCCTCAGAGCCATGCCTCTGAAAAAGAATGCTGGGGATTCTTAGTGGAATCTTATATGTATATATGTGCATGCGTATATGTATATATACATACTCATATGTATGTGTGTGTATACATACATACACACATGTATACACACTGTGTGTGTGTATGTATATATATGTATATATGAAAAACTTGTCATATATAGAGGGAGGCAACCACTTTCCTGAGTGTGCTCAGTTTGTGGTCTTACATAGCATATTTTATTTTTGTTTTTAATGGCATGGGAGCATCTCAGGCAAGTGCAGATCATCTGAACAGTGTCACAGTGGCTATAATTGTTGATGGTTCCTTGCAAAGTTCTCTGGAAACCTTATCTGGAAAAACATCAGCTTTGAAGGAATAGTGCCTCACAGTCCCTTAGAGGGGCCGAGGCCCTCTGCTCAGCAAGCATAGGTAACTGTCCTTTTGGCTGCTAACACACCTTCTAATTTCGTGGCACCTATGGCTTCCCCTGGGCAGCATACAGCTTTCATTGAGTGTGGAAGCTGGTCCTGTGTCCTAATATAATGAAAATGCCACAAAGAAAGTGATCATTTATGTTACGTGTTTAAGCTGTTGACAAAGGCCCAGCTCTCATCCCTTTAACGAAATATCCATATACATTTCTATCTGAGTTGCCATTCACTTATTCAGTTACTGCACCACCCTGGCTCAGGTGCATGGCGGGGCAGGTGGGAGGTGTGTCATTCAGCAATGACACTCAAAGGAAGGATGGTCTTCGAACCAGAATTGCTAATGAGAAAGTTAACGGTTGGAAGACTGGTCATGTGTGTCTCCACCCCACTTACCCATTCCTACACCCTGGGCTGCCTTCCAGTTTCCCCTCTAACCCTCTTGCTCTGCCCCATAGGAACCTGTATTTGCTTCTTCTTACTCTCCTGCTAAGCCTGCTGCCCATAAACGCCTGTCTTTTGTATCTGTCAATCAGGTGAGGAAAAGCCCACGGGTTAGGCCGCATCGCAGGCCTAGAGAAAGGGGTAGAGGGGGCCTCTACCCCCTAGAGGGGTAGAGAAAGCTTCGTTCGGGGGATAAGCAGCTGCTTTGTGGCACTTTGTTGTGTGTGCGGAGAGAAAAGCAGAGATTGGACATATCTGTGTGTGATCAGGTGTGAGTTTAACATTTTCATATTTTTCAAAGTAGCTCAACACATACCCTGTCCTTCACCTTGTAATTTTAGGTGAATTCAGTACTATGAATTCCCCCTTGCAGTCATGAAACTGAGAATGAGGAACAGATTCGTGTTTCTACCTCTGACTTTTCAGTCCTGAGGCAGGAGCCCAGGAAGCACAAGAGTAGCCATGATTCCATCTGAGTACAGTGCATTCCTGCCCAGGTCTCTGTTGGTGAACACTCCCTCAGCTCTGACCCATGCCATCTGCCACGACATTAGCATACAGGATGGTGTCCATCCCTCATATGCTTTGTCCTTCCCTGACCGTCATTCTCACCTCTCTGATTTTGCTCAACTGCCGATCTTCATCTCTGTAGAGCTGGAAACGGGCAGTATTTGCTTGGCCCTGTGCCTTCTTGGACCTTGAAAGTTCATCTTTCTTCAGTGCTGGGCGATATTCATGTGTCTGAATGGGCCAAGCTTATGGGCCTTCGCCTTCTCAATGGCATCTTGGTTGTTTTCAAGTTTGGGTAATTGTGGGTAAAGCAGCCCACATGCAATTTATTTTGTTAAGACACAAGTTCAACATTCAGGTTAAAGGACATGATTGAGAAATGCTACAGTAAGAACATGCTTAGTTTCATAAGAAGTTTCCAGGTATCTTTTCACGGTGGCTGCAGCAAGTTCACATTTCTCCAGTATCCAATGAGGTGTGTCACGTTGCTCAAAGTCTATAATAGCTTTCAAAATCAGTGTCTTAGATTTTGGCCATACCAAAAGATTTATCATGGGGTCGCATTTTAATGTGTGTGAGTCCCTCACAGAGTGTCATTGTTGACTATTGTCATTCGGTTCTTTTCTATCTGTGGGTATTCTTTGGTGGTGTGTCTTCACAGATGGTCTGTTCATCTGTTTCTCAGTCGTTGATTTTTAAAGTCCTTGTGAATCTTGGATAACAGTCCTGTATTAAATAAGGTTTGCAAATATTTCCTTCCATCCTGTGGTTTGTCTTTTCATTCTTCTGACAGAGTCTTTCGCAGAGCAGTTTATTAATCTCAGTGAAGTCCAGCTTGGCTACTCCTTTCATGAATCTGGTATTCTACCTAAAAGATGATTAGACCCAGGCTGGAAAAAATAACATGCATGAGGCCATAGGTTTGATCTTAGTAGGGTGGCGTGCGTGCGTGTGTGTGTGTGTGTGTGTGTGTGTGTGTGATATTAAGTCCATGTCTAGATTTTCTCCTATTACCTCTTAGGAGTTTTATACTTTTACACTGCACAGATAAGACTGTGAGCCATCTGGAGTTTTTGTGAATTGCATATGATGTAATCTAGGTTCGTTTTTGTTTTATATGTAAGCAAGTATGCAAATATTCCAGCACATGACTTCTTAAAATTATATTATAATATTACCTTTACTCTTTACTCCTTGGGGTTCTGTCAGCTGTAGGCACAGTGGTCCGGTTCTAGACTTTCTATTCTGTTCTGATGATGTAGTCAATGCCATACTGTCCTCAGTCCTGTAGCTTTGTGAATCTTCCAGCTGGGTCTTCTATCTTCATGCTTCTTCAGTTTCTGTGGGCTGTTCCAAGGTTTCTGCTCCTCCATATACATCCAAGTTCAAGATAAGCTTGTCTATTTATAAAAGAACCTTGTGAGATTTTTATTAGGACTACACAGGATATCAAGTCCGTGAGAACTAAGTTGAACATCTATCCATGAACATTGGATATCTTCCATTGAATTTCTATTAAGATAAAAAAAAAAATTCATCAAAAGCAATTTATCTTTTATGACCTCAAACTTTAGAACATTTTAAACCATGTACTATCACCTTTAACCCTTTACGCAGACGTACGTGTTAACATGCTTATGTATTAGGATAACAGTGTTCCCAATGAGGAGATAAGTCCTTTACTTTGCCCCGGAAGTGGTGGTGTCCTGAAGTTTCAAGATTCAAGAGCACAGAGAAGGAAACAATGTGTTTGAACGGTGCACAGGCTCTGTGAGGAAATGGTCCGCCTCTGCTTCCTCACCTGCTCCAAGGCTGTGAAGAGTGAGCTGCTGTTCCACCAGCATCCCTCAAGCCCCCTCCTCCAGCTGGTGACAGGACCTGACTGAAATCACTTAAAATTCTGAGCACAAGGCTTCTACATCATTGTCTCCAATTTCAGGTCCCTAGGCGCTGATGCAGAAATGGATCGAAATCTTTGCTCAGGGGAAGGCAAAGCTGACTTCTTTAGAACAGAATTTTGAGGCTTGGCCTTATCTCTCTTACTTAGCATATGCTATCATTTCTGCAATCATTTACTTGATGGAAGGTAAAATTTATAAGCCAGAGCCCAAGAGTTCTTCCTATGAACCTTGCTAACCGTGAGGAATTTTGCCTTTTAATTTGCTGCTAATCCTAATGATACCTGCGCTGCACTCTCTTGCCATATCTCATCCCTGTGGGTGAAAAGTAGAGGTTTGCTGTGATTTCTCAGTAGGTTGGGAGAAAGTCAAGCCCATCTGCAGCATCCTGGTAACCTGGACAACCTCGCTGGCTGTCCTGCTGTGTCTGCTCATTATCCGTTCTTCCCAGCTTCTTCTCTTTGTCCTTCAGGCCCCCTCCACTCCCCCATTCCCTCTGCTTCTCTCCACCTCATCGATGGCATCTGCATTTGAAAGAGGAACTGGTAGATGACGTAGGTATTCTGCCAGCATTGTGTCTCCTCTACTCTCTCTTGCTAGTCTAGGCTACAAAGCACCCACCCATCTGCAAGCCACACGACAGGACACAGACTAAAAAAAAGTCTAGTGCAGGAAAAGCAAGACAATAATGAAGTTTCAAACTGAAAAATGGAAGACACAAATACAGATTTTTTTTTTCGTACTTTGGGGAGTTTCGTTCATTAGGTCGGATATTCTAGGATTTTCAGGGAATACACAATGCTTATTCCTGCTACAGTCTTTAAGGTCAAAGGGTGAGATCTTGTTTGTCCTGTTCCCCAGGACAAACACACCAAATAACCAAGTTATCTAAAAATGTTCAGAGAAAGAAAAACTTCTATGTTTAATACTTGCACTTAGAAGGAAGTAAAAAAATTCCTTCTGTAAGGTTTGGGTGGAGTCGCTTCATCCCAGGGCTCAGAACTTTTGTCTCCCATGAAAACTTTTTGGGTGCTTCCAGGAAAGCTAAGCTGTTGATTGGAGGAAAACATGTTTTTCTCAGTCACTAGCCACATGACTTTACTGCACTGTACGCTTTGGAGAGGCCATGAATTCACCACAGAGAAAGGAGCCCGTTTTAATGGTTTCGAGAAATATTTGTAACTGCTCTGTGTATTTTAATTAAACCTTACTTCTGACACTTCATTTCAGACGTATTCTCTCACTCCATTGTATCTTTCTGTCAAGATGATCTCATAGTTTACCTAGTAAATTTACATAGCTAAAGTGTTCTTTGGAATTAGGGTCATGGTGTCAATCCCGAGTGGAAAGGCTTTCAGTGGCTTTTTCAATGTAGCCTTCACATTGGCAAAGGTTAAAACTGGTAGGGAAGTTTCCATCCTAGGCTACCTTCCCTGACACACCAATTTCTGCTTTCCACTCTTTCTGCCACCTCTCTCTCCCTCTCTTTAGTCCCCTCTCCCATGTCATGTGTGACTGTATGAGTCTGTGTCTATGTCCCTGTGAATGTCCTTATGTGTTTGACTGAGTACGTGTGGCTGTGTATGTGAGTGTGTATGTATGTGTATGTGTACTATTAATGTGTGTGATTGTGTTTGTGTGTGTGGCTGTGTGAGTGTATATGTGATTGTGTTTGTGTGTATGGCTATGTATGTGTACTGTTAATGTGTGAGGTTGTGTATATATCTATGTGTGTGGCTGTGTATGTATATGTATCTATGTATGTGGCTGTGTATGTATCTATGTGTTGGCTGTGTATGTATCTATGTGTGTGGCTGTGTATGTGAGTGTGTCTGACTCTATGTGTCTAATTTTATCTTTCCTTCCTAAGCCATGAGCATGATGTTGGTGTCCTGTGCTGACTTGCTCCACTTAGTACTCCAGTGAGTGCTGCCTAAAGTCAAAAGCATTTTCCTTCACGCCCATGATACAGTGGCACAGAGATCAAGACGAGAGGCCTTGGGTTTTAAACCACACCTGTGTTTGAGTTGTCAGTTTCCCCCAATAATAGTCTTACTAGGCTCAGCCCTGGGCCTACACCAGGATCATGCATTGCGTTCAGCTGCCAAACTCTGGGACAAGGTTGTCCCTTGGTCTGAATTACCAAGGATATGAGAGTCCCTTCTGGCCGTGAAAGTGTGCTGGAGAATCCTATGCACGGAAGATTCATGGGTTAGATGTTGGGGACGCTGGTGTTTGTCACTGAAATCACCCACATTAGAGACTCAAATGCTGAGAACCCCTATTCTCGGTGTGGGTTATGTCTACCACAAAGTAAATTCTGGGTGTCAGATCTGTTATGATCTACAGCCTTCTCCTGGGCTCCCTTAGCTGGTGACATCACTGCTGAACCGGAAGACCCACCCAGTTCTGGGGAACCATGGAATTCACATTCCTTCTAACAAGCTCTCCCACTTCATCAACTCATACCCTTGAGGAGCTGAATTAGGTGAATGTCTACTAACCATGCTCTTTGTGAGCACACATGAGTAAATCTCCGCGTGAACTCACCCAGGATCAGAACACGGGTAAAACACGGCAGCTATGTCTCTTAGCATGTTTTGTTAGTGGGCAAATACTGTCAGGCTGAAGCTTATACCTCCATCTTTCTCTTCCTCCCCCCACCCCCCGTGCATTTTGTACACAGAGAGTCACAGAAAGTCGAGAGAGCCAGATGACAATTGAAGAGAGGAAACACCTCATCACTGTACGTGAGGAAGCGTGGAAGACAAAGGGCAGAGGCGCTGCCAACGACTCCACACAGTTCACCGTGGCAGGAAGAATGGTGAAGAAAGGTCAGGCCTGTGTGGGCACACGTCTGTGTGCACACATAGCAGGGCATGCCTGTGCATGGAGGGAGAATGGTACCTGACAACTCAGCAGGGAGGAGGGAGGCCCCTGTCTTTACATCTCACACTGCACTGGTGTTGAGTGAGCGAGTGGGTTCTGACGGTTGTGTAGGGTGGTTTGCAAAGTACTGCCTCTTCAGTATAGGAAGTCTGATCCAATCTGTCACTATTTAACAGAATCATCGGCTTGGAAAAAAAGAGTGCAGTCATAGGATTGAGATACCATTGCAGCTCTGCCCAAGGAATTTTAACCAATCACTTCCCACAGTTCCTTTAAATTGTTTCCATCTTCTTGTGGACTGACATACATACCTCTAGACACGACTTCATACCAGCACCACCAAGGAAGCCTTTGGTAGCTAAGGCAGCTTAGCAGTAAGGAGTTCTTTGCAAGTCAGCTCTCATGTCCCTTGACTCTAGCTTTGTAAGCTGTGGCTTACAGAGGTCAATTTACAGGCATGTGACAGATGTCTAAAAGATGTTCTGAATTCCAGAGAAGAGATAAGGATGCCCTGCAGATCACCTAGTGCACCACGGACCCCAGAACTGCTGTGAAGCTAAACCCAGAGATGCAGGGAACAGCGCTGTGCCACCTTGATCAATGGCCTCCAGAAAGTTTGAGGGTGTTTGGGGCTTGGATTCATGTTCTGTAGCACATGGTTAAATGCTAGGGTCCCTCCACCATCCATGTGTGTGTATCCTCGTTTCTCAAGCTATTTTCTAAAAGCTGATTTCCTAGTTACTGGTAGAATCTTCACATACACTTAGTCTTTGGGTTCTGCCAGCTACACCGTAAGTTTATCGGTCCTTCACCTCAGACCTTCCATTCTGAATAGAGCCTAGCTCCTTCATGGCATTCGAGAGATGTTTGCCGAAGGGAGGGAAAGGGAAAGAGGGCAAATTTCTTTGAATCTTACTGGAAGAAGCCTTTGAGACAAAGGTATCAACCTTGAAGGACAGAAGGCCATTTGTCCTCACAGGATGAAGTGGGAGCTGCCTTTTCTTCAGGGGATTGTGGAACTGTTTAGTCAGGTGCAATCTGGAGCCCAGTGCCCTCTCCATACCCCCCACCACCCACCACCCACCACCCACCACCCACCACCCACAACCAACCCCTTATTGCCAAGAGGCAGGGGTGTGGGCTCAAATCCATTAAAGACAGCTAGAACCAAAAGTGAGCCAGAGCTCAAGTCTTCAGCTGCTGGCTCCAACTTGAATCCTAACCTCAATTTGCTCAGGTTTTAGTTTAGTTCATTTTGCCATCTCATCTGCAGAGTCCTGACTGGGCTCCTCCCATGTACCCCACCCTTGTGCCCTGGCCCACACTGCCAGTTTGGATAAGGAGTAGTTTACCCCACAGTGAATGTTCTCTTCCTGTTTCCCTGCACAAGCGGTGTATTTCCCAGGGTTTGTGAGTCATGGGTCTTTCTGGGGGTAACAATTTCCTTGCTTTTTTTTTTTTTTTTGAACTTTTAGTTCTTTTTGATTTGCAGTTATATGGTATCTGGTGCTTGTTGGCCACAGATACAACAGTCCCAGATCCTACTCCACTGGGCATCTGCAGAATTCTGATCTCCCCGTTCCAGTGGCTTGTTCAGACAACTGCAGGGATTCGTGGTTTCTCCCCAGGAAGCTCTGAGCTCTCCTGATTTCCTTTGGACATTCCCTGACTTTTCTATTCTTCTACTCTGTGTAACAGTTACCATATCACAAAATCTCGCTAGTAGTCTGAGATGGGAGGAAAACCTGAGAACACGCTGTGGATAAAAGACATGAAAATCTTCCCAGAGAGGAGGCCCATGTCTGTCGCTTTTAGAGCCACTAAAAAGAGCCTTGGGAGCCGGGCAGTGGTAGCGCACGCCTTTAATCCCAGCACTTGGGAGGCAGAGGCAGGCGGATTTCTGGGTTCGAGGCCAGCCTGGTCTACAGAGTGAGTTCCAGGACAGCCAGGGCTACACAGAGAAACCCTGTCTTGGGGGGTGGGGGGGAAAGCCTTGGGGAGAACTGTGGTTGCTTTAATACTTCAAACTTCACCCTGTGTCCCCGTTGCATTATGGGGAAACGCATAACTAGCTCCATGAACTCTTAAATAGCTCCAGGAACTCTTGTGCATTGTGGCCGGACTGACAGTAGGGGTCACTATAGCAGTGGGATTGCCCTGAGACCCTGAAGAAGAGCAGATTTTGCTAGTTGCTTTGGGACTCTCAGCCTGCTGAGCTGCGTGAGTCTAGTTCTTGCCTTTGCAGCCAATGGACTTCTCCGGTAAATAAAGCACTAAAGCACTCTTTAGCAGGCACTGAGTGATGTCTGTCCTGTTTTGTGACACCCGATTTTACTTATGTTACTACATTTCAAGAAATCTTACTTCCTCATGG
Source organism: Rhynchomys soricoides (assembly GCA_019843965.1). Taxonomy (NCBI): domain Eukaryota; kingdom Metazoa; phylum Chordata; class Mammalia; order Rodentia; family Muridae; genus Rhynchomys; species Rhynchomys soricoides. The sequence continues at coordinate 166,513 of JADRCH010000358.1, read as the reverse complement.
ACATGAGCTTTTTGCTGATCTGGTAACAGAAATGAGTTTTAGAATGTATGCACACATATTTGCAAGTGTACATGCAAATGAATATGAGAAGGGTTTCCAGCCTGTTGCTCAGAGCTTAAGTATTGAGCCTCTTGCAGTCTTGCCTTTCTCCTGCATTTGAGCACTTCATTTGCATCTCTAGCTCTTGGGAGGAAGGAGCTGAATGCTCTTCTCTTTCTCAGAAGATGAGAGTAACATACGTGTTCTCTACTGTTCTAGGACCGCACTTACAGGGTTCTGGCCTCTTAAATGTACATGCGCGCGCGCACACACACACATACACACACTCTGCAGGTCGGGATGGGTATCTCTAAACTTTCTATCTGATGTTTTCATATTTCAGCTGAGTGCCCTCTGGGCTAAAAGTCCCCTTTGCACTTTTCTTATGTCCTTCAGCCTCTGCTCAAGCAAGCACTTCCCACCCTCTGTCTTGGGGAACACATGATTATTTTCAGTATACCTGAGCTAGGGGAGCCTCACCCTCCCACAGTCCCAGATGGGTCTGATGTGTGTTCGCCTGTCTTTCTTCTGAACACTCAGACCTCTGGGTTATTCTCCACACAGTCAGTGCTCATAAGTTCACCCTGTCGTTGTCTTCTCACAGACTGGAGAGAGTCCTGGTGCCTGGGACCTTGCTGACTCAGACAAGGCAGCTTACTTGGAACACCCTCTGTGGGGGATGGTGCAAATTTGCTTTATCCCCTGTGGGCTCCACCGCTCCAGAAGGCCTTCAAAACTCCCTCTTGTTCCAGCATATTCTGGTAGCCATGTACATTCTCACTCCGTTTATAGGCTATGGATATGCTTCCCCTTATCTTTACTGTTTATTTTGGAGTATCAGCTTGCCAGCTGCATAACTCATAGGAAGTGGAAAGTCCTAGGTATGACTGCATTCGGTGGCCAACCTGTGCATACTGTGTACATACTGGTGCTGTAAGCACATGTTCAAGTTTGTTGGGTTCTCTGAACTTCCACAATTAGTCTTGAACACGCTAACTTGTCCCTTTGTGTCCTCTGCAGGTCTGGCGTCACCCACAGCCATTACTCCCATCTCCTCCCCTCTCTGCAGTAAATCAAGGGGCACTACCCCAGTTTCCAAACCCTTGGAAGGTATGTGTCCCTACCCACAATGGCCTGAGCGTCTGAACAGGGAAGCTCATAGGTGCTTGCTCACAGATGGTTTCTACTTGTCTAGATATTGAAGCCAGACCAGATATGCAGCTGGAGTCGGACCTGAAGTTGGACAGGCTGGAGACCTTCCTAAGGAGGCTGAATAACAAAGGTATGTGCCAAAAGCCAGAGGGGAGCTGCAGCCTCTCTTACTGCACCATGCCTGGTCTCTGCTCCCTCAGGACTTCTAAGTCCTAGCTTTCAACTTAACCTTTGAAGGTTTGTTTTGTTTGACAGTTGTTTTTGTTTTTGCTGTTGATTTGTTTTTTGAAACAAGGTATCAGACCAGGCTAGCCTTGAACTTACTTCATACCCAAAGATAACCTTAAAGGATAGGTGTGTACCACAATAGCTGGCTCTCCAAATCCCGCTTCTGATTGCTTTCTCTCTTCAGCCAAGTTATCTTCTTAATTATGTACTTTCAGCAATTTATACATGCACACTTAACATCTGTTGTTATTCTTCGAAATTTGAACTTGTAGTCAGGACTAACAAGAGTTCTAACTCTGACCCATGTAATAATATCCTAAATTTGGGATGCCCAAGAGTGCACTCGTTACTGACTCCAAACCCTTGGGATGCCCTCCAATCCAAGTATAACTCAGTGATTTTGTCTTCTCACTATAAAGCAAATAGTGTACAAATAGAGACTCAACTGACTCTTGGATGGGCTTTGAACTTTATGCATCATTTCTGCTAAGACAAAAGGTATAATCTTATAATCCCAAATAATTTCTAAAATAAAACTCTAGTAAAAAAGATAATGCAAACTTCATTATAGTAATTGGTAACACAAAAGGCAATATGCATAAATAGCCTTTTCTCTCCTGATAAAACATCTATTCATCAAGTACCAGGTACGAGGAGTCCCTACAGGCTGAAAGTTACACAAACACTGAAAACCAGGGCTATTAGTTCATAATATAATAGTTAACCTGACTGGGTAAGCTATATTAATGATTAAGTCTAGTGCACTGTTGTCTTTGTTAGGGTTTCTATGGCTTTGATAAACACCAGGACCAAAAGCAACCTGGAAAGGAAAGAGATTTATTGATTGACTGATCGATTGATTGATTGATTGGTCTTACAACTTGTAGCCCATCATCCAGAGAAGTCAGGGCAAGTACTCAAGTAAGGCTGGAACCTGGACTTAGGACCCAATGTAAAGGTCGTAGAGAAACACTGCTTGCCCTCATGCTCCTCGAGGCTTCGGCCTGGTTTCTCACAGCGCCAAGGACCACCTGCCCGGGGTTTGCACAGCCCTCAATGGGCTGGAGCCTTTCACATCAGTCAGTACTCAAGAAAATGATGCACAGGTTTGCCCACGGGCGAATCTCCTGGGGACATTTTCTCAATTGGTACTCTCTTTTCCCAAATAACTCTAGCCTGTATCAAGCTAACAAATACCTAGCCAATACAAAGGAGTAACAGTGATCTAGTCCGAGGTCACCTGGCAATGGCCATGACCACCTCAGTGTTTTACCTGCTCTTGGAAATAAAGTTTTATTGGAACACAGCTATGTCCTTTCGTTGACCTGCTGTCTGTCCGTAGCCACTTTTGCACCATAACAGCAGGGTTGGGGAATTGCATCAGAAGCTATGTGCTCTCCTCAGAGTAGTCCCAAATGCTTCTAGTTCTTTCCAGAAAATGTTTGCAGAACCCTAATGTGGAACAAGGCTAAAGTTAGCTCCCTCTAATAGAAATGGGTCAGGTTCACAGGTGCTCATGTGCTTGTGAGGGCAAGGTCATCCTGCTTCCTGTCCTGACCATCACTGCGTAGGTGAGATATCCCTCTGGTGAGATGTGGAGTGAGCTAGGAGCTGGGGTGCGGGAGTAGACAGGAAGAGAGCTTTGGACCTCACTGCTGTGCTTTCCCCACTCCGGGAACTTAGAGAGGGCACATAAAGCATTGCAGGGAAAGGCCACAGTAATTGTTTCTGGCAAGCTCATCGTGTATTTGCTCCATTGTTGATAGTTGCTGGGATGCAGGAAACGGTTCTCACGGTCACTGGCAAATCTGTCAAGGAGGTGATGAAGTTGGATGATGATGAAACCTTTGCCAAATTCTACCGCAGCATGGATCACCATATACCCAGAAGTCCTGTGGAGCTAGAGGAGGACTTCGATGTCATTTTTGACCCCTATGCTCCCAGGTGAGTTTGAGAATGGCTCCCTTCACATGCTCCCCCAGTCCGGTCACCAGAAACTTCTGCCGTGGGTATTTGCTCTAGAACAAGATGCACAGTGCCTCAGGTTGGCCTGCCATACTTGCATGTCTGCTGCGTATGCCCTGGATGTTGTGAAGTCTTGAGGGGTGTGACTGGCTTTCACGTGACCCAAACATTACTTTGTGGTGTTTTATAATATCACCACTTAGTGTTTTCCACAATTCTCCCATTGGACACCACTGAGCTTACTCATAATTGGATATTTTATTTATATGAGCTCAGATTAGCAGGAGCCATAGTTCTTTGCTTCCAGCAATGTATAAAATTGATATGTCCATGGGCTTTCTCAGAGGTTCCCAAAGGTGCCCAGGTGAACCTTATAAAAAGTGATTATGTGTTAGAATTCCAGAAAAATACATATGTTGAACTGAGCTCAACAAAAACAAACAAACAAAGTTGGGGTGGGGGAACCATTTAGTTTAAACTCAGGTGTGCCTTGAGTGTACAGAGACAGTCGAAGCACAGTCTCTCTTAAGGCTGTCTTTCCATATGCTGGCTTCTCCCTTGGTCAAACCACAAACATAAGGAAAGAGGTACCTGCATCCAGCACCGGATGAACAAGCTCCTCAGTCCACCCAGAGTCACATCCCAGTAGATCATCAAAGACCAGCTTTGTGCTTCATTGTTCCACCTTGGGTCCAAAGTCCATCCCTAAACCATTCACGCAGTCCAGCAGACAGAGGGGTGAGGTGAGATCCAGAGGAAGTCCCATATAACATTAGAGGGCACTTGTTCAGAACAAGCTGCACACAGCCCACAGGGCACTTCTCTGCTCTTCCCTATGCAACTGTCAGAGCACCCATGTCTTCCGGGAGTATGTTCACTCATGGAAAGTTCCGATCAACTCCTCCTGGTGGGATGATGTGCTCCTTTGCATGTTTCCTTCTGTTCAGTCCACCTTCTCCCCATCCAGCCATCGTTGCTAAAACTGTTATATATAATTGTCAAATGGAATAATTTAATCAAAAGTGCTCACATGCATACTAGTAGTACACAAATGATGCTTCCAGGCACAGAGACCTGAGCCCTTGGCAGTTCTTTATCACCACGGAGTCTGTGGGAGGTCACACCCCGGATACACTGCTTCCATAGACTGGTCTACCCAGACTTGGGTGAGACAGTCTCAGGGACCAGAGATGATTCTGAAGGCCTATTTTATTCTAGTGTATTCTTCACAGGTGTGGTTACTTTCGTCAAGTATGTGATAGACTGAGTTAATAAGAGCTGTGAACAGAAAAGCCATGTGTGAAGAGAAAATTTAGTATGGGGCAAAAAGATTCAATGGAAGTGCAGTTGCCATCTGCCAAGTGTCTGAGAACTTGTTGGTTATAGCAGCAGTAGGTGTGTGTGTGTGTGTGTGTGTGTGTGTGTGTGTGTGTGTGTGCATGCAGAGTGTCCAGGCTCTTTAACCCACACGAAATCAGGAGATAAAAATAGTGGACTCTATTGTTATTGTCCTGGGTCCAAGATCAGAAGGTGAGGTGGCATCCTGGGCCACATCTGCTTTGCCCACAGGTTGACATCTTCTGTGGCAGAGCATAAGCGCTCAGTCCGGCCCAAGCGCCGGGTCCAGGCTTCCAAGAACCCTCTCAAACTGCTGGCAGCAAGGGACGACCTCCTTCAGGAATACACAGAGCAAAGGCTAAACATTGCCTTCATGGAGTCCAAGAGGATGAAAGTGGAAAAGAGTGAGTGTTGAGAGCCAGGGCCTGCCTCTGGCCCGAGCACTGCTGTGTCTCTTTGATCTGCCTTGCAGCAGCCATCTCAGCGGGTATACAGAGAGCACTCCTTAACACACACACACACACACACACACACGCCTGCCTCATATTTAAAGATTTCTCGCTAAATTCCTCTGTTTTGCTGAGTTGGGTCTCGAAATGATGGAAGTGTCTCTGGATTCTGGAATCCCCCCAGTCGTCAACTCTGGCAAACCCAAGCACAGCAGTTCTGCACCGAATCTAAGAGCGTTTGAGGAGATCTCCTGTGGGTACACAAAGGAGATGTGTATCCTCACCAGCAATTTAAACCATGCTTTCAGATTGTTCTGGGAAAGGCCCTGGGACCTCGTGGAGACAGGTTAGGTGGGTTGGGGTGGAAGGACTTGGAATGTACTGGAATGGAGAGTGAGGTTGGTCTCTGACTACCCTGACCCTGAGCTATACATCCCGGATTTATCTGGCCCAGCGTGTGAGTTCCACTACACCAAATAGTGATTAACATGGCGGTAATAGCACCCATAGTCTTAATATTTAAACAGGTTTTACTGTAGTCTTTATTTTCCTCTTAGCATTTGTAAATCAGTTTACCAAAGGTTTTTGTTTTAAGAGTATTTAGTGATGGAGCAAGTCTACAATCCCAGTGCTCAGCGTTTAAACACAGTAGAGCCCCAAGTTCCAGGGTAGTCTGGGCTACATAGTGAGACCCTATCTCCAAAATAAAGGAAGGGGGGATGGGGGGAGGGGAGGGAGAGGGGAGAGGAGAGGAGAGTTCATTCCAAGTCTCTCTGCCCTAACCCATCTAACCTCCACACAGTGGAAAGGAGGGAAAAGGGAAAATTTTGAGGAAATAATTGTCTTTGCATTCTAACGAGTTGACTGAGAAATGTTTCCCAAAAGGCAGGAGCTATCTGAGGTACCAAATAGCATAGTGTTCTGGTTTCAATGTCAGAATCTTGTGGGGCACAAGAGCTGAGCGACAGGGGGAGCTGGCCTGGAGCAGGAGTGAGGTCGAGATGTATCCAAAACCTCAAGACTCTCATCTTGATAGTGACCGAAGTCTCTGTCCCAGGCCTGCATTCCCTGGTGCATGTAGCTTGTGTGACCCCTCACCTCTGCCCTTCTTGAGGTAGTCATGTATAATCAAGTTACAGATTTAAGTACTAGGATCACTCTTCATGCAAATGAAACATTTGCAGCACCTCAGCCCAAGTAGCCAATAATGTACACTCTCTCTCGGAAAACCCTTACAGTCCTTGAGGTTTATATAACTTTGGTTCACCCCAAATAAAAGAGAACGGTTTCACTAAATACCGTCTAGAAGAGCAGCCTCCCACAGAGTGACAAGTTCTGGGAGACTGGTCAACATTGCTTGATGTGTCCTGTACTGCATTTAGTTCTGCACACAGAGGTTAAGCATTGAACAGGGCAGCCCCTCAGACTTGAGTCCAGTTGGTTAGCAGTCGTCTATGGTTACAAACACTGGCTTTCAACTGTGCATCCTCCTGACTTCCCTCCACAGTGTCATCCAACTCCAACTTCTCAGAAGTGACTCTGGCAGGCCTAGCCAGTAGGGAGAACTTCAGCAGCATCAATCTTCGGAGTGTCAACCTGATGGAGCAAAACTCCAACAACAGCGCCGTGCCCTACAAGAAGCTCATGCTCTTACAGATTAAAGGTATTCCTTGGAGGGGTCCAAAGGAACTTTGGCAGGGTGTGGTTTCTGTCCGGTCAGGTCACAGAAGGACAACAGACTCCTGGATACATCCATTATTGCCTATGAAGGGTCAGGGCAGGCAGTCTATTTGAGTCTTCCCTTCTAGGTGCTGCACTGTGTGGCATCACAGATTCCATCGGGCCAGGAATATTCTGCCCACTGGATCTCTGAGAGTTTGTGAATCAGGACAGGGAATTGCTGAGTAGGAGACCTGGAGTTGCACTTGGTCTTTTACCCTTTCAGAATCTCAGCTTTTGGTCCTGTTTCCTCTGGCCCAGTAGCCCATACCCCAGCCCTGGTGTGCCCTTTACCAGATACACCCTCAGTCTCCAGCAAGGGACTGCACACCATTCTCAGTTCTCCCTGCTGGGGTAAGGCATGACCCATACCCGGCAGATTAAGGAAACACATCCCTGGGGAAGGAATCATGGGAAGGCAGGAGTGAGCCTCACCAGCCCCAGGTTCCACACCCCTTTTGAAGGAGCAGCAGGAAGTTAGGCTGTGAGGAGGGAGGGCAGCCCTGTCACCTCCGGACCCCCAGGATCATCGCCCTTGGATCATCAAGTGATGGATGGATGGATGGAGTAGCTTCTGCCTCTACCAAGGATTCTAGGGTGTTTTCTATAAACCCATTTCCTTTCTGGCGTATTTAAAAAGATTAGTGAAGAGTGGGGAGGTGGCTCAGTGAGCGAGACTGCTTCTTATATCAGCATGAGAGCCCATACTTGAATCTCTGATGCCCACACAAAAACCAGACGTGGGTGTCTGTGCCTGAGACCCCAGCGTTGTAGGGCAGAAACAGACAGATCCAGGAGCTTACTTGCTAGCCAGTCTAGGTAAAATGGCAAGCTTCAGCTTCAGTCCCTAGGGAAGAAAGCCATTGGAATCCTCATAGCCATTGCCACATATCCATGTGTGGGTAGGCACACTTGCACACACTTACACACCAAACACACAGAAAAGACAAGTGAGCTCTGATGCAGAAACCATACTAGGTATGCAATCACAGAATGCTCCATCTCAGCGAATCACTTAAAAGGGAGTTGCAAGTGGCACAGAACAGTACTTCCTTCCAAGCTGGTCCTGTCAGTTGCTCCGGAGTTACAATGCCTGTGGAAGGAGATCCTATGGAGAGGCATGCCTTACCCTACAGCACAGCTAGGTGTGGGCACAGGGCGTAGGCTGTGAGAAGAGAAGGCAGCATGAATGTGACAGAGAGGTCAGGCTGTCCTTACCACTCTTCCAAGACAGGAGCACCTCATTACATCCACAGACATGCGAAAATCCAAGGCTTTGAGGCTGCTCCTAAGAAGCTCGGAGACCTTGGGGCATGCACTGGCCAGCAACACCAACTGTTTTTGCTGTCATGTGATCCATCTTATCTTCCTCGTGTGGCTGGCCCTGGGAACATACACTAGTAGTCAGTCTTTAGAATGGGAGGTATGTGGCCGAGAAGTGCCCATCATGGATGTCTGTGTGGTGGTAAAAGGACTTGGGGCTTTCCATAGGGAGAAGACATGTGCAGACAAGGCTGGTGGAGCCTCGAGCCTCATCACTCAACAGTGGGGACTGCTTCCTTCTGCTCTCTCCTCAGTACTGCTTCCTGTGGGTAGGAGAGTTCTCCAATGTCATCGAGAAAGCAAAGGTCAGTGTCCAAATGACAAGACGCTTCTACTGCTGTGTCCTTGAAATGACAGTGAGGTGCTCTGGTTCATGCTGAGCTCCTCATCTACCCTGTGTTTCATTCAAGCAGAAGGGGACAGGTAGCATTTCCTTTGCCAATGTCTCTGAAGAAGCTTCTATGAGGTGCTGAAGTGAAGGTCTGTGACATGCATCTCCAGTTTGAAAGCCCTGGGTCTAAGCTGGCTCCTGGGTGACTAGCGAGCATCTGTGAAGAACCAGTGTGGCTCTTTCATGGGAATCCCATGAGGGAAGCCTCAAGATAGTGTTCAAGGCCTATGAGTTATCTGTTGAATCTGACACACTGAGCTTGGCTGTAGAGCTACATACATCCAGATCATTGAGCAAGGAATTAACACACATAGTCATGCAGCACCAGACAAGGTATGGTGTCTGAAGTCTATGAGTTATCTGTTGTATTTCACACTGAGGGTTATTGCTCCGAAGACTTGATACATCTGCTCCCACAGTTCCATTTTCTTGGCTGAGATAACCAACGTCTTCCGCCCTATGTCTCACGCCTTTCCTGTACATTGAGTTTTCTCTGATGGCAGCACATGCAGACCACACTGATTTTCTTCCCAGGTCATTGTGTCCTGTTCTTTTCTAGGCATCTGAGCTTGCAACGTTAATTCAGACAAAGAGGGAGCTCGGTTGTAGAGCTACATACATCCAGACCATTGAAGAGGGAATTAACACACACACTCACGCAGCCAAAGACTTCTGGAAGCTCCTGGGCGGCCAGACCAGTTACCAGTGTAAGAGTTTACCATATTTCAGAGTGAAGAGTCCCCATCCCCATCCCTTAACTGGTCCTCTCAAGTCAACTACTTTCTAACATCCTCTCTTACCCCCCAGCTGCTGGAGACCCAAAGGAAGATGAGCTATACGAGACAGCCATCATAGAGACGAACTGTGTCTACCGCCTGACAGACGACAAACTCGTTCCCGATGATGACTACTGGGGGAAGATTCCTAAGTGTTCCCTTCTGCAGTCCAAAGAGGTACTGGCTTCAAGGATCCAGAACTGCAGGGAGTTCTACCTGGGTCCACACTGACTATCAAGCACAGCCCTTGCTAATGGATATTTATTTACTATTTCAAACCATCACCACCATCTATACTATATAAACAAAGTTCAGAATATTTTTCAAAAGTGGCATGGATTATTCAAGGCTTTTATATTTTATGTAAAATATAACTATTATCTCTACATCTTGAGTTATATAAGATTAAAGTAAGTTTTAGTCCTGAAGTTTCAGGAATAACTAATCTGAGTATATGACCTTACATGTAATTAATATAATCTACAGATTTGACAAGTATTTTTTTCACTCATCCCAGTAGCTGAGTATTTCTGGTGTCACTAAGTGTAATAATTACTGAGAAGGAAGAGGAAGCCATACAAAGCCCTTACCCTCCATTGGGTAGAAGCATATGAGAAAGAATTCAGGGCCAGCACAATGGCTCAGGGAGTAAAGGCACTTACTGCCAACCTTGGAGGCCTGAGTTCAGTTCCCAGGTCCCATATGGTGGACAGAGAGAACCAACTCCCTTGAATTACTCTCTGACTTCCTTGTGTGTGCATATGAACACACACAAATAAACAAATTAATAATGTTCTTTCTAAAAGTCACGAGATTTTCTTATTTTTATCTGTCTGGGTGTGTTCTTTGCATGTATATCTCTATACCATATGCATATGATGCCCACAGAGGTCAGAAGAGGGCATCAGATCCTCTGGCATTGGAGTTACAGACCACTGTGAACCGCCACATGGGTGCTGGGAATTGAACCTGGGTCCTCTGGAGGAGCAGCCTATGCTCTGAGCTACCTCTCCAGCCCTTCTGTCTTTGCCTAGAGAGCTTGTTCATGTACATTTCACACACATATACAGCCTAATTTTAAAACTTTCAGTAAATACTAAGAATGTTACCCCTAGAGCTTACTGGCTAAATGAAATAAGCTGGACATGGAGAGAAAAATATTCTGTGATCTCGTCTACATGTGGGATCCCCACCCCAAGGAAATAAGAAAGTCAGAAAAAATAGAAACTTCAAGGCCAGGCCTGGAGAGGGAAAGCACCCGGGAGGAGGGGCAGAGGGCAGAAGCAGCAGGTATGGGGGAGCAGAGAGTGTCCAGGTACTGCTACTCAGCATGCAGCTAGTCAGTCACCTGTCACTGATGTGACCCCTGCAAAATATAGAGATTTTAGCTGTTCCTGCCACTAAGACAACAGCAAGCAGGAGTGAGCAGCAGAATGAGGTGTTGCCGGTGTCAATCACTGTGCTGGTACGGCCACCTTACCCTGTCTGTATCCCGGAGTATCCTGTGTACATGGTATAGATACATTCAAATATATAAAAATATACTTTAATAATAAACTGAGGAAAGTGTCATCTAGAGCTCTACCGACGGTGTGATGTATGTGGGCCATGTGAACGGGAACAGAAGTCACAGAAAAAAAATTAGTTTTAAGAAGAGATGGAAAGAAATGGAGCCTAGTTGAGAGTTAAAACAGACTTCAGAGTGCTCGAAAGGCAGGAGGGCAGCATTCCACTCATATGCTCATTCTACAGACACTCAGCACTAAGCCCCTGACTAAGAATGGTACGACGTCTGCCCCGAAGGGTCTTAGAACTGCACACAGGAAGGACAGTGTTGGCTCCTTAGCACCTGCTATGTGTGTGATAGGGTGTGAATATTGAATGAATGAATGAATGAATGAATGTGAGAGTGGGTGTAGGAGGGAGAAGCTAGATAGAGAAGAAGGAAGGAACACAGGGAGGTTGTTACATAACTCTTGATTTAGAGCTTTGGGTGGTGTGAGCGTTCAGAAGCATGACGTCATCAGCAGAGCTGGAGCCCCGAAGTTCACGCAAGCATCGTTTTTTTGTGCTGTTTCCAGGTCCTGGTGTTTGACTTTGGGAGTGAAGTTTACGTGTGGCATGGGAAGGAAGTCACGTTGGCACAACGGAAAATAGCATTCCAGCTGGCTAAGCACTTGTGGAACGGAACCTTTGACTATGAGAACTGTGACATCAACCCCCTGGACCCCGGAGAGTGCAACCCGCTCATTCCCAGGTGCCCCTGCTGCCCACCCACCTGCACGGATCTTGTGCATGCCCGTTCTTCCCGCAGGCATCCAGCATTACTTCTCACTCAGAGATTGCAGACTTAGGAAACGCTTACATGCTGCGGCCTAGGAGGGTCACAGAACAGAACCCTCCCTTAGCTGTCACCTAACTCGTGAGTCTGGGGACTGTAGTTTTAGGAACACTCCTCAAACCCACTCACTCATCCACGCCGACCCCTGCCACTCCTGCATCTCACATCTGTGGCGGTAAGTCAGTACTTCCCAGGTTTCCAAAGGTGTCTACCTGCCCTGAGCCCACAGCGCCTGAGCCCCGGACACTGTGGTCCTCATGTGTGCTGCGGTGAAGGGAACTAGGATACTGTGCTGAAAGAATGATCTTATCATTCCCCACAATGTACCAAACTTTCGAAACCCACATGGGTAAATCATCAGAGAAGACACAGAATCTCAAACGATGATGGTGAATTTATAAAGCATTCTTACATTAATTCTTTTAAAGGCCAGGCCCCCCAAGTGCTTTAAAAACTGTTTCTATCACGTAATAAGAAGCAGGCATGATGTGAGACAGCATAAGACAGTGTGTGGCTCTCAAGCTTCCTGCATAGTCTCTCCCTTTAAAACCAGTAACTGTTCCAATAGTTCCAATAATTAAAGCCAGAGTAGTAATCCCAGGACTCAGGAAACTCATGAGATTAACTCATGAGGCTGCCCTGGGCTCTATGAGTCCCAGACCAACCTGAGTTACAGAATAAGAGAGACCCTGTTTGAAAAAAAACAAGAAAATAACAAAAATTAAATACTTAATCAATGTATTGAAAGGTAATTAAATCTTTATGCAAATCTGATTAATACTGTTAGAACTAAGATTTTGAAGGGCTGGGACAAAGCCTGGAGTACTTTATTTAGATAGAATAATGCTGTCTCCTTGGGGACTTTAAGGTGCAGCCAAGATTGTACACCCAGTCCCTCTTGACACACAGCAGCTGACAGCCCTGAGTTGAGATTCCTAGGCCCTGACCAGTGTGTAAGTCACGACAGGAAGTAGATGAAGAAGCCCAGATCTCGCTCTCAGAGTCGTGCCTTTCACCACAAGCTACTGGTCTCCTACTCTAGTTCACAGCTTGTAAGAAGCAGATTCGAGCTGAGTCTGAGTCTGAGTCTACAGTCATCTCGGCAAGTCTGCAGAGGAAAGTTACAGCATACAGTGAGCTGAGGCTTAGTGAGGGGTGTGAGCACTTTGTGGTTGTTCCAACAGCTGCCATGGCTGAATCTAGGCCCTTTTCTTACCCGCTCCCACACTGCAGGAAAGGACAAGGGCGGCCTGACTGGGCAATATTTGGAAGAGTTACGGAACACAATGAGACTATTCTGTTCAAAGAGAAATTCCTTGACTGGACAGAACTGAAGAGACCCACAGAGAAGAATTCTGGGGAAGTTGTCCAGCAGAAGGTACAGTCCCTGAAAGCAGGTCCAAAGTGGAGACCAGCAAAAAATGGTCGTGGTGGCAAAAAGCTTTCAGGGTACACTAGTGACGAGGCAAAATGCTTCCCGTTCTCACTTTCACTGTGTGACTATTCAGGATCCTCAGACGCTAACCCAACATAGTCTGCTAAGTGCAGTCAGATACTCTGAGATGCCATGAAAGCTGTATTTCTGCACTGTCTCATTAACAGCTATGATGGGGTTTGGGGACATAGTTCTATGGACAACAATGGCCTGCTGGCAACCAAGCCCTGGGTTCTATCTCCAGCACCACAACAAAGAGAAAAGCATTCCAAACTGCACTGGGTGTAACAAAAGAGGTCTGTCTGCAGCGAGGGGGAATCTGAACATCTCTGTTCTCTTGTAGGATGACCCAAGGGCTGACATCAAACCCTATGATGTGACACGGATGGTAGCGACACCCCAGATGACAGCCAGCACCATCTTAGATGGGGTGAACGTTGGCCGTGGTTATGGCCTGGTGGAAGGAGACGACAGAAGACAGTTTGAGATTGCCACTGTCTCTGTGGATGTGTGGCATATTCTGGAATTTGACTACAGCAGGCTCCCCAGGCAGAGCATTGGGCAGTTTCATGAGGGAGACGCCTATGTGGTCAAATGGAAGTTTATGGCGAGCACAGCAGGTCAGTGGGCACGTGTGCTCTTTCTGTTCAGAGGGCTGGGGAGGCCACCCCTGGGGAAGAGCCCCTGCATCACCTTGGGAGCCATTAGGCATTCTAGCCGTGTGCCCCAAATAAAGACGCTTCCCAAGAGTAAGGTCCAGGAAAGAAGTACAGTGGGATTCCTGGATGGCCAAGATGCTAATACTCACTTCCAATTTAAAACAAAACAAAGTGAAGAATGCCTGCTCCTCTCTCTTGCACTGCCCTTAAAAGGGTTTCTAGGAACATCATGATTTGCTTCCACATGGTATTGACATGTGGCCTATGTGCTGTGCAAAGAAGCCATCGAGCGTGGCATGTGAGAGTCGCTTAAATTGAAACTCAACATCAGTGCATCAGTATGGTACTGAATGCACGAGTAAGGATTGTTTTTAAGAAGCAGAGGTGCTGGGGTGCAGCTCGGTGGCAGGATGGTCACCTTAGCATATTGAAGGTTCTGCATTTTATCTTTAATAAAAATAAACTCTTGGGGCTGGGGAGATAACTTAGTGGGCAAAGTTCCTGCCACACCAGTATGAGAATCTGAGTTTGGATCCCCAGCGTCTACATTAAGGTTGGGCATGGTGACTGTCCGCAGCACTGGAGAGGCAGAAAGGGCAGATCCTCAGTGCATCCAGTCAGTGAGCCCTGGGTTCAATGTGATACCCTGTGGCTAAAAGTAAAGTGGATTGTGACAGAGAAGGACACTGGACTCTACCTCTGACCTCTTGGCATACATATTCTTTCTCTGCTCCTCTTCCTCCCCCCCCCCTCCTCTTCCACCTCCTCCTCTTCCTTTTCCTCTTCCTCCTCCTCCTCCTCTTCTTCTTCCTCCTCCTCCTTAGTCTTCCTGCCTCAGCCTCCTGGGTACCAAGATTATTATAGGTGTTGGTGAAATACTCTGCAGCAAAGCTCAACTACACATTTCAGGCAAGATGCTGGCATGTGTCCATGCCCCTCACAGTAGCTGTCTTTGTCCTGACTTCTCAGATGAAGAAGAGGACATTCACCTTGCTAGTAGAGAGCAGAACAGGCTGCAGGCTGCCGCCCTCTTTAGAGCCAACTATGACATGCCTCCACTGTGCCTCACCCTGCAGAAGGGGATTGGATCTGATCCTGATATGGGACATAGGGAGCAGCAGAGCTGGCTGGCTTTGGGTTAGACTCCAGTACACTCTAAACTTCTGGAGCCTCCTAAACAAGCAGAAGCAGAAATGGGTCTCCAGGGCATAGCCTCTCCCTCCAGGCTTCCAGGCAGTGATGGGGGAAGTACTACTTGTCCCCTCCTTCCTAAGAGCCATCAGATCTGCTGTCCCTTTCCTAAAGAGGCAACCTCAGTGAATGAGGCCACCTCAGTGAGTGAGGCCACAGGTGTCTGAATCTACAGCTGGAGTAGGAAGCTCAGGCTTACCAGCTAGGCATGCTGGGTAAAGCTGCTCAACCTCTCTGAGCCCTGGCCTTCTCTCAGAAAATGCGGAAGGTGTTATGGGTCTGCATACCAGGTCAATGCAGATGGCAAAAATGTATTGTAATCAGGGCCCCAGAATAAACTGGGGAGCTGAACTGGACACACCACCACCACCACCACACCCGAGAGCCAGAATGGTGCTGACCTTTTAAACTTGCAAACCACAAACATCTGTGCCAAGTCGGAGGTACATTTTCCTACCAATCAGGATTTAGGGATGGGAACTTCCTTGGAAACACGTCTTTGTGGTAGACTTACCCTGTTCCCATTGGTTGGGTTGCTTAACTGTCCTGTTCCCATTGGTT
>JADRCH010000358.1:116775-150936 GCA_019843965.1 Rhynchomys soricoides | reverse complement strand
CCTGTTCCCATTGGTTGGGTTGCTTAACTGTCCTGTTCCCATTGGTTGGGTTGCTTAACTGTCCTGTTCCCATTGGTTGGGTTGCTTAACTGTAATGGGAAGACTTGCCTAGCATTTGTGTCTTACTTGCTGACCAGGATGGCAGTTACCCAGAGAGGTCTTGGGAACTTAACCTTTATTTGACCTTTATTCAAAAGGGAAGCTTTATTCAAAATAGCCTCAGTGTGATTCCTTCTTACAAAGGCAGTGCCTGGCCCAGAGAACATTTGACCCATTTGACCGGCCCCATGCCTGCTGCTTGGGGTGTTGAGCTTGTTAGCGTGGCGCCTGGCACCTGTCTTTACTGGAGTTCCGTGGAGTCCCCCACAGAATTTTCACTAGACACAGCAAAATCACTGAACAATTCGAAATGTCTTGTAATTGCCCCAAATAAAGACGCTTCCCAAGAGTAGGGGGCAAACAGACTAATATAGACTAATGACTATAGTCTGGTGTACATAATATATAGAAAGGAAACTGCAAACTTAATAAAAGGAGACAACGGAATAGTATAATATACTTAGTCATTTTCATACCTGGCTTCTCAGCCATGAGACCAACGTAATCATGGGTGAAGGGAAGGAAGTGAGTTAGTACTGCCAAGGATCTGAGGTGTCCGCGGCCTTCATAGACCAGAGCTCTGCCCACCCTGGGAAACAGTGGTGCTGCCAAGTAATCCCTCCCCATAGTGGCATGTTATCAATAGTTCCAGCACTGTTCTACCAGCAAAATGACAACTCCACCATCCTCTTAGGTCAGTGTCCTGCCCAGTGTCTGTTTGCAGAGTGCAGCAGGGTCTGTGCCATGGAAGGGTCATGGAAGTCGGAAACTCTGTGGGTGGAGCCCCAGAGACAGAAGCAGGCTGCTTTGGAGATGGTCAGGAAGTTGGATTCTGGTGCAAGGCTTGATCAGGAGCAGTCCTCATCTCTCTCATGGCTGTGACTGC
Organism: Rhynchomys soricoides; assembly: GCA_019843965.1. Lineage (NCBI taxonomy): Eukaryota > Metazoa > Chordata > Mammalia > Rodentia > Muridae > Rhynchomys > Rhynchomys soricoides. The sequence goes on along the minus strand of JADRCH010000358.1, from coordinate 149,951 downwards.
TAAACGGAAGTGCTAGTAACAACACTGCTCTTTTGTGCGTGTGTGTGTGTGTGTGTGTGTGTGTGTGCGCGCGCGCGTGTGTGCGCACGTGCGCCTGCACATGTGTGCACATGTACATACCCAGGACATATACATGTGGAGGCCAGAGGCAGCCTCACCTGCTGTCCTCAGAACCATACACCATCTTTGGTTTTTCTACACAGAGTCCCTCACTGGCCTAGGGCTCACAAGTGGGCTGAGTGGCTGGCCAGCAAGCTCCAAGGATCCAGCTGCCTCCATCTCCCCAACATCGCACATGACCATACAGGGCTTCTTCCTCACTTAGCATGGATTCTAGGGATAGAACTTGGATCCCTCAACTGAGTTATCTCCACAGCCCAGAAAAGATTTATTCTTGATAGTTCTTTGGTGGCCTGAGCTATCAATGCTCTAATTTAGGGATCTGAGTTGTAATGACTATAGTCTGGTGTACTTACTAATAACCCTTTACATTACTAAAGTTAAAAACAAATACATTGAAAATAAGTTATTCTGTGTAGAACTAAGTTTGGCTGTACTGAGGAAACGGTTGAGGACATTAGTCAAAATGTCTGCTTTGGGAAATGCAGTATATTTTAGGCACTGCTCGGGGGCTACACATCACATCACGCAATACAACACGCTCACACCTCATGGCTGGGACCTGAGGGGAGAGGGGAAGTCAGACTCCATCATTCCTTTACAGTGGTCCCGGTTGCTTCCTTTGCTCTTGAAGCTGATGTCATCCCTCCCTCAGCTGATCCTCTGACCAGAGTGGGAGAATGTAGGAAAGTGAATGTGAGCATCTTGCTCCTGTCACACACTGGGGTCAGAGGGAATGTGCCTCTGCCTGAGATGATATGATTTATCGTGGGGTTCCCAGAGAAGCCATCAGTCAGCTGAGGAAAAGATGGCACCCCACTTTGGTTCCATCACAGATTCTGGGGATGAGGCCCAGCCATTTCCAGCTCACCTCACCCCCTGCCATTGTGTCTGCAGTGGGAAGCCGACAAAAGGGAGAGCATCCGGTGAGAGTGGCTGGCAAAGAGAAGTGTGCCTACTTCTTCTGGCAAGGCCGACACTCAACCGTGAGCGAGAAGGGAACGTCGGCTCTCATGACAGTGGAACTGGATGAGGAGAGGGGGGCTCAGGTAAGCTCTGCAGAGCTGTTGCAGACCCAGACTCTCTCTGCCCCTCGACTTCCCCCTACCCCTCTGCTGTCTCCTCTGCAATGAAATGAGCCTGCAGGTGCTGAACCCAGGGAGGGCAAGGGCCTGTGTCCTGAGGGCTCTCCTCCTGCCACAAAACAAAGAGATGCCTCCCTCCGTTTTCAAAAGGAGCAGGCCCAAAGCAACCAAACATCTTCTGCTGGCTGGGAGCAGCATGCTGGAGGACAGTTTGGGCCTGAGAACCTTAGCAACCCAATCAAGGTTCTGCTCATCTGTCACCTTCGGTTTCAGGCAAACCCATCTCCCTTCCTTCAGCCCCCTTTGTACCTTCTGTTTCCGTAGCTGAAAACCACACTGTTGTTTGTGTACTTATTTACAACATTGTTCCCACTGAGCAAGAGAGAGACCCCAACTCTCAGGCTCTGACCTGGGAGCCTCCACTGTGCCTGGCAGGCACTACTACCCAAATCCAGGGGCATAAAGACTTTATAAGCTATTTTACGGGGACTTCTGGCATCAGCACTGGGGATCACAATCAGGGCATTGTGTGTGCTAGGCAGCACAGTCCTGTTGGGCTGCATCCCTGGTATGCCCCCCAAAGTGTTTTTAATATTTGGATGACTGTGCCCTATGTCACATCCATTAGTGCCACTGCTGGAGAGCTGGCTCTGGAGCTTCTGGGACACATGACACTATAGGCGAGTATTTTTACCATCCTGGATGAAGTATGAGAGAGGAGAGCAGAGAAATGCTTTCTAGAAATAGAGCCATGCTCTCTCAGCTTTGTGCCGTTCTCAGAACTAATTATGTGCCCTAAAAATAATTTTAAGACAGAATGAATATTTTGCACTATAGATCATATTTTAGAGGTAGACCTTAGCAACAATGGCATTTCAACTTATTCCAAACAGTGGGTGATTTCAACTGCCTGTTTTTATAGAACATACATGAACATGTTTTAACTCTGGATTCAAAGCACACCTAGAGTTTGGGGTTAATCATTCTACTCTGAGCATTTCTTATTTCAATCCAACACATGGAAAGTCATTGTAGACACATAACGCCACCACCAAATGGCATGTGCCCTGAGCCACCAAGAAACACTGCTTGCCCGAGCCGAGCAGACCTGCGCTCGTAACGTAGCTTATGGTGCAAAATGATTCTACCTTTTTGGAAGCCAGATGTGCTCAAGGAGCATCCCCTCTGCGTGGGGTGGAGTCTGCCAAAGTGAGAGCAAGTGGTGCACTAGCACCTGATGGGGAAAAACAGAGTAGTCAGGGAGAGCCATGTCACCCCACATGAGAATACAATGTTGCTTCCTGTTACTATGATAAACACTCCAGGTGGTCTACTTAAAAAGGGAAATGTGTCTTTGGGTTCTTTGGTATAGTTGGTTGACCGTGCTGGCTTTAGGCTTGTGGGGAGGCAGTGTGCCATGGCAGAAATGCATCTCAAGAGTGAAACCACTTGGCTCATTTCCAGAAAGCAAGAGACAGAAAGGAAGAGGCAAGGGTCTCTTAACCTTCAAAGATGTACTTACTCCCAGTGACCTAAGGACTCCCCACGAGGCCCCGCCTACCTCCTGGATATCCCAGTCTCTTAGCGCACAGCCTGGGAAAGCTGAGCCTTGAGGGAATGTCCCTGAGGTATTTAAGACCTAACCTACAACAGATGCTACAGCAGGGGCAGCCTTCCAGACTCACTAAGTCAGCAACTCTTCTGAGAAGTGGACCTTGTTAAACACATTAAACACATTTAAATCTGTCATATCATAGCCATACTTAAAATACCATGAAAATGCCAAAGTTAGTGTCTCTGAAGAATATTCCATGACAGAAAAGAATATTCCATGACAGTGATCAGCAAAAGAAGCTGCATGAGGTACCAGAGCATAACATCCCTACGGGAAAACACATCCGTGAAAATAGTCTGCGCTACTCTTTTAATCCTGCTTAACTTCAGAAGGCAGTGGGGATATTCTGTGTGTCCCGTTGGTGGTGCCCAGACTCCCTGAAACAGGCAAGCATTATGCCTTTGACAGCCCCTTCGTCTGACCTGGTTTCCCGTGTTTAAATTTGAAGGTCCAGGTCCTGCAGGGAAAGGAGCCACCCTGCTTCCTTCAGTGTTTCCAGGGAGGTATGGTGGTGCACTCCGGACGGAGGGAAGAGGAAGAAGAAAATGTGCAAAGTAAGTGACTTCTAGTGCCACAAGTCTGTGTTTGTCTCTTCTCCCTGGAGGTATTTTGGAAGTGGGGTTTTACACTAAGTCTAGGGGCTGGAGAGATGGATCAGGTGGTTAAGAATATAAGCTGGGCTTATAGAGGACCCACAGTAATCTGGCAGTTCACAACCACATGTAACTCCAGTTCCAGTCTGACGCCCCCTTCTGGCAACCATGAGCACTGCACTCATGTGTGCACTCCCATCTATATTAATTTTAAAGTATATATGTATATAATTAAAATACATTTTATGATTAAATGTATATATAATTGAAAATCTCAAAGTAAGTCTGACCTCACAGAGCTGTGTCTTTCCCACTGAAAGCTGCCTGAGGCTGGCCTGATACAGCACTGTGGGGACTCCCACCCTGCATTCTGCTTCTTTCCTGATCTGCCCTTTTGTGTGGGAAGCCTTGAAATGAATTCTCAGTAACTACCTACACTGTTCATGGAAATTAAAAACCAGTGGATTTTCTATCATAATCTACCCCACCACTAAATCCTTTGTATTTTTCTCTTTAGAGTTTTAGTTATTTAATGTAAATCTTGGAAAGATTTTTTTCCTGCCATGTGAACTCTTGGGAACCTGTTTATAACTCCAGACCACTCACTGTGTCCGTGCTCAGCAGGTCTTCAGCCTTGGTTCCTGCAGCACAGACACAGCTATGTCGTTGACAGCATTCCAGGAGCCCAAAGGGCCACTCCTCCTGTGCTTGCTCCTTCATAGCTCTGTCCACTGCTGTCCCCACAGGTGAATGGAGACTGTATTGTGTGCGAGGAGAGGTGCCCATGGAAGGGAACTTACTAGAAGTGGCCTGTCACTGCAGCAGCCTGAGGTCCAGAACTTCCATGGTTGTTCTGAATATAAACAAGGCACTCATTTACCTGTGGCACGGATGCAAAGCTCAAGGCCACACAAAGGAGGTTGGAAGGACTGCGGCAAATAAGATCAAGGAAGAGTGAGTGTTGCTCAGCACCAAGGGGTTCCCAGAGGGATGCAGGTGGGCGGAGGCAGGGAGGAAACCCCAACAAGGGATGCCCAACAAGGGATGCTCCAACAAGGGATGCTTCAACAAGGGATGCCCAACAATGGATGCTCCAACAAGGGATGCTCCAACAAAGGATGCCCAACAAGGGATGCTCCAACAAGGGATGCTCCAACAAGGGATGCCCCATATGTTTAAAGTGACTCCAGGGACCTTAAGAACTACAGCCAGAGCTGACATAAGTCCAAAGGAAATGCATCTCCAAGGAAGCCTCCAATTTGCAGGCTTTTCCGGCTTTCTGAGGACAGGCTTGCCTGCCTCTGTAAAAGGCATCATTGAACACTGTAGTGGATCCTTGCAGCCCCAGCTTCTTAGAAGGCTGAGAGAAGAAGGACAGGCTAGCCTAAGAGTTCAGGGCCAGCCTGGGTTATATAGTGAAATTTCATCTGGGTTGGGGTGGGGAGACAGCAACAGCAAGGTAGATGCCCCCAGCAGCCATAGTCACATTTTGGCTTCTTTCCGTAAGTGCCACTTGCTGAGCATTCTGCTTGCAGCCTCTGCTGTTAAAGAGGCCTGTGCAGGTGTCTTGTAGGAGTCTGAGTGTGTGTAATATTGGAATGGCAGAAAGGGCCAAGCTAAAGAAGAAACTGGGGACTACAACATGTCCTCTCTCTAGAAAACAAGGAGCCCCAGCTTCAGGTCAGCAGCTGGCAGTGAGTTCTCAGATCCCAGATCAGCAGTCCTAGGTACTACACCACTGGGGTTTTCTCCTAGGGGCTTCGTCTTCAGGAGGAGCAGCCTAGCCAGAGGGGCCTGCCACTGTGTCTCTGCTCTTACCAGCAGCCTGGGCAGTCTCAATTCTTTAAGAACAGCTGGGTTCCTTCCTAAAAAATGGAGTGTTCCATCACATACCAGCAAAGGGCAATTGGGTCAGCCCATTCTGTGGGCATTGAAATGGGACAGTGGGATCCACTATCCTCCCACTCCTCTGAAGGACAGTGCTGGAAGGAAGACAAGTGACCTTCCAGCAGGCAGGCAGATGAAACTGAACTCTCAGAGCTTCCTTCTGTGGATGGTGGAGGTGGGCGGAGTTTAAAAGATGTTGCATGAGGGATCCAATAGCATTCATGCCCCAAAAGGCTTTTCACTTGGGCCATTAAGAACAAAGCAAACTGATGATGAGTTCATTCACTTATTTATTTGGTGAACACTTACTGAACTACTACTTGGTGCCAAAGAAGGAACCAGGGAGTGGGTAGTGAACAAACTCATCTGTCTTTCTCCTCATGCAGTTTATGTTCCAGCAGCAGCAAACAATAAGAAGAAACACAGTGTGTTAGATACAAAAATGTACATAGTTTTCATGACGTGTATAGCTCTGTATTCTTCCCTGGAGCAAACTGGCCCCTCTTCCTTCAGCACAAACGCTGGGAGAACTTTTACAGAATTCTTTTTCGTTCATCAGCGAGAATTGCTTTCTTTATTGGAGTGATGTCTCCGTGTATTTGGTCTGGAATGCCTTTGTCCTGCAGACTCCCTGGGCTTCTCTAAACCTCTAGCACATCTCCCCGTCTCCCCATGCAGGTGTCCCCTGGAAGCAGGCTTGCATAGCAGCAGCAACGTGACCATACACGAGTGTGACGAAGGATCCGAGCCCCTGGGATTCTGGGATGCTCTGGGGAGGAAGGACCGGAAGGCCTATGACTGCATGCTTCAAGGTAACTGCCACCATGGTCCGCAGTGTCCACCTCTCAGCTCACTCATGGATTTGCTCATTAGACATTTACTGAGGTCTGGGGATGGTTCCCCCAGCAAAGGGCTGGCCTTGCAAGCATGAAGACCCCAGCAGAATCCCCAGAACACATGGAAAAATGTTGGGTACAGTGGTGCACCCTTGAAATCCTAGAACCTGGGGACTTTACTCCTCACACATGCATTCACATGTACATGTATACCACATACACCCCATCTCCTACCCACACACACATCTATGCTGCCTGCAGCACACAGTGAATAAAGCCAAGGGTGGGTCCCCCAGAGGATGTCTACTAAAAAGGAAGCTAAGCCACACTCTGTATATGACTCTTTTTCTTGTGAATAAAAGTGTCATGAAAGAATGTGAGCATGGCAAAGAGGCTCTTTCCCACCAGGAACGTCATCCATAGCCCTGTGGGAAGACGGTGTTTGCGCAGTGCCTCTAGGACTGGTATGACTTGACAAAATAAGGAAGGAAGTCTGAGATAAGCAGTAGCATTAGGTTTGGCCAGTATCCACAGTAATGGAAGCAATGGGACCCCCAGAGAGACAGCATGCCCCCACCAGACCAGGAGGGTTTGAGCAGCAAGCCCTGAGCCATATAGAGACCCCCAGTTCTCAGCAGTCAGGGCTAGGTGGGGAGACTTCGAAGGTGGCGGCTGATGCTCAGTGCCTACTGGGAGATGTTTTATGAGACATGAGCATATGACAGTTATCACCAGCTTGTGGACTTGGAACTTGCAACTCAAAGTTTCACGGGAGAGACCATCATTGAATCTCGAGGCATGGCCTCGAGTTTGCCGAAAGGTGTCAGGCAAAAGAAGAAAGAATTGTGGGACCCCTTCATTCAGATCTCAACTTTACAAGGACTCATAGATCCCTGTGAGAAAAGGGACACAGTCTTTGCAGAGGACAGAGTAAGATGTGTATGTACAGTGTAGGCATGATTTGGGGACTTTATGTCCATGGCCTGGGAGCTAGTTTATAAGCATTTGTTGCCATTTACAATAGGCAAAGACAGAGCAAACAAGACGCAGAACTAGATAGTGGATGTCACAGAGATCAAGGGGTAAGGAAGCAAAACGGAAGGGGCGTGGAATGCACCGGTGGTTAGACGAGCTGGTGGGGTGTGTGAGGGCAAAGTGGGGAGCCCCGCCCAGAAACTGGAAGCCTTTCTGAATTTTGTAAGATTAAGCTATCTTAGGGATGGGACCCAAACCTAAACACCAAACTCCTTTGTTTCATACATTGACTTCAGACGAGCTGTCCTCATCCATCAGACTGAAGTTCAGGGATGTGTCTTTGCTTAAAATATACATTATTATAATCCTAAAAATCACCAACTTTCTTCTGTTAATCATCTCTGATAAGCAGCCACTGTTAAAAACCTCAGGTCACAGAGACAACCAGAACCCATGTGTTCCCACCCACTTCTCAATAAAAAGGCAATCAGGGTGACTGTCCTGTAAGCCACCCTCTCCCTTCATTACCTCAGGGTCCCCTTGCTGCCACTGAGGTGTTAGTGATACAAGTACATAATAATGTAGTCCACTCTACCGACCCATCCACAGCTGAGGAGCAATGGCCAAGGTTGTGTTTGACATACCCTCAAAATTAATTATTTGTCCACAATTAAGGTAAATTTCTAGATGTGAGACTCCTCTATCACCCAGTGTCCCCCAGAATATTGGGGCAACTTCCTTTCTTAGGAGAAATGATCCAAAGGGAACATTTCTCAACACTCATAAACCGAGCACAGTATCCTGGGGAAAGCACTGTTTCTGGTAGCTTGGAGTGCTGGGATGATCTTTTATGCTTACCCTGTGTATGTGTCTGTGTCTGTCTCTCCAGTGTGTATATACACACACACACACACACACACACACACACACACACACACAGTTTTAGTTACTGCTTATTGTTATAGTGCTTGCCTAGCATGAGGAAAGCCTGTGTCTGATACCCAACACTGCAAAAATAACTAAAACAGACTTCCCAGGATATATAAACCAAATCCTGCTGATTTCCCTCCAGTTCTTTAAGTTGTTTCATGTTTTACTTCATTCCATCTGGAAGTTGGTCCATATGGTGTCCTTAGCTTTGTTCTCTTTTCTTTGGAAGATCCAGGAAGTTTTAACTTCGCGCCCCGCCTGTTCATCCTCAGCAGCTCCTCCGGAGACTTCTCGGCGACAGAGTTCGTGTACCCCGCGCGAGCGCCCTCTGCCGTCAGCTCCATGCCTTTCCTGCAGGAGGATCTGTACAGTGCGCCGCAGCCAGGTAAATCCTGCGGAGGGCGTGGTCGCATAGCGCCTTCGGGAAGCTTTTCATTCCCTTTCTTTTATTGTAAGCAATTCCTATCTGCCAAATGTACTACTAGCAGACTTGCTTAGAGCATTTCCTTTTATCCACCCACCGCAAAAGAAAACAAGAAAATCAGCCAAGTAACTTTGTGTCAGGAACTGAACTCAGTTACTTCCTATATCCAAGAGCTGGTTGACAGCACCACATGGCATCCTTACCATTCTTCCAGCCTTCGTCTCCAGCTTTCTACCTCATGGTCCCTTGTGAGCTGCCCTTGCTCCAGCTCTCATGTTTGTATTCAAAACTGAGGAAACAGGAAAGGAGGAGTTTCTTACATCCCTCTAGCTCCAGTAAACATTTCTGCTTTATCCCATTAGTCAGAAGATATCATAGGGCCACTCCAGCTACAAAGGGTCCTGGAAAAGCAAGTGGCTAAGGAAAGGACATGGACAAGCTCTCAGCAGAGCTAAGATTGCAGACCTGGTCTCCCAATTCCAAGATCAGTAGTGTTCCCACCAAGTCATACCTTATATTCAAACCTATGCAAAGGAAATGAGCTCTGTAGACCCTCCCACCTGCCTGCCAATCAAGCCCATGAGCTTATAGTTGTCCAGAGACTGGAGTCTCATTTTACAGTAGCTGCTTTACCACTAGCTCAGATCTTGGCAGACGCATACATCACACTATGGGCACACTATGGGCAGCAGCCACGAGTATATCTAAAAGAGAAGGCTGTTCCCTGCCTTGTGTTCCTGGGCTCTGGATGAGTCATTAACAACCACTGGTTTTTAAAGCAATCCAAAAATGCACATCAAGAAGGACCTTGGGGCCACATTTGTCACACAAAGCAAGAGTCATGTGGAGGCTTAAAGACAAGGAGGAAGAGCCAGGAGGATTCTGTTCAAAGTTCACGTCCCTGTAAAAGAATCATCACTGCTCAGAGCACCATGGGGGTTGAGGGCAAGCCAGATGTGAGCTCTTTGAAGACCAGAGGTGGCTAACAGCAGAGCGCTGAACATTTGAAAAGGCCACCAGCAATCTGTGGGTGAGCTGGGAAAGGGAGAGAAGCTCACGCTGCTAGGGACCCTCAGAGTTTAAGCTCAGAGGGATGAGTGTGCAGGGTGCAGGGTCGCCGCTGACCCATCACTCTGAACTTTGGGGAGAGGGCTGTGGGCACAGCTGGCAGAGCAACAGGGCTTCTGCTGGGCAGTGAAGGAGTCTTTCATGGCCCCGTTCTTCTCTGACCTCACAGCTCTCTTCCTTGTTGACAACCATCACGAGGTGTACCTCTGGCAAGGCTGGTGGCCCACCGAAAACAAGATTACCGGCTCTGCCCGCATTCGCTGGGCCTCAGACCGGAAGAGCGCCATGGAGACAGTCCTGCAGTACTGCCGAGGTGAGGGCAAGAGGGAGGAGTGGAGAGGCACCGCAAGCCAGCCATCCCTTCTGAGATGCTGGAAGCCTAAGGCTCCAACACCCCCCCTTAAACCCCTAGAGGCATGTCAGTCTTAAGATCAGTACATCCTCTGCCACTAGAACAAAAGAGAGTCCATATTTCTCTTTCAAATGACAGGGCTACCCACAAGTATATTGTGGCACCACCTGCACTGACACCTCTCTGAACATGGAGTTAAGTGGCTAAGTGACCTCCATGGCACAATCCCCTCTTCAGGCAGTGCCAGCTTAGAGAAGAGAAATGTACCCAAACTGGCTAAAAGCCAGTGCTAGCCTTTCTTTGGTATTGTATCGGACTATAACAACAACAGAAACATAGTTTCTTACCTAGCATCCGCGTGGAATCGGGCCTTTTATGGAAAGTGGATGCCGGTAACTGATGCCTTGTCTGCATGTTGATAGTTTACTGGCCCTCTTAGTGCACCAGAGTGTGTACAGTTGATTCTTGCCATGGAAAGCTCTCTGTGAACAGCCTTCCAAATCCCACCAAATGCTCAGCTGCACCTGGAAGATGCTGCCATGGCCTGTCACATGCTCTTGAAGCTTGTCCTCCTCCAGGGAAAACCTCCAGGCAAATAAAAGGGAAGGAGACATACCTGGTGGGAGTTTCCAGGCAACCTTCTGTCCCCCCATTTTGCCGGATCCGGTGGGGTGGGGGTAGTCACCTTTCAGATAGACAGCAGTCCTGCATTGTTATGAGTGACTCATGCTCCACATTTAAACATGGAGGTCAAGAGCTCTGAAGGAAAATGGAAGCAGCTTGAGAAGCAGGACAGACTCCTTGGGTCCACTGACGTGTGCATTCTGTGTCCCCACAGGAAAGAATCTCAAAAGGCCACCCCCCAAGTCTTACCTTATCCATGCTGGGCTAGAGCCCCTGACATTCACCAATATGTTTCCCAGCTGGGAACACAGAGAAGACATTGCCGAAATCACAGAAATGGTGAGCTCGGGCTCCAAGGACTACAGGCATTGCAGCTGCCTTATTCAGTCTAAGCCCAAGACAGAGGTTGCCCTGGTATCTCTGCATTTACGGTAGTTCATTGGGCGTGGCAGGGAATAGGGAGGACCGTGCATAATGGTGAGCAAGCTCGTAATTAAGGCTCGAGGTTTACGGCCCTGGCCAGGCCACAGCACATCTGATTTCTCATTACCAGGATGGACATTAATGTTCATCTTACTATTGTCTCCACTTTACCAGTGTAGAAGCTGAAGCATCAAACACTTGCCTCGAATCTCTGAGTCACCAAGTGAGGGGTGCTTCATGGGTGCAGGCGCCTGGGCTCAGTGCCACACCCACTTCTCCCTGAGATTCTGCCACATAGCTTGAACTTGAACTCACGCACCATCCAACTGCCCAATGGAAGGCAGTGCTTCCCAGACCCAAGTATAAGAGATGAAGATGGCTTTCCCAGAATATATATCTCTCCCCCGACTGTGTCTGTCTGTCTGAGCGTGAATGTGTGTGTGTGTGTGTGTGTGTGTGTGTGTGTGTGTGTGTGTGTAAGCCAGGGCCTTATGCATTCTAGGCATAGACCCCCACCCACCCACTCAGCTAAACCCTCACCCTTACTTTCTTTGTGTCCCACTGTGGATTAAGATTTGGATCCTAGGGGGAAGGGAAGAGGGAGTGAATTCTTCTGAGCATAATTACTTTAAAATATGTTCAAACAAATTCCACTATGTGTAAGCATCTAGTGATTTGATTTCAGGTCCAATAATCTTTCTCTGTTGTTCACTCATGGGTAATCTGAGTCCCTAACTATACATTCATTCATTCATTCGTTCACTCTTTTGGAAGCAGTTCAAAAAGAGGCTTGATTTGAAACTTGCTACAGGGAGAAAAGCTTTGAAGGGTAGGAGGTCATTCCTGGACACCCAGAGACCCCACTACACAGTGGAGTGATGCCTTACTGAGACCCCCCCCCCCCGCTGTGCATAGATGGGGCAGAGCTGAGTCTGCATGCGATCCATAGATAGCACTTGTCTGTTCAAATGTTCTGTGCTCGTCTCTAGGATACTGAAGTCTCCAACCAGATCACCCTGGTGGAAGATGTCTTAGCTAAGCTTTGTAAAACCATCTATCCCCTGGCAGATCTGCTTGCCAGGCCACTCCCAGAGGGGGTAGACCCTCTAAAGCTTGAGATTTATCTCACAGATGAAGACTTCGAGGTGAGTGACCCTCGGGTGGGACGGTGACAACATGCTGAGAGAGCAGCCTTTCACTCAGCCACTCACTGGGTATCTCTGGAATCTCTTCTAGTTTGCACTCGACATGACCAGAGATGAATTCAATGCACTGCCCACCTGGAAGCAAGTGAACCTGAAGAAAGCGAAGGGCCTGTTCTAAGAGTGAGCTGGCCGAAGCACAGAGAGGTCGCCGCCACTAGACCATAAAATGGATGGAGATAAATATTTGGGCTGGCATTTTTTTTTCTGTCAAAGAAGAAAGTATTTTTGAATCAGAGTTTCTCAAAACCTGACCTTATTAACTCTATGGCTTGTCCTGGAGTTGAGCATTCTGTAAATGTATAGGAAAACTCTTCAGATTGTTCTTTTCCACAGTTCAGGTGAACTGAAAAGAAAAGCGTCTCTTCCGTTCCCCTCAGCCAAGTGCTGCCTCAGTGGCTGCTGCAGCCCCACCTTCCTGTTCCGGCTCAGCGTTGCCTTTTTAAAAACAATTCTCTTTATAAAGTGTTATTTTGATAGTTTGTGAATTCTAAATATATATATATATATATATTTATATAAACACCGTATAAATCAACTATGTATTTATCAAAGCAATATGTATCCATTCACTTGCAACTTCTTTGGTGTCAAAACAATATCACCAGATAGAGGACTGTGTCGCTTCTGTTGAGTTAAGCCTGCCACCAGTCTGTCCCCATGCTCAGGAGTACCTCCTTCAGCCTTAGATCTGGCTTGTGCTGAGCTCTGCTTCCGGTGCTAAAGCGAACAAAGACTTTATACTTCCTGGTGTGAACTCTGAAGAGTCTATTCGAATCAACCTTTCTACCTTAATGTCTCCCCCAGAAATGTATAGTGCCTTGTTTTATGTACAGTTTATATACGGGAAAGTTCGCTCTGCTCTTTTGATGCTGGTTTGGAACATTATATCTACAGTTTTACTCTCAGTAGAAATAAAAACATCTCAATTTCTCATACCCATTGTAGACATTACACGTGTCAGTTTGTGACATGGGATCCCAAAATAAAATTTCAGAGTAATCACAATTCATTGATCAGTCTACATTGAATTCCAAACCTGTTCTTTTGTGGGGGGGAAACTATGTAGCTGTCAATCAGGTACTGATGTGCTGCGTTGGTACCGACTGCTGAGACTGGATTTCAACCCAGGGCAGGGATTTTAGAGGAGGGTGTAGGATTAAATAGACTCTTTGCTCTAAACGCTGCACGTGTTCTCAACACCACAGGTGCATCTATACTCCTTTTAAGATCTCAGTGCCTTTTCTCCAAATATGAATAGATGTGTAAGGTGTTAAAATATAAACGATGGGGCTAGGGTCCATGGCCCTGTGGCGAGAGCTTGCTTGGCACGTGGGAGGCTTGGGTTCAATGCCCGGCACTGCTAGAAATTGAAAACCATGAGTTGAACCTGTGCTGCAGATGGGCTGTGAGCTGTTAAAACTCTGCCCTCACCAACTGCTTAGTCTACTTTAACCCGCCTGTGCTAACTTCCGAACCCTCTCTCATTCCCTACTGTGAGGCTGTACCAAGTCTGCAGCCTGTCGGCTACTCCTGGACCCACAGCGTTTGACGGTGTTATACTGTCCAGTCACCAAACTTTCCTACCTTCTTTTCTTAAGAGAGGAGACAAAAACTACGTCCGCAGCATCACAGATCTTTAGGCAGGGATGGAGATGGGCTTTTTGAAAATTGCCCAATGCCGTGGACCTTCTGGTGCTGATGCTGTTGTGACAGGAGCTGAAATAGGAAAGCCCAGAGGTGAAGTGAAAGGGTGGAGTCATGCACGGAGAAGTGATGGAAAGAGAGTGGATCAAAGTGCATCTTCCACATAGCAGCAAAGGAGGGATGTTTACAGCCATTAGAGCAACCTGAAGAGGGTCACAGAGAGACAGGTCTGCCAGCATCTGCAGCCAGCTTGAAAAGTCAACAGGTATCTAGACACACGGATCCAAATCGGGTTCTCCAGAGAGAACCAAGTATCTCTGTAGAGGGTACCCAGATGATTCATGCATGGATGGAAACCAAGGAACTAGACCCATGTGACAGGAAAGACTGAGAATTCCCCAACAGGCCATGTGCAATCTAGAGCCCCTGGAAAACTAGTACTTAGCTGTTTGTGCCTGAGCCTTCAAAACTTGGGAAACCAGTGCATGTCCCTCTCAGCTCAGGCTAAGGCCTGAGATCCTGGGGACTACACATATGTCCTGTTGCCCAGAGAGCACAGAATCTGGAGTTTTAGTACCTTCATAGTACAGGACCAGTGTCCCTGCTGAGAGAGAGGAACCTCTGTCGATTTCTCTCAGCGTCCCACCCCAGAGCATCCCATTCAGTGCTCAGGCTAACACACTTTTCTCCTCTGGAAGCTCTTTATGGACACAAAGTAGTGCTCAGCTAGGTTAGTATTCTTCACCTGGTCAAGTTGACCCCTGGACTTGACTGTCACAGGGAGTAACAGCAGTGGCAAGAGTGAATGTAATCCCTAAGACAGCTCTCTGTCTGTCATCAGCAGATCCCTCATAGCCAAGTTGTTCCAAAGTGCTCTAAACTCTTCTGCCGGCACTTACCCTAAACGTGATTTGCCAGTCATGAGCCACCATCCTGCTGTTGGCCTCTGAATGAACAGCACCCCAGACCCCAGCCCACTGTCTCTTTCCTGCTTTCAGGATCAGAGCCTTCTGTGTCAAATTTTTCAAAATCCTCTCATAGCTTCATGGACTTTAATTAATTTCATGATGACTTAGAATACCTAAGACCAAGAAAGAGCAGTGTAAGTAGCTGTAGCACTGGCTTATCTAAGTCAGCATCTGTTCAATCTGTGATTGGTTGGATATGTGGATGTGAAACATGGATACCTCTGTGTATGTGTGTGAGAGAGTGTGTATGTGTGTATTCGCATATGTGTGTATGTATATGTGTATATGCATGTCTATGTCTGTATGTGTATATGTATATATTGTATATGTATATAATGCTTGTGTGTGAGCGCATGCCTGCACATACGTGGAGGTCAGAGATGGACATCAGGTGCCTTCCTCAATCACTCTCCACCTTACTTTTGATATAGGTTCCCTCAGCTTGGGAGTTTATCGATGAGGCTACACTGGCAGTCTCGTGAAGTCTGGGGATCCTCCTGTCTTGGCCTCCCCAGCTTTGGGATCACAAGCATGTGCTGCTAAATACTTCTTTTTACGTAGGTGCTGGGGATCTAAACTCAGGCCACTGTGCTGTTGCCGTACGCACCTTACTGACGGAGGCATCTCCCCATGCCAACTTCCTGCCTTTAAAAAGTAAATACACAACTCCACACACATGCTTGATTTTGCTCCATCAGAGGCAGGCTATCAGGGTGAGTCACTCCTCCTGCCACAGATAGGCCCAAGGATAAGATCAAAAGTCATTGGGAAAATTTCAGAGTCTGTTCCTATCAGCACATTACAGATCTGTGTGCCTGTTAGACTGGGGAGCAGTCACTGCTCTTGCATGACTCATCCTTGGGGACACACTGAGACAGAAAGCTAAGAGCCCAGTGTCCTCACACCTAATCATGAAGAGGAGCCCTCTTGAGCTTCTCTGCCACACTGCTAGGGTTGAAAAGAAATCTCCAAAGACAGATTTGGTGGTGCAGGCTTGTGGTCTCAGCACATAGGAGGTAGAGGCAGAAGGATCCTGAGTTTAAGGCCAGTCTGACATATATGGTAAGACTGTGATTTGGGGAACCCAGAATGAATGCAGTATCAACTCACAGAGAGTAGTGTCCAACACACCCCAGCCTTGACATTCTCTCACAGTCTCAGCAGGGTTGTGTAAAATGTTCTATGCCATGGGCTTCTGGAAGTCCCTGTGGATGGTGTTAGAACGGACTTGTATGATCTGGAAACTATCATCAACTGTCTGCTACTAAAGCTCATGGAATTAGTAAATCCATCCTTGTTATCTGGGTGTCACTCTAGCCATTACATCTCCACTCCTCTGCCTTAGTCACATCTACAACACAGGTTGGTAAGAACTAGCCCCTGTACTACAGAAGGATGAAAGACCGCAGATGGCAGAGCCTTGTGCTGGCACACAGTAGCTGTTGAATAATGCAGGAAGGGTACAATCTTGGAAATTCTTTGTCCACTTAAACTGGGCCATTGAGTGACTTGTATCACAGGAGAAGGTGGATGGCCTTCCACCTGATGACCCAGTATCCCCAGATGTTCAACTTTCCCAAGGGCTCGAGCTCAGGGCTGGGAAATCAGCAGGAAATGTGTAGAAGTTGTCTGGGCCAGAACTCAGCTGGTGATCTGCCATTGTGTGTGTTTCTCTACAGATGTCTACCACTGGCCTCCCTTCAGGACTCTGCACTTCACTGACACATTGCCACAGCTTGGCTCTGCCTAGAGGATGACCAGGCCATGTGTGAGGTGAAGTAGGGAATCCTTGCACAGGGCTGCAACAGCCTCAGGCAACTGTCTGCAGAATGAGTCCTCCCCGGAAGCTGGTAGAACAAGGGAAGCCTGTCACTGTCCTCAGCCTCAGCATGCTGAACTCTGTGCTGGCATCTAATACAGAAGGGTTTGGCCTTCCTTTAAACTCCCAGTGGCCATATGTAGAGGGGCTAACTCCCAGTGGCCATATGTAGAGGGGCTACTTAGAATATCCAAACTTCACAGTGGGCAGGCAGACGAAATGATAAACTGAGTTATGTTGCCTGAACTTGGCTGGAAGTTGTCAGCAGGGAAGAAGTTTAGAATTCACTTCTACAGCTGGGCACACTTCCATCTCTGTTCGCAGGAGGAAGAGATACTGATAAGACCCTATAGCTGTTAAGTGTCTCCCAAAGAGGCTCGTATGCTGAGGCTATTCTTAGCTGGTAGCACTCTTCATCATCATGACACTGAGATCAATGGGTTAATCCATGGAGTTCACACTGAATGAGTAATCAGGGGGTGGGGTCTGGTGCAGAAATGGGAGCAAACCTTTGAAAGTTGTCTTGTTCCTGTCCCTCCCTCCTCTCCTCTCTCTGCTTCCTGGCTGCCTTGGTGTGAGCAGCTTTCCTCAACCCTGCTTTTTCTACTGTGGCACTTCTCCTCACTACCCATCAGCCCACAAGCACTAACACCAAATGACTGCAGACCCCTGAAACCGTGAGCCAACGTAAATCTTCCCGACCTTGTTTTCTCTGGTATTTTGTCAGCCCTGGAAGGGGATGCAGGGTGGACAGATGTTCATGATGGCTGTGTCCACCCTGAGAGTCCCATCGTCCCTTCTATCCTCAACCACTCCAAATCAGCCCAAGCTTTAAGAAGGCCCTGAGTGCCTGCTTGTGCAAACAGCTTTCAGACATTCCCCTTACCACCACCTCAGGAAGAGAGCTCCCCAGAGCACTCGAGGTAGAAATTAATCTGCTTATTCCAGTGTAGCCCTCTTGCTCCCATGGGCCAGTCAAGGATTAGATTTCAATAGTTCTAATTTTAATCCAGAGGGGTCAAGAATTGGATGAAGTGTTTGTGGAAATGGCCATCTAACAGATTTATACTCTTTAAAAAAAAATAGCCCATCGGCTGTGGTTCTGGAGACTAGAGGAGTCCCAGCTGGAACCAGCAAAGGAAAAAGAAACACTGAAGAGACAAAAGGAAACCATTGACTTTCAGCATGGAGCCCGAGGGGCTAAGCGCTGCAGGGCCAGCAGGTGGTGCTGTGGCTGGTCGACAAAAGCCCAGATGTCACTCCAGCACAGACCAGAGTCACTATTTCCAAAGGAAATGCCAGGCAACAGGGTGGGGTGAGGCCTTCCTAAGATCCTTGTCAGTGCCTCTAGTTGATTTGTTTCTAGCATGGAGAACTTGAATCTTACTAAGGATTTGCCAAAGGCAAAACAATCTTGCAATCTCCCCTTCAATCCGTCCTTGCTGGGCTCTGGGGAACATCTCCAAAAGCATAGGTGCATAGCTCTGGTGGAAGCCTTGCTCCCTCACATAACTAGAAGAGTCTGACTCCCCACGGAGTGGGGCATCTGCCTTATCGGTCTCAGAGTTCCTGCATCATTCACACACATACACACACACACTCTCACACACACACACACACACACACACACACACACACACACACACACACTATAAAATATTGTCCCTTTGGTGATCTTACATCTATAAGATGAAGTTGATATCCTTGTTAGTCTCAATTAGTTAATGTCAGGAGAGCTTTATGCATGAAGACTCCAAATACTATATATCAACTATTTAATTATCCTGATTTCGGAGTAACAAAGATACACAGCAGAATCTGATAGACAATTTTAAAGGCAGGTCTTCCAGCATGTTGACTCTGTCGAGACTATCAGCACATTTCTGTGGAACAGGCTACCTTCCTAGCCGACTATTGTTCCCGATCTCATCGCCCATCCCCAGCTCTCAGCCTGACCTGGGGATCAAATGAAAGAGCAGCAGCTTCCAGCAAGTGAGACCACAGGAAGAGGCTTCGAAGCCTGGGCTTCCTCTCAGCCCACAGACCCCTCCTCTCTCCTGCTTGGGCTGCTCCTCTCACTTCCTGCAGTCCTCACTCTGGCTCCTTCTGCCCTAGTAGTGAGGAAGAATCTGGATGTTAGCCAGAGCCCTGCCATTTTGCACACGTCCTCCATTCTGGTTGAACTACCATAATTTGATCTCCAGAGTTACAGTGACTGGTTTCTCTAGATTCCTGCCCCAGAGACCCCCTTAATGGCCGACCAGGAATGATATTCGTCCATCACCTAATGTTCTTTAACTGAGCACTCACACAGCAATGCAGACCAAAATAAAGAAACGTCCAGTCTTTTTCCCATCTACCTCCCTGTGAAAGTTATGAGGAGCCCCACTCTGCTGCTGTCTGACTGTCTACCCGTGACATAAATACTCTTCTAAGTAAATCTACCCTAGTAGCCTCAGGTACCCAAATGAGCCCCAAACATGAAATACAAGCCCAGTCCCTATCACCTTAGAGTTCAAGGTGACTCCCTTCCATCAAAAGTACAGTCATCAAATGTGAGCCCTAAGTGTCCCATTGGGCTGGCACACCCCAGGAGGGTAGCGTCACACCTGCACTTGAACCTTCAGCAGCAAAGAGGGATTGTTGCTCACCATCATCCGTCAGCTCCAGAATCTTCGTTGATGATATTGACACAAACGCTATTGTAGAGGGGGATGCCAAACGGGTACAGACTGTTATCTTTAACAGGCTGGCAAAGTAAGATATTCAAAAACTTAAAGGCAAATCTCTCTACAGACAGATCTGTGCCATTTCCCATATCTGAGAAGCGGCACCACAGGCTAGGCCTGCAGAACTTCCAAGAGGAGCATTTACTGGGAGGACCCAGGGAGCTAAAGGAGGCAGCAAAAGACTGCAGAAGGCAGGAGTCTGGCCTGGATCAGAGGGAGACGGGGCTGAGGAGGCCTGCCTCTGCCCCCTGGAAACCTGACAGCACTGATCACATACTAGAGGCATTGGGCAGGAATGACTGAGCCCTAGTACCCAGCTGTTCTCTATCTCTGCAGGTCTTGACCTGGACAAGAACTGTCCTAGGTCCAGAAAGCATCACACCTAGAAGCTGCTGGTTGGCTGCAGGCCCCAGACTGGCTCTTCCTCAGGGTTGCTGAGCAGCTAGCTACCTGTTGATCATTTAACTTAGATGTTTTGTTGCTAAGGATAGAATTGTAGGCATGTAAATGTTAGTTCAGGAGAAGCCAGACTATACACACACAGATAAATATAGGGAAAGTGAATTTTAAAAAGAAACAGTGTAATGAAGTTACAAAATTACACTCATTGATCAACATCCTACAAAGTCATAACATCCTACAAAGTCATAGCGCCGCAGCATGTGACACCTGTCTGCAGACTTGACTTGCAGTGTTTCACTTTCTCGGGTGTATTAGTTACTTTCTCATTGCTATGATGAACCATCATGACCAAGGCAGCTTACAGAAGAAAGGGTTGATTTGTGCTTACAGAGGGTCCATCACAACCCCAGTGGGAAGACATGGCAGCAGGCAGACACGGTGGCTGGAGCAGCAAACTGAGAGCTCACATCCTGAACCAGGAGCATAAAACACAGAGAACGAACTGCAAATGGCAGAGGCTTTTTGACTCTCCAAGCTACCTCCAGTGACATACTTCCTCCATCGAAGCCTCACCTCCTTGACCTCCCAGAAACAGTGCCACCAACATGGAACCAAATGTTCAAACACATAAGCCTATAAGAAACAGTATCATTCAAACAAGTACACTGGGGTATATATAACTCTAGAGTACAGGCCTAATCATTAGCAAATGGTAGGTCAGACATAGCCACGTGTTTTGGAAGTTATCCAAAGGACAATGTTCTTCTGATCTCTGCCAAGAGTTCACTCCACCACAGGTGTGGGTGGAGATGAGTACGCTCAGGAGTAGAAAGCTCTGGCTGTCACTTTCCAGCCTCCGCCTCAGCTTGATTGTCCCACCAGTGAGTTATCCCAGCTGAGTGAGAAATTCCTAGTGGGCTTTGCACCCAAACCCATTGGTCCTGGTTACTGGTAGTAGCCAGGATTAAGGTGAGGCGCCCCAGGGACAGGTTTAGCCTCTTTAATGTTCTGAATCCCTATCACTCTCTCACTATGTGCTTTGGGAAACTCAGTTACTCTCTTGTGTCTCAGATTTTTCATTTGCAAAGCAAAGGTAATCTTAACACTGGCCAGGGCATGCTGGGGAGCTAAATGGGGTGTGCATGCAGGTGTTTGGCACACCTGGCAGGCGGGAAACAGAGTCATAAATAACTGGGCCTGGGAGCCTTACTGAAAATGATGACTGAAGACAAAGATGTTGGTTTGACCATTTTATTAAGCGTGTTTAAATTTGACAACTGTCAATCAAACTAGAGAGCGTTCCAAGGGAAGGCACTATTGGTAGCTATATAAAAGAATTTCCATTTCTTTAAGAGCAGTTGGGCAACATTTACCATGAACTTAGAAGTGCTTACTCCACTTACCTAATCAATCACTTCTCAAGGATCTCCACAGTAGTCAAAACGTACATAGAAAGTTTTCCTTCCAACATTATTTACTACAACAAAAAACTGGTATTGGCCAGCTAAGAAATCTACATGTTTATGTGGATGTATGCACGTGTTCCCTGTGGGTACCCATGCATGTGTGTATGTGCATACATGTGAAGTTCAGAGGTCAACAATGGATCACTTTCTATTTTAGTTTTGAGGTTTGTTGCAGTAATTTCCCACCTCTATAAGCCCGTGTAAAAAACACACAATCCAGTTATTGTATTTATAAGCCATATGTCTAGATTGGGCAGATCTAGCACTACACAAAGTTATTCCCCAGCTATGAGACCCTTTGCTACTTGCAGTTTCTCCTGGCTGTGTGGTTCTGCTCCATTTTCACTTCTTCCTCCTCTTCTTCAGTCCTCTGCCCTTCCCTTCTCTCCCTCTCTCCCACTGCCCACTCCCTCACAGACCTCTCATTCCACTTTTCCCCTCTGCTGCCCAATCACAGGCTCTAGACTTTATTGACCAGATAAAATGGGGAGATGGTTCATTTGAGATCACCTGAGTACATGATTAACTGCTCATGGGCGGCAACCCATCTTGAAACAGAACTGACATCAGAATTCAAGCAGCATCAGGACAACCCACAACAGAGGTTGGCTCTCTCACTGAACCTGGAGGCCATTGATTTGACTAGTCTGGTTGGCCAGTGAGGTCCTGTCACCCTTCTGTCTCTGGCTTCTCCATTGCTGGGGTTGTTCATGTGTGTTACTGAGTCCAGCTTTTGTGTGGGTGTTAGGAATCCAGGGTTCTGATGCCTGTGTCGTTGACACTTTTCTGAGCCATCTCTCTAGCCCAGAGGTGAATTTTTCTAAGTTAGGTATGATATCAACAAAATATCTGCGATTATATGTAATCACACATTGGTAAAGCTCTCTTAATGACTAGAGGCAATGTGTGCAGTGTTTAGTGAGAAAAGTAGGCTATAAAATGTTATGCAAATGACCATAATTATGTAAAAGTATGTGCATAAAAAGATTATCTTAATAAACCAGTGTTGATTCTGTTCTTTCCAGGGGGAGATAACAGATGTCTTCGTTTTTCTTCATTTTTATTCCATCTATGGCCCTGTTACTCTTGTGTAAAATGAGAGCCACTGCTTTCCCAGAAGGAAAATGACTCTGTATTACAAGTTAGTAGATAATAGATGGTTGCCTTACAGAGTTCTCCTATGTTTTGTGTCTGAGAAAGCCCAGCGGGCAGTTTATGAGACATGCGGCTTTTAGCTCACCACTGAGCTGCTTTTTGGCTCCTCTGACCTCAGCAGCCTCATCTATGAAATGGGAACATTGGTTTACACCCATCTGAAGCCAGGTGGTCAAGTCAGGTGCCACATGGAACACTTTATCAGCTCTGGCATCTCCCAGACTCCTTTGAGGGTCACTTCTCCACCAGTGTGGGAACTGGAGACTAGGATTGGCAGGTTGGGAAAGTGAGAGCAGTGAGGTTGTGTGTTCTGCTTCGGGACTGAGCAGGTGATGACAGAGGGCCATTCAGGAGCTGCAGCTGCCAGGGGCCCAGGCGGTCCTGCCCAGCCAGCTCTCAGCGGGAGTTTTGCAAAGAGCCAGCCTCAGCGCTGTCTTTTCTTCTTTCCGGCTGTCACACTGCCAGCTCTTGTCACCACAGACATTTGATGCTGGGCCTCAAAGCTTCTTTAGCGGGTCCCATCTGCAGTTCCCTTCCACTAAAATGCCTGAGCGGAATTCCACATCCTTCCTGCCTCTCCTTTCCCTTCACTGGATATGAGTCAGAAGATAACCCTGTCTCCTATTTTGAATATTCCATCTGGAACCCCAAAGCCTGCATGAGAACGTCATGGGAGCCGAGTGCAACAAACAGGCTGTCCCAGACACACCAAGTTCAGGAAAGTGGTGTGGGCTCCTGGGGGCTGCCTACCTTGATTAACACAAAGATACCTAAACAACTTCCAGCAGGCCATCCTGAAAAGGACTCCCACTGAGGAGTATTCTGACGGAGAGAGTCACTGTGGCCCCTCTGGCACAGGACAGCTCTGCTTAGTGAACCAGTGAGATGACAGGGTGCTTACCCTGTGCTTGCCTCATAGAGGAGCTTCTTCTATCAGCGTCTGGCTGTTTTTATTATAAAGCTCTTTACTGAGCTCAGCAGTCCTGTGGGAAGTGAGAAGGAAACAAAATCCCCAGTGCATCCTGTCCCTACACTTGGCATGGAGAGACTGTCTCCTGGAAACAGTAGAGCAGCAAAGCAGCTGCTGATGAATGCTAAAGCCACTGAGAGGAGGCGGCGGGGACATTTATGATACCCAGGTGCTGGATGCCACCCAAACACTGCAATCCTGTAATGACTAAGCAAATCCGGAGCTGTTCCCATGCCAGACCACTGCAGAGCCCTTGGAATAGGCAGGCACGCTGTCCATGTCCATACATGGAAACGTGCCTCTGGAATACAAGGTTTTGAAGGGAGATCACCAAGTGTCACATGCACATTATTTCCCAAGATCTATAAACATCTGTCAGACTGTCTACAAAGTCTGAGAAAGGCAGGGGGCCTGAAAGGAGCTGAGAGGCTGCTGGGCCTCTGGTAAGTTTCTCCCTTCATGAGTGGCTTCAGCAGCTAGTGTTTAGAAAAGCTAATGTTTTCTGTATCCATTCCTCTGTTGAGGGACATCTGGGTTGTTTCCAGCTTCTGGCTATTATAAATATGGCTGCTACGAACATAGTGGAACATGTGTCTTTATTACATGTTGGAGCATCTTCTGGGTATATGCCCAGGAGTGGAAGAGCTGGGTCCTCAGGTAGTATTATGTCCAATTTTCTGAGGAACAGCCAAACTGATTTCCAGAGTGGTTGTATCAGCTTGCATTCCCATCAGCAATGGAGGAGTGTTCCTCTTTCTCCAAATCCTCGACAACATCTGCTGTCACCTGAGTTTTTGATCTAAGCCATTCTGACTGGTGTGAGGTGGAATCTCAGGGTTGTTTTGATTTGCATTTCCCTGATGACTAAGGATGTTGAACATTTCTTTAGGTGCTTCTCAGCCCTTCGAGTTTCCTCGGTTGAGAATTCTGTTTAGCTCTGTTCCCCATTTTTAATAGGGTTATTTGGTTCTCTGGAGTCTAACTTCTTGAGTTCTTTATATATATTGGATATTAGCCCTCTATTGGATGTAGGATTGGTAAAGATCTTTTCCCATGCTGTTGGTTTTGTCCTATTGACTGTGTCCTTTGCCTTACAGAAGCTTTGCAGTTTCATGAGGTCCCATTTGTCAATTCTTGATCTTAGAGCACAAGCCATTGGTGTTCTGTTCAGGAACTTAGACAATGGAATACAGCTATTAAAAACAATGACTTCATTAAATTTGCTGCCAAATGGATGGAACTTGAAAATATCATCCTGAGCGAGGTAACTCCATCACAAAAGAAGAAACACTGTATGTACTCACTGACAAGTGGATATTAGCCCAAAAGTTCAGAATACCCAAGATTCAATTCACAGACCATATGAAGCCTAAGAAGAAGGAAGACCAAAATGTGAATGCTTCGGTGTTTCTTAGAAGGGTGAACAAAATACTCACAGGAGGAAATATTGAGACAAAATATGGAGCAGAGACTCAAGGAAAGGCCATCCAGAGACTGCCCCACCTGGAGACACATCCCATATACAGCCACCAAACCCAGACGTTCTTGTGGATGATGGGAAGTGCTTGCTGATGGAAGCATGATAAGCTGTCTCCTGAGAGGCTCAAGCAAAGCCCGACAAATACAGAGGCAGATGCTCGCAGCCAACCATTGGACTGAATGTGGGGTCCTGGATGGAGGAGTTGGAGAAGGGACTGAAGGAACTGAAGAGGTTTGCAGCCCAGTGGAGGGAACAACAATGTCAACTGGCCAGACCCCCTGGACCACCAACCAAAGCATACACATGGAGGGACCCATGGTACTGGCCACATATGTGGCAGAGGAGGGCCTTGTTGGCCATCAGTGGGAGGAGAGGCCCTTGGGCCTGAGGGTGTTTGATGCCCCAGTGTAAAAGAATGCTAAGGAGGGAAGATGGGAGTGGGTGGGTGGGTGGGGGAGCACTCTCATAGAGGCAGGGGAGGGGGGATGGGATGGGGGTTTCTGAAGGGGAGACCTGGAAAAGGGGAAAGCATTTGAAGTGTAAATAAAGAAAATATCCAAAAAAGAAAGAAAGAAAAAACGAGCTAATGTTGCAACCATTGACTCTGAAAGCAGTTCCATGGAGGAATTGGGGTGCGCGGTGGAGAACTGAGGGCAGAGACCATGGTGTCTGAGCAGATGAGGGAAGCTTTTGTGGATTTGAATAAAAGGGACAGAGTTATTCCAACAAGATTATTTGTGACCCTCTCCCTGAGGAGTCTTCAGCTACAGACACTCAGGTGGATGCTGTTGAGGGCAGCATGGAGACCTCGGGAAGGATTTCAGGGCAGGGGTCCTTGTGGCTCAGTAGGAGGGACAGCACAAGCAGGGGGTCCATCCCAGCATTTCAAGAACACAAGAGGGATCACAATAAATTAAAACCCTGCCTCTGAGATCATAAGCAGCACCCCAAGTCTAGGAAGATTCCATTCTGACTCATGAAAGGGCCAGGCCCAGAAGGTGACAGGGACAGTTTCTTTAAAACCTTCCTGAAGACTACACAGGCCTTCTTCCTGCTGGTAGGGCCCTCAGGCTCATCATTGCTCTACAGTCTGGTGATGCAGTAACTCAGGAAGACTCAACGAGTCAGGAGCTTCTAACAGGTGTTGAGGGACCTGAGGAAGACTTAACAAGACAGGCCTCTCTAAACATCTCTTTTCTAAAGCCTTGTTTTAGAAAACAAGGCCTCACTGCTTTGCCCGGGCTAAACTTGACCATGTTGCCCAGGCTAACCTTGAACTCTGGGCCCAAATGAGCCTACTTATTCCATTTAAGAATCGAATCCTTTGTTCATCAGCATTACCAGTTTATTAAATAACCCTAGGCTATCCACATGCTATATTATTATCTGGGATTTCTAAATAGCGTGCTGATACTATATTTTTGAATGTCTTTCTTAAATTTTTTCTTTTGAGACAAGGTTCTCCTGTAATCAAGGCTAGCCTCAATCTCTCTTTGTAGCATAGGATGTTCTGCTTCTGATCCTCCTGCCTCTTTTTTGCAGAGTGCTGGAGTTACAGGCATTTGTCCCTGGCTCAGCTTTGCACAGTGCTGTATTGCGCACAGGCCTTCTCACACTCCAGGGAAGCATGCTTCCAACTTAGCTGCATCCCCAGCCTTGAAGCTGTATTTAAATGGGGCTATTCCTGCTTCTTGCTCTACGAATGCCAGGGTGACTCTGTCTCCCCTGCTGCTTGTCATACTAGGAGACCACCCTCGTGTCTGGTAAAGCCATTAGAAAAAGGAACCCATGATAGTGCAGATGTTCCAGAGACTTGGCAGCCTGATGTTGCAATGTGTCCTCTCATCTCCTCTGTCTTTTCCCTGTCCCAGCCAGATGATTCCAACCTCAAACCCACCATCTCCAAAAGTTAATGTGTTTTTCCCCCACTTCTCTCTGCCAGCCTCATGGGCCTGCTTCTGGGTCTCTACATCAACACTTCCTGTTGAGGTCGCTTAAGTAGGGAAACTGAATAATCCCTACCTGCCTTTATTCACACCACACAAGACAACCCATTTCCAAAGCATGAGCTACAGTAGCTCCTAAAGGGTCATAATTTCAGCCCCAGGTCACCCTCTACTGCTGCTGTCTTAGCCTAGGCTGCCCTTGCCTCTCAATGGGCCTCAGCAGTGGTCTCTGCCCCGACTGGGTTTCAACCCGGTCCTTGTACTCTCTATGAATATCCTTTCAAAGTGTGGATCTGATTCCAATAGTTCTGTTTAAAGCTCTCCGAGGGCTTCTTATTGCTCTTAAAATAAATACCAATTCTTCAACCAGCCTCCAAGGCCCCTGTCAAGATGGCCTTTGTTCTCTGTGCTTTGCAATGCGGGCTCCTTTCAGTCTTGCTCACTCTAGAAGCTCCTAAATGGGCTTTGCTGCTCCTCCGTCTAGATGATCAGCCTTTATGTAGCCAGGATTCTTGGCACTCAGCTCTTGGCTCTAGAGTCATTTCACTAAAAGCCTTTTCTGATAGCTCAGTCTAGACTGCTCCTTTATAACAAACTTTAACCCATTCCTTTCCTTCCAGGACCGTGCCAAGATGCAGAATAGATGAGGTTGATTGATTGATTTCTCTGCTCCCGTCTTGCCCTCACAGCCAACACATTACCCAAGTAGTAGAACTTAGATAGCAAATCTTGATCTTGTGAATGAATGAGTAAACGGGTGAGTTAAATTACTGTGACCTTGATTCCTCTTTTGATATTTCGAGACTATTCGTATCACAGGCTTGATAAAGACCACGAGCTGGAATACCACGTAGTATAAACTGTCCAAGGGCTGTTATCATTAGGTAAAGAGAGCGCACAGGAAATCCATCCTGCAAATATGAGAGCTAGGCCAGGGCACCTGGAGATGCTACAGACAGGAGGGGAGCCCTCCCTCCAAAGGTTGCGAGAGTCAGCCCCATTTTGTTATGTTTTGGACCTTTTCGTGCTCCGTGAGGGGCATTGGAAGAACAGGAGAGGTGATTGCTTCCTAATGCTCCTCTGAAGGCTCAAAGAACCCAAGTACTTTGCTGTTAGGCACTCAAGTCTGTGTCAGCTACTTTTCTTATTACAATGACAGAAGCAGCTAGGGAGGAAAGGTTTCTCTTGGCTTACAGGTTCAGCAATTTCATCCACCACAGCAGGGGAGGGGGGGCAAAGGTCACAGTGGCAGACAGAGAGAGCTGAGTACAGCAAACCAGAACCAGAGACAAGATGTGACTGGACAGGGTGTGGTGTTATTACCTTCAAAGACCACTCCTGAGTAACCCATTCAGAGCCCACATCCAAAACGCTGTAGAGTCCCCAAATATATCCACAGAGGATTGAGCATTCAAAGCACATACATGTGGGGGCCACTTCAGATTCAACCAAATATCATGAAACAAGAACTCTCTGGCTCTAAGGCCAGGCTCACCTCCAGTGAGGATTTATGAGAGGAAGATACAGTGCATTGCAGAGCCCAGAAACTATCACCAGGATCCTAAGGAACTGAGGAATCAGCACCATGAAGATGGGACATAGCTGTTTAAGAAACAGGGAACAAAGCAAAACAATAGTAGTAACAGCTGTCCTACTGTGAGGTGGCTAGCCTGCTGCATGGCATAGCGCACACAGACTGGATGTGAATAACACAGAGGAGACAATGGCTGGCATAAACGGTATACACATGTGCAAATCATGGCTGGCATGTACAGGTGCATAGACATGGATAGGCCATGGTTGGCACAAACTGGTACATGCATAGATAGACCATGGCTGGAATTCATACATCCACACATACCCCCACACATCCCCATACACGTACTCAGAGTTAGACCATGACTGGCATGCACTGGTATATATCAGTACACACACACACACACACACTCAGAGTTAGACCATGACTGGCATGCACTGGTATATATCAATATGCACACACACTATACATATACACACACCACAAATACTCAGACATGCCATAACTGGCATGCACCGATCCATATACACAGATAGGCCATGGCTTTGTACCACTCTCACACATGGATGGATAATGTATATGCATATGTATATGCATATGCACACTATAAGGTCATAGCTAGAAGGCATGGGCATACTTAGACACACACATCTTCCTGCCATGGCTTCCATCTGAAGTATAAGATTGGCTCTCCTGGAATGCTATGGTTTGAGTGAGAGTCCTAGGTTGCTGAGTGTCTTAGTTAGGGATTTACTACTGTGAACAGCCACCATGACCAAGGCAGCTCTTATAAGGATGACATTTAATCGGGACTGGCTTACAGGTTCAGAGGTTCAGACCATTATCATCAAGGCAGGAGCATGGCAGCATCCAGGCAGACATGGGGCTGGAAGAGCTGAGAGTTCTACATCTTGTTCCAAAGGCAGCTAGCAGAAGACTGGCTTCCAGGCAGCTAGGACTTGGATATTAAAGCCCATGCTCACAGTGACACACCTACTCCAACAAGGCCACACCTACTCCAACAAGGCCACACCTACTCCAACAAGGCCACACCTACTCCAACAAGGCCACACCTACTCCAACAAGGTCACACCTACTCCAACAAGGCCACACCTCCTACTAGTGTCACTCCCTGGGCCCAGCATATACAAACCATCACACTGAGAATAAAACATTGTGATAAAAAACATAATAACCATAAAAAGCAACTTGGAGAGGAAAGGGTTTATTTGGCTTATGGGTTACAATCAACCGTTGAGGAAAGTCAAAGCAAAAGCCTGGAGGTGGGAACTGAAGCCACCACCATGGAAGAGCACTGCTTATGGCTTTGCTTCCAGGCTCTCTGTCAGCTATGTCTCTGTCAGCTGCCTTTCCCATAGAGACATAGAACTATAGCATGCCCAGACCCACTTGTCCAAGGATGGTACCACCCACAGTGAGCTGGACCTTTCTAGATCAATTAGCAGTTAAAAATATTCCTTACAGACATTCCTATAGGTCAGCCCAATGAAAGCAATTCCTCAATAAAAATTCTCTCTTCCCAGGTGTGTCAAGTTGGCAACTGATACTAAACATGACAAAAAAGAGAGCCTTGTGCCATTATCGTGTGAATTGCCAGAGTCAGTTATTTCGCAAACTAACAAAGTTTCACAAAAGTGTCCTTCACAAATATCATGGACTAGTATCAATTTCCTGAGACACTTAGCACCATGAATGGTAGCCTCTTCTCTCCTGGATCTTTAACTAATTAACTAATTGCAGGAGTATAGACTGAGCCTGGAGCCTTCTACATACTAGGCAAGTTCTCCACTGGAGCTATGTGTCCA
This sequence comes from Rhynchomys soricoides, assembly GCA_019843965.1. Taxonomy (NCBI): domain Eukaryota; kingdom Metazoa; phylum Chordata; class Mammalia; order Rodentia; family Muridae; genus Rhynchomys; species Rhynchomys soricoides. The sequence continues at coordinate 119,872 of JADRCH010000358.1, read as the reverse complement.
GACCCTTTGAAATGATTTTTAATTTGTATTTTAAGATAAGTGTGGTGATCAGGCTTGTTTGTCAACTTGATTGGTTCCTGGATGGAATGAGACTTGCTTCTGGGTGGGTCTGGGAGGGGATTTCCAGGGAGATTAATTAAGTGAGGGAGAAAGGCCTTCCCTTCCAGTGGGCCCAAATATAAAAGGTCTTGGAGAAAAGCTGTGCTGCTTTGCCTGATCATCTTTGCTTCTTGCTGGTAAGTATGTCTACTCTGTTGTTGCTGCTCCTGCTGTCATTATTTGCTGACACTGGACTTCTAAAATGGCCTAAAATGTCTCCCTATAAGTCCCCAAGGCCTTTAGTGCCAGATTGGAACCACTGAACCATGTGGCCTCATGGACTCAGCAGCTACTGTGTTCTCTTCTAAAATGGCAGATAGCCATTGTTGGACTACCCAGGCCATTTCATGTAAACAATCCAATAAGTTCCCTTTGTAATGCATATCTGTTCTGCTGGTTCTGTTCTAAAAAACCCTGACCAATACCAAAAGGTACTAAGTTACCCAGGCTGGCCATGAACTAATTCTGTAACCCAGAAGGCCTTAAATTTCTGATCCTTTGGCAAGATCAAGTGGGTTAAGGGGCAGCAGCCTGAAGCCCCTCCACATGCAGATGAGGTATCCCTAACATCTCAGACCAAGCCAATAGAAAGCATCTGCTTTTAGACCCCAACCCACCCCAAAAATATATAAGACCCTGTCCACAAGAAATACAAGAAAATTATTTCATCAAAGATCAAAGCTCATCTGAGAGAGTCTGTCATGTAAGAGCTGTAACACTTTTGGGGAAGAGAGTTCTCTCTCTCAAAGCTTGTGCTGCTGGAAGCTACTTGAGCCTACTGAGGTCACTTCACCAACTCCGGAGCTGCGACTGCAGAAGAGACCCAGCGGCTTGCCCAGATCCGACTAATCCCTGCTTGTGCTAGCCCACAGTGTAGGGTCTCCCTGCTGCTGAGAAGTAGTCACTGCAGAAGACTGACTCCTCTCCCCATCAGAAAGTACAACTCTTTCACCATTGGGGCCAGGCCAGAGCTCTGTAGAGCTCAGATCTCCGCAGACAGTGTCCAGTACACAGACTGGCAATCCTTCTGCCTCAGATTCCTAAGTGACTGAGATCATAAGCTTATGCTACCAGATCCAGCTTAGCCCATCCTTTGGGCATGGATCCATAGAATGAAGGCCATTGCCCTTCTGAAAAGCCAACAGATACACAAAGACAGTGTTTCTGAAATGACCAAGAGACATGTGAACAGATTTCAGTAAAAACTAAATGATGTAGACATTTTAAATCTCAATCCAGGGTTTCTACCCTACTTTTGACCACCCAGTTCCCTGATAAAAGACACACACAACCTTATCTTTGTAATAAGCCTTAATCAGTACAAGAACTGGACAGATATCTACCCTCTATGCTATTAGAATCTACTTTCCCATCAATAACCCCGAGTTATTACTTCCTATGTTTCATCTGGTCTGCTCTTAACTCCAATTGGGCAGCCCTCAGGGCCACATTTTCATATGTCTCCAAGGCCCCAGAGTCACTGCTCTGTGTGCCTTTCCAAGCTGGGCAGGCAGAGGGGTACCAGTGGAAGACCTGCAGGGGAAAGCAATGCTGTGGATCTGTGGTATTTCAAAGTGAGAGGGTCTCTTACCAAGAATCTCCTGTCCTGGTAACAAGGCTGAGACACAGCCTGAGCTGTGGGTGCAGGAAAACGCCTGGGATTTGTGGACCTCTAGGGAGCCAGGGAAAGTATCTCATTTGAAATTCACCCCAACCCCCCACGAATTCAGTTGTTCCTTCCATCTGCAAAGCTTCATGGGATTTGTAGCACTTGGTTAGCTAGGACCAGATCCAGAATCTAATCATCATATTGGACAACTAATTCCAAACTTGGGCCCAGAAGCAACACCTCATTCCAGGGATGGTAATTAACTTTTGCAGCTAGACACTACATGGACACTTACTGTATGTCTCCTTCTAGATCATGGTGACATATTACTGACAGAGGCATCTGCTTCTTTACTCCATAAATTAGATGCCATTTATAAGGATACAGCCAGAATAGCTAGAGCTACAGCTCTAGCAGAGAGTGGTTGTCCCCAGGCTAAGCCATTATTCCCGGTGATTTGATGAACTAGACATCATTCATGGGCAGAGAATGAGTCGACGGGGTTGCTTTATTATAGGAGCGCACAGTATGTTCCCTTCTTATTACAGTCTGGTTTTTCTACCAGGCATGTGCCACCAGAAGGAGTCTGCTGGTTGTCACTGTTCACTCAGGAAATTGTGCCAAGGTTTCTGATGTTCCATGGGTAGAAATTCCCTGCCGCAGGTCCGGAATGATTGTGAGAGGCACTTTGAAAAAGAAGGTCACTAAGAGCTCCTTTCTAGTACGATTTAATATTTATCCCACACAAAAAGTGGTGCAGGGTGACTTCGTTCACCAACGCCAAGCCAGACGAAGATTTGGCCAGCTGTAGAGCTAAGAAGATGAAGAAGGAAAGAACTGGATCCTCCCATCCCGGGTGTCTTATGACCTCCAAAGTAAGCTATGGCACAGGTATGCGTGTGTGCCCTTGTGGTATGGGCGAACACACACACACACACACACACACACACAAGATTTTCAGACACACACACAGAGAGAGAGAGAGAGAGAGAGAGAGAGAGATTGCAATGGTTCATCTTGAGTACAGAGAGACAGAGAGATGATGGCGAACATGGATCAGGAGATAGAATACAGCTGAGCCTGGACCCTTGTGGATTCTTGGCAACTTCTCTTTGGAATTAAGAGACTGTCTCTATTAGGGACATGGCCCCACTGCAAAAGTGGGCTCCACTGAGCACACCCTCTCCCATAGCCTCACCCCTCTAGCATTTTGGCCATGAGCCCTGCTGTCATCAGAAAGGGAGGGTCCAGGCCCTAGCTCTGACACCACTGCCCAGCTGTTTGGGAGGGTGCACATTAGCCTGAAGGTAAACCACACACCAGCATTGGGAGTATCTGAGAGTGGCCACTGAGTCCACCTTGCTCACTAGGGCCTGGGTTTCTTGCGAG
>JADRCH010000358.1:62914-108105 GCA_019843965.1 Rhynchomys soricoides | reverse complement strand
GCGCACTGGGCCTGCAGAGGAAGAAAAGAAGACAGTTGAGCCAGGAAATATATTGTCAGCAGACAGCTGAAAAGTGAATGGGACCAGCAGAGTGAAGCCGGTGACAGCTGCACCAGGAGAAGCCGAGCTGAGCAGATAGGCTGGAACAGTTGGTGTAGTTTGAAGCTGCTGGTGGGGAAATTGGAAGAAGAGACCATTTAAGCACACTGTTGGGAAACTGAGGGAGGAACAGTTGGGAGAAATCTTTGAAGGGGCTGAGCTGGAAACTGGGAGGAGGGCTGGCAGGGGGTTAAGAGAACTGGTTACTCTTTGTAAGAAAAGGAGACATTAAAAGAAACATTAAAGGAAAAAAACTAAGAAACCCTTCCACCCCCCCACATACACATTTTACAGGTGGCACCCAATGTGGGGCATGAGCGCAACCTTTGGGACTTGAAAGATGGTGAACTCTGCCTGGGCAGGGCAAAGCTAGAGGAAACTCTGGTGGAGGTCTCTAGTGGTCCTGATATGCAAATTGGCCATCCCCCTTGGGAATAGGAGTGAAAGACTAATCGAACCATCTAGTAGCTGGCTCTCTCTGAAGTTTCCCTCAGGATTTCTGGTGCACAAACAGGGACCAGACTTCATGGGTACTTTCTAGACACAACAGATGGCAATGTTTGAGTATCAACAGTGTGTGCAAAAATGTCCACCATAGCTTTCTCCCCCTGTATATTTGGCCTGAAAACTGTCGACTCCTCCTACAGAGATTAGTAAGCTTGTCTCCATGATCAAGCTACATGCTATATACCCTGCCTCCATTTATCTGTGTGCAACAATACCGCCTCATTGTTCAGCTGTATGCAATAACCCCACTTCTTTGTTCATCTGTATGCAATAGCCCTGCCTCCTGTTCAACTTTGCATAGCATACACATTGAGCTTCCAGAATAATGAGGTTTCCCCATCAGAGACCACAGCTTTTCTGTGTATCTGCTTGTGTTGGCTTTCCTTCATTTTCGCACCTCTAGAGTCAGGTATAAGTCCCTGGGGCCAGTGCAGGATATAGCAGGAAAGTTTACAGAAAATTATTAACTTGGCTTCTCAAGGCATGGATGGAAATCTCAAGTCTCAACTCTTGAGAGAGTAGTCATGGTCACAGCTGAGAAGGGATTAAAAGCTGTGACCAGGACCTGCTGATAGGACATCGAAGCAGTACCTGGGATTGTCCCCAGAGGGTCATTCTGCTGCCCAACTGCCTGCATCTCATGTGCTTAGCTCCCAGTGCTTCCCACAGATTCTGTGAGCTACCTCTTACTTTCCCAGTAAATTCCTCCTCCTTCCACACTGAGTAGAGGTAGCTTGAAATCTGATCCCTCCCTGGTATAGACAATGAGTAGACCATTAAACACTACAACACTTACAAAAAGGAGGATATAGCAAATGGTCCCCGTCATGGGAAAAAGACACGGGGACCTCCAGGTACTCCCTAGCCTTTACTAGCAACTTCCATCTTCAGGACTGGGCATGGAGCAGACCAATGGCTGGACTGTGTATCTTATGAGGGCTTGGTTTAGTACTGGATGCCTCTTGGTGAATAACAACACTACTGGGAATGCCTCCCCTAAGTCCGAATACCTCAGGGTATAAAATGAAATACACACAGGAAATTGGAGAAAATTAAGAGTCTCCATGTAACTAAATACAAGGTGCCAGATTGTGGGGTTTTTTGCCCAGGGAACAAATTCTCAGAGCTGTTTCTTTCTGTATATAATTTTTAAGAGGAAGGGATCATTGGTGTATCAACCTTTACATCATCAGATCTTAAGGAAGTAGAGTTCATTTAGTCAGAAAATAATTGATCACAGCTGGCTATATTTTATATATCTCGTGAGTCACCTTGATGGCTTTCTGGAAGCTGGTGGGTGTAATTCATCCTGCAGTTGTTGCTTATCCTCAAACTGCAGAGGCAGCACAGGGCTGAGGTAGTTGGGAATAAAATGACAGATGTGGGCAAGACATTGTCCACAAGAGAGCAAAGTTTGATTCCCCTAAATTCTTAGGTTGAAATTCTAGTTCCCTGGGTGAATGAGTTGGCAGGTGGGAGATGATTCTGAATGTCTGGGCCTAACCCAATCCCTAAAGGTTTCCAGGGTTCCGCTCTTGGTGGAACTCTGAGGAGGTGGGGTCTAAAAGAGGGTTTTAGGTCATTGGGGGCTCTTAAAAGGGGGTGTTTAGCCATAGATGGAGCTTCTTTTTATTTTTTGTCCCTTGGCCATAAGGTGAGCAGTTTCACCATGTACTCCAGCCAATGATGTGTTTGTAACAGTGCACATCACAGTCTGGAGCCTCCAAACTTCAGGGCAGAGTCAACATTCCCCATCCCTAAGTTGGTTCCCACAGGTGTTCAATGTGACAGGCTAACACATGTGATTCCCCAAACATAACACCCTTGCAAGAGAGACCCCAGAGAGGGAAGCAGGTGAGAAGATGGCAGCCATCTCTACAACCCAGGGACATCAAATCTGCCGAATCTTTACCTGGACTTCTCAGGCTCCAGAATTTTGAGAAACAATTGCCCTTGAACATAAATAACCCCAGCAGATGCCAGCAGGTGGCCAGGATAATAAACACATCACACTGCAGAAGGAGCAGTGTGTGGGAAAGTATAGTTGTAATGTCACAGAACGTATACAGGACATGGAGGACCTGGTGGGCATCTCCCAGGGCTTAGGAGGTCACTCCACTGGGAAAGTTTTTGCCTCATAAACATATGGATATGAGTTTAGTTCCCAGAATCTACATGTGTTTGTTTGTTTGCTTGCTTGTTTGCTTGTTTGCTTGTTTGTTTAGACAGCTGTGATGGTGTGGGTTTGTAATCCCAGTGCTGGAGAAGCAGAGCCAGGAAGATCTCTGAGGCTGTCTGGGCAGTAAGTCTGCTTGTCTTAAAAGATGATACATGATCATCTACTGCCTAAGGATACATGCTGGTGACAGTTGTCTCTTATTGACTTGAAGGTCCTCCTGTCATACATACAGCAGACATGGAAGTACTTGGTCAGCTACCTGTGCCTCCTAAGGGTTATGTAACCTCATTAATGTAGAGACTACAGCAGACAGAAGATTCTGTGGAGCTGGGATCCTATGTACTGGGACCATAGAGAGCTAATGTCTTGGAGTTTGAGATCATAACTGTCCGGTTATCTTGGCTCTTTTTGTGCTGCCCAGACGCCAAAATCAGCCAGAGAGATGAGGGAAAGCCTCCTCACATCCCTCTGGCTCTGCAGGCACCAGGTAAGGCATTAGAATTTGAGGTCCAGAAGGGAGGCTGGGTGGCTTCCATAGTTGCAGTGAACAATGGACCCAGAGTCAGAAACAACTGGGAATTTTTCTATGCTGGCCAAACCAACAGCCTTGGAATCTCTGCCTTGTTTTCCAGAGTGCTTCACCTGTGCAGATTAAGCTCCTACCAGCTCAGCAGGGCACATACATGGAGCGGGGTGCCCAAGGTGAGCACGTGCCATCTCTCCGACTGGGTTACAGTTGGAAATGCCTTCAAAGTGAGGTAGTGGTTTGGGGCTCTGTGTGACATTTTAAGCTGTTCATTATTTTATCCAGTGACTTTTCTTTCTTTGTAATTAGAGATGAGGAACATTCATTCCTGGGTGACACAGCTTTTTCTGTGCCATCTGTGGGTTTCATTGAGCTGCCAGACAATGAAAACCCAGTCTGGCTATTTTATTTGGCTGACTATCCAGGGGTGGAATCCTGCTAGATCAAGGCCTCTTGGGGAACCATGAGCACCTGAACACACCCTAGGAAAGAAAGAGTTCTGGAAATGTGGTTTCCAGCTCACTCAAACCTTTCTCAGATTCAGCAATCCTCAGCAAAGGGTTTTTCCAGGAGTCCAAAAAGCTTACAGGAGATTTTTACTTTGTTTCTTAATGGTTCCTAAAGAAAAAGAAAAAGAAATTACCCTGAGTGAAAGCAGACTCTCCTGCTCTCCGATATGCACATGTATGTGCGCATAATGTACAAATACACACACATCCACATATACACACATATGCAAACACATGCACATGCAGACACATACACATGCGCATACCTACATACATACACAGACCATGCAGTGATGTGATCAGAGGTTTTTCTGGAAGCCATGGTGTGCTCAGCTAAGTACAGAGCTGGGGTCACCAGCCTGGTGGACATGTTCTCCTCTATCCCCCATGCCTGCTCCAAGTGAATAAATGTCCTTACAAATTAAGTACCTAGATCCTATTGAGCAGCTACCAAATTCACTATTCAGAGTTACACACATGGCTATGGGTCTTAGCAAGCTGGCCCAAGGCTGTCCAACATTGCCCTATGTGGGGTGATCTGGGAAGCTGTCACTCAACCTCTTTGATCATTTTTAATGACCATTGTTCATGAGCCAGGGACAACATGGGAAGCGGACACATTAAAAACTTTTAAAAACTTCTTAATTAATATATTATTTTAAAAAGTGCACTGTGTGTGTGTGTGTGTGTGTGTGTGTCATATGTATATGAAATCTGAAGATCCCCTAACATTCCAGCTACAAATATGTCTTCCAAGTCATACCTGAGAAATCACTTTCAGGATTGACCTATTACATAAAATACATAATATGCCACCAGAGAGATCTCATAAGATTGTAATGATACTCTGGTTTTGAATATGCAATGTATTCAAAAGTCATGGTCCAGAGGCCAAGTTCAGAAGACTAGGCTGGACAAAGTGAGCAGACTGGGGAGGCTGAGGGGCCCCTCCATACTTGGATGAGTCTGGAGCTGCCCGTAACAGAATCTGACCCATAGTCTCCTCTGGCTCCTAAAGAGAAGTAGAGCTCCACACCTTCTTGGTGTGCCTCTAGATGGGGAAAGAGGTAAAGAGAGGGGCTCCCTTTCAGTAGAGGGAGAGGCAGCTTGTCCTGGGCACATTTTCTCTGTGGTTAAAGAACATCCTGCATCTCAAGTCCTGGAGCTGAGCCTTCTTGTCTGAGCATTGTTCCAAAGCTGTAGCTCCCACCTCAGATGACAGGCCTTTGCAGAGAGAGAGAGAGAGAGAGAGAGAGAGAGAGAGAGAGAGAGAGAGAGAGACTGACTGCTGGGACTGAGTTGCAGGCATCAAAACTTTCCATTAGACCAGCTGGGCAAGATGAAGCTCATTTTAATTTGAAAAATGAGCATTTTTGATAGTTATGGCCAATATTCATTTGTGTGTGTGTGTGTGTGTGTGTGTGTGTGTGTGTGTGTGTAGACCTCCTATGCCCCAGCCTAGCTTTGAACTCTCTGTGCAGCTGAGGATAATCTTAAACTCACAACCCTCTTGCCTCTATCTCCTGAGCATTAAGGTAACAGGCTCTTCCCTATTTTAGTCTTCTCTGAAACGCAGCCAGGAAGGACCAAGCTGTAGTCTTTCTGTTCACAAACAAAGGACCTGATGCTGCCTCTTTGCTTCTCATCCACAGATAGAGGAGAGAGGCATCTTCTCCCCCAGAGACCTGCCTTTTGCCCTTGCTTCAGGTAGGACATACTTTCTGCCTGAAGCATTGTCACAGGGACCCAGCAGCCCTTGGAGGAAGCCATGGTTTCACAGCCCACACAGGGTCCATGTGCGGACAGTCTTGCTCTGCTCCAGCCCTGAGAGACAGCTAGTACCTGACATTGAAACCTAAAAGCAAGAAAGAGTGGTCCAATGTCCCTATAGGCCTGTGTATGTGCTCAGGGTCCTGAACAACAGCTACCCAGGATTATCAATATGAGTAGTTCACTCTTTGTTTTAAGCAAAAATACTTGTTTTTAGATGCCAGCCCACTTTCCTAGACCTCATCATCCAGAAAAACAATGCACTGTGTTGTCTCTTGGCTACACTAGAGCCCATACTCCCCCCTCTACCGTTCCAATTGAAACCAGAACCTCTATTAACATCAGGAAACTCCCCAGTGCTGATATCTACCCTGTAGACTGGGCTAAGTATGTTCTCAGAAACACAGGCTTGGCTCTGCCTGGAACGCCACTTGGAAAATACTTGAAATTTCTGTAGAAGGACATTTTCTCAGTTTGGAAAAAGTTATACAGAGAAAGTAGAAACTAGACTCTGGGCCAGCTCCTAGCACTCCACTCTCCTTCCTCTCTTTGTCCCTGGAGGTTTCTGATGTCATGGTCCCAAAATAGAGAGACACGCCCAGCTATGACTAGGGGCTAGCCGTTTGATAACTCCCAAAAGGAAGCTTCAGTTCCAGGCCCTCAAATTGACACACATTTTACTTTCTTTGCAATAAGTAAAATGCACAAGATCAGGATTTTATAGTTTAATCCAAAACGGTGATGACTATGTCACCTAACTTTCTTAATGCAGGAAGAGCTTAGAAAAGAGACACAAGGTGCTGGCAGAAGGTGAGAAATGGGACACAGAATTTCCTCCCATGACAAGTGAAACCATATGTAGGGACTCTCTTCCACATATGGCCATCCTTCTATTCAGTGGAATTCATTCAGTCCCGACCCCAGTGTCTTAGTTTAACTGTCTCTTCTAAACTGTCCTTTGGAGGAAGAGGTCAACATATCTTTAGATATGTTTGGTCTGGATACAATCAGAGAGTGACAAGCAAAATGCAAAGTGATGTTGCAGAGCAATGCTGGTCAACTAGGCCTGTGAAAGGTTTTCACAACCCTGAGGACACCTTTACATCATACCTCCTCCTTCGACATGAAGTTCTAAGATAAGTCCACTGGAGCTGGAATCCCAACTGATTGTAAGCTACTTCTGGAGCTCATCCCAGGAGCCCATTGAACCATACAGAAGGGAAACCACAACATGCAACCCCTCTCACTCACCATGCATGTCCTCACTCAAGGGCCTCAGTGCATCTACCAGACTGCTCACTTTCCCCACCAGGAGCAACTACTACAGTCACAACACAAGTTCTTTGCTTTCTTTTCCTAGTAGGTCAGTCTATCTGCTTCTCTTTAGATTTCTTCAGGAGTCTGCCTCTAGAGTCTGCTGCTACTGGTGTGTGTGTGTGTGTGTGTGTGTGTGTGTGTGTGTGTAATTATGACTTCCCTCGTTACCAATTGCAGTATTGGGAAGGAGAACTACAATTAACACCCTCCATTCAAGAGAAGGGAAAGGAAACATCAACAAGACCCATCTATGGCAAGTTGAAAACCCAGTAAGATGTAAGAGTCTCTTTGAAAGTGACTCCCGTGCTCTTCATTGTTTCCCAGAAATGCTGTGCTTAGGCTGCTCTCCTCAAATTATTTTGTGTTCTAGAACACTGAAGCCCAAAGCCAACTTTTTCTCTTGTTTTGTGTCTATACAAACTGATACAGTGATTTTAAAATTACTGTGGGTTACACATAAGCCCACCCACACTTCATTATGTAGAAATCCATTTCTTTTGTTTTATGTTGCATTTGTCTTTCTAGTTCAAACTGGTCTGATTCCTTTGTTTTGTCCTATTTTGCTTTGTTTGTTTTTATTTTATATTTTTATTATTATTGTTTTGTTTGTTTGGATGCCTGCTTGTGGTCTAATGAGAGAGAGCAAGCCTGTGGCTGAGAATAGATGAGGAGATGCAGAGGTTTGGAAGGAACTGTGAAAACATATAAAAAACAAACAAAACAAACCCTGAACCTAAAAACAAATAAATAAGTCAAAATTTAAAACTTTGTGGGTTATACATGAATCCATGGATGGTTGGGTTGTGCTCAACCCTCTAAAATTCTTGTTTTTCTTTGACAGGGTCTTTTGGCACCCCAATCTGGACTGGGACTCACTATATAGCCCAGGCTAGCCTCAAATACACAACAATCTTCCTGTCTCAGCTTCCAGAATCCCAGAATTAAATACTCAACTAAATTATTTGTTAAATTCTAATTGCATTTTGATTTAGTATGTGTATGTTTACATATGTTTGTAACCGAAGATGTGGAAGGAGGAAATGTTGTCCTCACATGTATGTCCATTTGATTTTCATGTGTCCACAGCTGCTTTGCAGGCTGGGACTGTTTTCCTAGACTTTTGACCTGTATGTTTCAGTAGCCACTCAGCTTCAGTGTGGGGAGAGAATGCTCCGCACTAGGTAACTCTTAAAGATGTGTTTAGGGTTGACATGTAAACCAGTATGGAACTTGAGTGCCTCGGTGTGGGCGGAAGCATGAGAGGCAGACTTTACTCGTCCCTGGTCACCTGGGCTTAGGCAATGGAGGTTGTATGAGAATATCTTGGCCTCTGGTGGTGGGTGGACTTTAAATGCCCTCCAGCAAAGGGCTCAATAGGGGTGAAATGTTTATTATGGCCTTCAGAATGAAAGCGTCCACAGGAGCTGAGGACAGGCTCGGGGTAGCACATTACAAGGCTCTGGCCAGATCTCTGACTGGTACCTGAGGTAAAGGGATAAACAGTCTGTGTGCCAGGTTGGAAGGTGGGACATCATGCTGTCTCTTTGTTTTCTGGAGAAGAGGCTCAAGGAAGATGCCATGGTGACCCAAGCCCATCCCTGACCCCTGACTCATATGACCTCTGGGCAGATAGAAGGTCCCAACATTCAGGGCAGCACATGATACCCAGACTTACAAAGGGACTTAGCTTATCTGGGTACACTCTAGAATAGACCCAGGAAAGACCCGGAGCCTTAGCCTTTAGGGCAGGCTTGTCCCTCCTAGAGACACATGACTATGGACCTTAGCCTATGTCACATCTTCTACGTCTCTCAAGGCTTCAGGGATAATATGCTACTCTCTTCTGATTCACTCTTAATGTCAGCTATTGGTTGAAATTTTGTCATTTCTTTAGTAATGAGCTAACCAGCAAACAGTGATTTTTCACTTAGAAGACAGGTGTAGTTATGGAAAGACATGTTGGCACCAGGAGTTTGAAAGCCAGTTTTAGCTATTGCCTTGCCAAGTGACATGACACAGTATGTCACTATTTAGGTCCTTGTTTCTACACCAGCAAAATGAGAGCTAAGCGAGGCTCTTGCCTTTGATTCCCATCTAGTCTCAACTCCCACGGAGAGCTGACATAATAGTACTGGCTTCAACGCCCCCTGCTGGTAGGCACATGAACTGCTTGATCTTCTTCCAAACAATGGCTGGTTACTGCAGCAGTTTTTATTGTCTAGCATCATAATGAGAGCAAAGAACACTGACAGGATGTCCTGGAGAGGTGGATCTATTGCTTCTAAAACTGGCTGCAGCCAGCTCACAGCACTAGTGAGCAAGCTCATCGACACACAGTTCCATCTCTTCAGACCTCTGGAGGATGTGACAAAGGGTTCAGGCAGGGGCTTAGGAACCACAAACTGGGAGGTGGGGTTTAGCATACACCTCTGAACATCCATCTTTAATAGCAAACTGGCCATATATCTGAGCCTAGTATCCACTAACACTCAGCACCTCAGTCACAGCGGGTCATGAGAGCAGGCAGTGCCCGCTGGGAGGGAAGGTCCACTCTTAGTCTCTAGGCTTATTCCTCTTCCCTGAGAATGGTCTTATGGCCCTTGTCACCACTTCCAGCTCGGCTCTCACATGAGATGGTGTTTATTGATACCAAACAATGCTCCAGCTGCTATGCAGAACATCTGGGTAACAGCTGCTAGGCCCCAGCTGAGACTTTTGTAATCGCTTGGAGATGATTCGTGAGCACAGCACATACAGTACATGTTCCACTACTCAAGAGAATCTGAGATAACGACATTTCAGGCTGTTTGAGGCACTTGTGGGGTGTTGGGTGTGGGTCCAGGAGGGAAGTATGTCTTGTTCAGGGGTATGTACGGATCAACTGAAAATGTCATGGTGATCTGTGCACAGGTCCCCCCTCCTGTGCCTCCACAAAAACCACCTAAGTACCAACCATTCTAGAAACGTGTGTCTCACTGTGACACCTAAGGTTGGACATTGGGAGAGCGTCTTCCTTATCTCCACCATGCACTCTGAAATGCTACTCCCTTGAGGCTAGAGGCGGTGGCAGAGTGGCAGGGACAGCTGTGGAGCAAGGCAAAAGAAAGATTACTACGGGCGATACTATGTTCTCCTTGGGGAATAGATACTCTGTATTCCTTTCTCTTCTCCCCTGTAGACCTGGAACAAAAAGTGCCGCTGCATTTGTTGCTAGAGGTAGAACTCGGAAAGACTTACTCAAGGCCACAGAACAAACCAGTTGTTTTAATCCAGTAGAGTTACTATCACCAAATACTGCAGATGAAGCAATTTATAAACAACAGAGAAGTTTGCTGCTCTTGGTTCTAGACAGAAGGAAGCCTGAGATGAAGGCCCAGCAGATCGGTGGGTGGCTGGTGGAGGCTCATTTTGTGTCTCAATGGCTGCCCTTTTTCCTTTCTATTAAGTTGGTTCTTTCTCACCATCCTTGACCCCCCACCCCCACCCCATGCCTATTGCCCCCACGCTCCACGACAGGCACAGTTTTTCTTCTGTTTTGTGACCCATTTAATTTAACCAGAGCCATCTGTGTGACCACTGGATTGGGACTACTCACAGGAGGCTGGTAGAGTGACCATTAGGTTGGTACCTGAAGGCACTCGCTCCAGTTTCCCCTGAATCTGCCAGTAGCAATAGTTCATCAGTGTACAGTGAGTCCTGTGAACCTCTTCCATCCATGCCTGGCTGTTGCAGGGCTAATCTTTGCAGCCCCAGTGCAGACCTCTTTCAGCTGCTGTGAGCTCATGATTGCAATGGAGGAGATAGCATTTTGCAGCTAGGATTACAGGTGTGCACCACCACACCCAGATAGCACCTCCAATCGCTGTTGGAAAAGAAGCTCTAATCCATTAGCAGGCTAGCATTTCACACCAGTCCTTATGTTTAAAGCTTGGGATGGCTTAGATAAGCAACCTTTGGGCTTGACCCTCCACTTCCCACAGTCGTTTTACTGTTAGTCTTCCTTAAGGTGCCAGAGAGCAGACTTGAGTCCTGTAAACAGTCGTCACTTACTACTTTATGATTTATGTGCTGATAAGTGGCCAGCGCATGCCCAGAACACTCAGTCCCTGGTACTGGAGCTGTTGTAGATCCCGTGTTCATGGCTGCAGCTCACTTGCACGGGGCCTACTGTGGCAGGCCAAATGGTGACAGGGTCTTTGTTTCACCAGCTCTTGAAAAAATGAACAGCTAAGAGTTGCAGACCATTTAAGCAGAAGTTTGGTTAGCAAAGCTAAGCAGAGCGCTCCAACAAGAGGCTATCCCAAGGTGATAAGCAGCATGTCGGGTTCTAGGTTGTGGATTTTAAAGAAGATTCTATGAATATTTATGAGGTGGGTCGCATATTCACGGAGTAAAATTACCTATTTTCTGTCCCAAATCATGGTGGACCAGATCTTCCCTCTGGGAACTTTCCCTTCAGGAGCTCTACAAAAGAGTAGGGGTGCCAAACCGTGATTATAATCACGTGAAGTCTTTGAGTATACCGAGTCTACTCACTGCATGAGTGGGTAAATGTGTCTAGCTGCAAAGACGCATCCACACAACCATCTGGAGACACAACCATCAAGGTGTACCTGCAGTTACCTTGGTTACTCATCCAACTCCCTGCCCATCGGCAGTCTCTGGGTAGAATCCTTCCTGGAACAGGTGCAGCATCACTGAAAACCAGTTCCCCTCACTCTTTACTCTCATAATTGACAAGAATATGTGAAAGGACAAGGTGCCTGAGAAGGCTCCTCAGGGGTCTCATGGGCATTGGGCAGAACCTGTCAAGACCAGCTCTGCTCCCTCCCAAGCCCCGTTCTTCCTGTTATCAGTCAGCTTGCCTCTCTCATACCTATTGCGGATGTGGCTCTTCTATCTCTTCCTTGGGGGTCTCTACCTCGCCATTTCGACACTAGCATTCCTTTTTTACTCAGTCATTTGTTTTTACCATAACAGTACTGTGTGACAAGCATTGTGTTAGGGACAAAGTGGCAACTAAGATAGAAACCATCCAGAATTTTTAAAAAGTGTCATGGAGTTCATATGCATGGAAACTAGAAGAAGGGCCAGGGGGTGGAGGTGTGAGCACAAACTGAAGTAAGACACCCCGAAAGAGAGGGATAAGGGGCAGGAACTAGAAGGCCCAGTTTTGTGGACATCTGAACTGAGACTTGAACTACAAGAAGCAAGAGACTTTGGAAGTTGAAGAGACATGTTCTTGAGAGACAAAAAGGCCTAACATTGGGAGAAGCTTAGCTTAGGGTTCAGGGGTCGGCGCATTGTGGCTGGGTGCTTACAAGATAGGCAGTGCTTGATGAGCCAGTGTGTGCCACCCAGAGTAAGGACAAGCTAAAAGGGTGGCAGCCATAGGTGAATTGCTTAGCTCTCCTTTCTGGAGAGAACCTAACAAGAACCAGGAGTCTCCAGCCACAGTGCCAACAAGAACCACTCATAATATCTGACTCTAGGCTACCCTGTGCCTCCACTAGCCTGTGCAGGGTTGGGAGAGCTGGGGCTCCAACATGGTGCTCCCTCTAGGCTGGCCGTCCTTGGCTACACTGCTGAGCAAGGCTCTCTGTTACCAGGTAGCTTCTGCCTTTCCTTCACAAGGGTCATCTGCTTCTTCTGGGCTGCATGCTTTCTCCCAGTCACCTCCTGCCTGTGCTCTCTTTCACTGGCCCCAGCACCCTATCCTCACCAATGCCACCTCATCTCCCGTGACCCAGAGAACCTGGCTCCTAAGAGCAGGCTGTAAGGACAGCACATTCTCACTTGGGGCTGTAGAGAGCCGTGGAGAAGATGGTGCCTGGAACCCCCACCACCACAATGAGCAGCAGACGGACTTGGTGTGGTTTCTGGACTCAGCGCCAATAAAGCGTTTTTAAAGGATTTGGCGTGAGAACGGTAAGTGAAAACCAGAACTGACTTCCAACTTCAGCTAAACCTCTAACTTGAATGAGGAGAGAGAAGATAGAGGGAGGGATAAATCTTGGGACAGATCCCCGCTTGTCCCTGTTCTGTTCAAAAGACCCTTGGGATGCACAGATGGAAATGTAACTTCTGACCCACTGAAGCCCCCTTGGATGCTGCTGTCAAAGCAACAAGGCTGGCATGCCATGACCTAGCAGTTCGGCAGGAGAAAGCTCACCTATCTCTGGGGTCGCAGACTCTGGCTAACTCCAGTGTTAACCTCTGTGGGATGATGCAAGCTGCCCCGGGACAGAGCGTCCTTTTTCTGGTTATTTTCTATTTAACCAACGCTTCTTCTCTAACCTCTCTCCATCCCAAACAGCTTCTTGCACATCTTCAGACTCTCCAGTATCCATCACCTAGACTTTGACACAGAAGTGCCCAGGAGGCAGCAGAGTGCCCAGGATCTGAGTTCCCTCTTGATCCCAGCCGTGAGCCTTCAGCCCCTCCAGCTGCCTTGTACACTGAGCATTTCTGAGCAGTTTCCTACTGCCTCCTTTCTTCTTGGCTTTCTTCTCTGTTTTCAGGAACGAGTGCAGCATCATGGGAGACTGCTAATGAGCCCCTGCCTAGTGCAAATACAGGGCATGAGTGGACCTGCAAAAGGAGTGACTCTCAGGTCCTTTCACTTCCAAAGAGGAAAAGGAACCCTCCAGGCACCACAGCCTTCGGGGGGGGGGGGGAACACAACAACAACAACAACAACAACAACAACAACAACAACAATTCTCTTCCGTGAACAAGAGAGGAAGTGCACTGGCCCCAGAAGCCTCTGGATGCTGGCCTGGAGAAGCTGGAACACTTTGGCGCCATCCTCCCCGGAAGAAAGCTCTCTTGTTCCCGGTGCACAAAGGATGGACTCAGGGCAGGCGACAGGACTTGAATGCTAATGGCCCAGGGCGATTGCAGGCTGTGATTCTGCTCGGCAGAGAGGCCAACCTGCTGCTGGGGCTGGCTCTATCATGCACCTCATGTGCTGGGGTTGGGGCTGCACCTCTTTCTAGGCACCGATCCCATAGAGGAGACTGCCTGCTGAGAGGGGCCCCACCCTCACCCATCAGGAAGGGAAACTTGGAACTGGGGAGAGCATCTGTCGCAGGCAGCACAAACTGCTAAACATCCGTGCAAACTTGGACCAACAGGTCCTACAGGAATGTACTAACCATCTGCTTTCCTTAGCTTTTTTTTTTTTTTTTTGAGCAAATTATGTTTATTATGCTAATTTATTTTAATGTCAACAACACTGAAAGTCACAGTTGTCTCTAAACAACATCATTATATATCTCATTCTGGCTTGTTTCCAACAAGGCTTTTTTTTCCCCTACTGGGAATGCAACAGGAATGAATGCATATCAAAAGGTAGATTTATGCACAACTGTGCCTACGATATAAAACCCTAGCTTCAGGAACTCGGGATTGCCTGCTCTCCCAGAAAACACAGGCTGGTAAAAGGAGAGGTCATAGGGTGAAGCCCCAGGCAGCGGCCAGTTCAGGCCCTTAAGGGATCTCCTGGCCAGGGACCTTTACTAATGTCTTTGCGTTCCAAGAGAGAGACCCTCAGGCATCTGCTTTTTTTTTTCCCCCGTTAATCTTCTCCTCCCTCAGAAAATCCTCCCATTGTCCAAATGGTCTCTGAAGAGGACTGAGGTGCCTGCACCCATGACTCACTGGGAACTGCTTTACCACACTCAAAAACGAAGGCACTATAGGATGACCACAGCGTGATTAAGTTATGATGGCCTTACCTCACTCCACAGTGACCAATCAAGTTCATATTTCCAGAAGAGTGGGCAGAAGAGGAGAGCCCTGGCTGAGGCTATGGCAGCAGGACCACACCTTCAAGACACTCCGCCTCATTGCAGTGGGCACAAACTCCCTGGCTGCAAGCTGAAGAAGTGCCAAGTAGCCCTTATGCCGACCCAAATAGTTCATCAGTTAGGTAATAAGGCAAGTGCAGCTTCCTGGGAGGAACACTGGGTCGTCAGAGGCCAGGAACAGTGAACACAGCCCACCTGCAGGAAGGACTAGCGTTCTTCACTCTTCCTGTGATGACAGGAGTAGCTGCAGACACATGCGTATTGGAGGGGACCGTTGCCTGCCTACCCTGGAAGCCCAGAAAAGCCTTGGGTGACTTGTCAGTAGTCAAGGGCTTGGGGGCGTCCTTGCTAATATTTGGGTTCAAAGCGTAGGTCAAGCTGCAGGATTTAATATTGGGAGGCTGGAAGGGTTGCAGGAGGAAGCCTTTGCCCTCCACTGTCGGCAGGCCTGGTAGAGAGCCCATCAACAACTAAGCTCATGTTCACACAGATGGCCACTGGAGTTTTCAGACTGGGAGAGAGGGTAAAGGACCGTTGGAGTCTGAGCTGCAGGGAAATGGGTCTCAGCTGTTGGGGACACGTGACCATCAAGGTCCTGGAGACCCAATGAAAACTTGGTATTTTCTCCAACCCTAAAATATGTGCAGGGCTCTATCTCCACAAGACGACCCTCCCCCCAGGGGGGATCTTTCTTAGTCCCAGGGAGTGAGTGAGCAGTATATTGTCCTTCAAAGACTAAAACTGTTTGTCTTGTGCACTCTCCATCTCTGTTCTTTCCCCTCTCTAAAATCCTACTCGTGCCAGTTCACCATAAAATAGGTGCCCGAATTATTTAATTGGGAGTCAAGCCTTAACTAGAAGAAATGGATATGAAATTGTGAAGTGTTTTAGGAAAGGAAATGAAGAGCCACAGTTCTCTGTGTTTTCAGATCATTCCAGGAAGAAGAAAGAAGATAAGCTCATTCCAGCTCTCGGCAGGAACTCCAGTGCTGTGCTAACTCAGACACCGACACCTCTAAAGTTTGAAGGCATCGTCTCCAGATCCCTAGAGAAGAACTATGAGGAGGTGGGATACTGGCCACAGGGTGGCGCTGTTGCACAGGGAGCACAGGTTATCCTCAGCCCTGTGGGTGGAGGGTTAGAGGCTGGAACCGCCCCCCCCCCCTCCGGGAGAGTGCCGGCTTGGGGGCGGGCGGGGCGTGGGAGTAGGGTGGGGGCACTTCTAGTCCGTGGTGGCCCGAAGACAGATCGAAAGCCATATCGTAATTCCTTCCATGTCATTCTCAAGCTTTGTTAGGGCCCTGCGGTTCTCTGATGATGGCTGGGGTGATGTCTCGGGGCTAGGCTGAGAACAGATTTAGGGAGTGTGGCTGAATGACGAAGACTTTCGCTATTGTCAGGGTGTGGGCGGCGATTTTAGGGCTCGAAACTGGCAGTGCCCAAGGTGTAAACTAAACTCCGAGGCTACCTGGTTCGCGTTCAGTCTGGCAGGATCCCTCTGCCTCTTTCCCCTGCAAGCCTTGGGAAACGGTTCCCACCCTCAAACGGACGCAGCAGGCGCAGCTGTGCGCCGGGGCCGCCCCCCGCCCTTCTAGGCTGGCTCCTTTGCTGGAGAAAAGCTAAAGTATCTATTGGCACTGGGCTTGCTTCACATGGAGAGATTACCACGTGTCAGAAATAAACTACGTTTCCCGTGTAATCACAGCCCATTTTGGAGAACAGTGACTTGGGATCAAAAAAGAAAGCTATTTCAAAAGCAAATGTCACAAGCTGGTCTTTTATCTTTTTCCGGGGGGGGGGGGAGATGTGTGAAGTGAGGTGGGAGGAGGGTAGGATTTTTAAAACAAACAAACAAACAAAAAAGTCAGTATCTTCTCACAACTGCAGCTGATTTCCTGTGTAAACGAAGACCATGTGATGTTCCATAAACGCTTCCAGCTCCAAATTACAGGAAATGAAAACCATCGTGGAAGAGGGAAGGGTCCAGAACCCATTTCCAGTGCAATAGCATCGCAGCGACATTTCGGTGGGAGGCACGGCAGGCCGCCCCGCACGTACCTGTAGGTAATTAGGCCCTGCTCCTGGGCAGCCCGGTGGCCGCGGCCCCAGCCACTGTTCCCTGGGCGTGCAGAGCCTGGGCGGTGGCGCGATCACACCCACCGCGCACAGTCTACAACTCAGCCTTTCAATTAGAAGGCGAGCTGAGAAAAGTCCTCTTTTCTTTCTGCACGCCTCGCCGAGGTCAGGTTATGACCTCTCAACCGTATTAAATCGGCAGTGGCATCCATATTCATGAGGGCTAATTAACTCTGAAAGGCTCGGCGGGCGAGGACCCCAAGCTCGGGCCCGCTGTGTCTTCCCGGGCGGCCTCGGCCTCTGCAGCTGCTTCTGGGGCGCGGTCCCGCGACTGCCCCTGTGCGCAGGGACCAGCGGGGCGAGAAGAATTAGCCGCGTTATTTGTCGCCAGCCTAGCAACACGTGCTTATTTAGCCTGATCGCCGCGCCTGGCTCTGCGCTTGGCTGACTGAGCGAAAGAGCCTTGGGGTTTTACTTAGCCTTGCAGCTGGGAGGTGGAGATCGGGGTTCTAGACCCCAGCCCGTCAGGCTGTGGGATGCTGGGGAAGTTTCCCCACCTCTCTGCATTCACAGCCTTAGCTCTGACGCAATGGGAGCCGTTGGGTCAGAAAGATCCTTTCACTTGCAGACACAGCAGGAACGCGTTCTCCAAACTCCATCTTCTCCCAAGCTTTGAATGCTTTTTAGGTTTCTAATTTCCGACAGCCCACTGCTGCTGAAGTTCCCAGGACTGCTGAAGTAGAAATTCATGTCTCCTACTTCTTGTAGCCAGTTAAGGCCCTTATTCCCTAGACTTTACAAGTGAATTGGACTGAGCTTTAGCCAACTGGACAAAATGTGTTTTACGGATGCAGGGTCTGCTCGGTTCATAAAACTGGGCTGCTGCCGGCCGCCTTTCTCTCTTTTCTTAATCCGCACAGCTTTCTTTCTTCACAGGCTGGCTTCTCCCTAGGCCTGTTTCCCAACAGGTATGAGATACACTATGACTGTGTGCTACGAGACCCATCATCATGCATCAGCGCCTTTAAAATGCCCGCCAGAACCCAGAGGACGGTCCTAAGCCTGCCTGTGTGTGCCCAGGGGCACTTACCTGGCATTCAAGCAGTGGGTTTCTTTTCTTTTTTTCTTTTTTCTTTCTTTCTTCTTTTTTTTTTTTTTTTTTTTTTTTTTGTTTTTAGAGACAGGGTTTCTCTGTGTAGCCCTGGCTGTCCTGGAACTCAACTCTGTAGACCAGGCTAGCCTCGAACTCACAAATCCTCCTGCCTCTGCCTCCCAAGTGCTGGGATTAAAGGTGTGCACCACCACTGCCCGGCTCAAGCAGTGGTTTTCAACCCATGCCTCTGAGCTGCCTTCACAATGGCATGAAGCTCCTGATAGAGGGTTTAGGGCTCTGAGGTGGGGGTTGGAGGATCTCCTGTCCTCTGTCAGCTACAGCAGGGAACTAAGAGGGAAAACGAAAGCTGGGTGCCTGGTGACCAGAGGACCAAGAAGCACCAGAGAGCTATTTGTACCCCAGGCTTCAGTGGTGTTCAGGAAACTCTGACTTGCCTATGTGGACCTCTGGCTCTCTCTTATCCCTCCATTAGGAAAGGAGATAAGTTAAGGCCTGTGCCCTCAACCTCAAGGGAACCATGGCCTGTGTCACACCAGTGAGTGACAAATCATACAGGAGAATAGAACACAGATTTCAGAATCCCCAAAAGTGCAGTCACCTTTGGCTATAGATCAGAAGGGACAGTCATCATGAACTAGTCAGCATGTATCAAGGCTGTCACAAGGGCTGTGCCTCCTCCCCTGGGCTACCTCCTGTCAGGAATCTGGTTGTCTTCCACTTTACACCCTGCTGAAACACAAAACATGGGGAATTGCACCAGAGTTAAAGGAGGAGGCAGGAAAGGCTCTCTGTCACCTCTAGACCTCTTAGAACTCAGTCACATGACCACACCTAAGAACACAGAGGGCCAGGAAAAGCCCCTCTTGCTGTGGTATGCCCAAGGCAGAAAAGAAAACCCAGGTCTAGCCAGTGTGATTTGGGGTGACACAGCTCAGGGGGTCAGAGCAAGTAGGGCTGATGTTGGGGCTCAGTTTCCAGGAGTGTTCCTTAAACCCTACCAGAAAACCTGATGTACAAGCCGGAGCAGCCTCTGCCACTGGTGGGTACTAGGTGCCCCAAACCTATCCCATGGATGCTGGAATTAAGGAAACTTCTAGTCCCCCAATCTTGCAATGTCTGAGGAGCAGAAGCTCATTGCTTCTGAAAGTCAGTGACCCTGAAGTCACTACAAACAGGAATATTAACACACAAGAAGGACTTCCTATACATACATGCATACACATCCACACAGAGACACGTACACACACCACTGCAGGTTATTAACTAACAAATTCAAATTTAGACTGGCCTTAGCCTCCTTGCAGGGCGACTCTGAGCTCTAGGTTTTGCTGGTGAGGATTCACACTGTGGGCCTTTCCTGTGATAAGGGGCTAGACAGCAGCTAGAAGCATGACCAGTGTCCACTTCTGGAGGTGGACAGCTCTGCCAGGGCCTATGTAAACCGTCATGAGGAAGAATCACAGATTATGTTCAGATAGACCCAGAGGTAAAAGGTCAGGCAGTAGAAACAGTCAGATGGAGGAGGGTCTTACCCAGTCTCCAGTTTAACACAAGACCCCCCTACTAAAGCTGCCCAGTGGGATGGGGATGCGACACAGTGTGAGCACACTTATCCAGCTTGCACAAGGCCCTGGGTTCCATTCCAGCACTGCCAAAACAACAAATGCCCAGCACTGCTGTGATCTGTCAGCACCCTTGTAATTCCCACACAGATGGGTGACCTTACAAAGCAGCTTTCTTTTGGCTAACTTTTTTTGTTCTTTAGCTAACACACACACACACACACACACACACACACACACACACACACACAAAGTCTGGCTGTCTCCTGCTACCAACCCAAGTTTTGAGTTCTGCCCTGGGACAAATCTGTCTTTCATGCAAATGACAATGTTTACATTCAACGAACCTGCTCTCAATCATGTCTTCTCCAGTTCTTTCTATCTATGTCTGATCAGCGGGAAGAAGGGTGTATACTATATTAGTCAGCTTTCCGTTACTATAACAACAGAAAGCAAGAAAACGAGGGGAAAAGGTCTGTTTTAGTTCACTTTCTGAGTTGCTATGAGCCAATTGGCAAGCAGCCTGTCACAGCAGAGTGGGTGGGTCACGGAGGCTGGAAAGCAAAGAGAATACAGGAAGAGAGTAAGGGTCTTAATGCTGCCACCGCAGGCACATTCCGAGTGGCCTCCCTCCTTCCCCTATCCCAGCTCTCCGTGCTGTCTTCCACACTCCACAGAGCCTCAAGTAAGGCACCAGGGCATAAGGCTCGTATGACAGCATATCCCTAATGGCAGGGCGGTAGATTCCACTTCCCCTTAAAAATACCTGGATGGGCCTGGCAGCATTCTACCAGAACAGGTGGTGAAACTGAGGTACTGAGAAAATGGGCAATAGAAGAAACCCAGGGTCCAGATTGGCTCCAGCATCTTCTGAGCTGTGGATGCTGCTTCCATGAGGTCCCCTCGACAGGCTCATCTCAGGACCCCTTCTTGTGTGCAAGTTTCAGGGCCACACAGGCAACTCCCAATTATCGCTGCAAGTGGCAAAGGATGCCCACAGGGGACAAAGAAGCAAGTGTCCAAGATGTTACCCAGGACCTGGAGTGTGGGCTGGGGGTGGGAAGGACTCATCTATTCTCTGATTTCCTGTTAAGTAAAACATGAATGTTCCCCCTGAAACCACTACCTGTCACCTCAGCTGCACTCACTCTAATGGGTCCCTAAAAAGAAGGAAGGAGCCATTGTTAGGTTACTCCTGATTGTGGAGAGGTGGCCTGGAAGCAGTGGCTGTAATAGACGTGCATCATGGCTAAGTGCAAATGTGGCTGTTTCACAGGGTGCTTCATGCCACCAGACCTTTGATTCATATCCGGTTCATTCCAGAAGGCCCAGATTCCTCATCGTCGCCATCTTACTCACTTCCCACAGTTACAAAGGAAGTGAGTGGTTATTTTTAATATCTGGAAGATATATTCATACACAGAGAAAAAAGTAAAAGCGGCCATGAGTAAGCCTGATAGCAACTTAGTGCACTGCTGGAGGAGTCTGCAGCTGCCATGCTGGGCCTGTGGTTTTGCAGACTCTTTAAGAGTGTGTCATGAGCATTTCACTGTACAGGTTATTGGACAGTACTGTGGAAGACTGGACCCTGGGGCTGGAGAGATGCTCAATAGTTAAGAGCACTTACTGTTCTTCCAGAAACCTGGGTTTCGTTCCCAGCACCCACATCGGATCCCTCACAATCACCTGTAACTCCAGTTCCTGAGTCTCTGACACACCTTGTGGCTCCATGGTCACCTGCACGCATGTGATACACAGAAACACAGACAGACAGACTCCTTCCTGTGCTCATTCCCCTGCAAGGAAACCTGGTGTGTGCCAGGCACTGTCACGCTTTGAGGACATGACAGCAGGCAAGGAAGTCAGTCTTCTTGGAGAGAGTAGTCAGGCTCTGAGGCGGAACCAGCCTGTTAGCTGGGTGGTCAGAGAAGAGCCACGGGAAGCTTCAAGGCTTGAGTGGTCAGGCAGACAGCCTGCAGCCAGGTCCTAGGGTAGAATGTGAAGCCTTCCCCCATGTTTCCTCCTCTTGTGCTAATCACAGGGCTGCAGTGAGTATTGTCAGTAGACCCAAGAGTTCTTTCCCACACATGTCCTCAGGGAAAAGGAATTGTTGAGTCATGGGAAGATCAAAGGATATCTAACATAAATGCTTCAGAGTTCCCTTCCAAAAAGTGCCTGCCCCCAGTGTATGAGCTGGCTCCTTATGTGACACTTCAGAGACAGGAGTGAAGTAATGACCACGGAGGAGCACTCACCAAATTTTCACACCACCTCTCTATGATAGACACTGCGCTCCTCTCTCGGGACTCTTGCCCACGCCAGCACATGTGCTTTCAGCAATGTGCTCTGTTCGATTGCTCAGTTGAATCTATGTGACCATTTTAATTTTTACTAAACTCCAGTATACACTGAATATACTTTTATGTACATGCATTCATGTGTCCATGCGAATGTGGGTGCGTGTGCACAGGTGAATGAGGATGATGGAGCATAACCCAGATGTCATTGTCATGAACACCATCTACCTTTCTTGAGACAAGGACTTTCACTGACCTGGAACTCACCAATTTGCCTAGGTTGTCTGGCCAGTGAGCCCCAGGGATGCTCCTGTTTCTGTTTCCCACCACTGGGATGACAAGCTTGTGCCCATGTCCATTGGTTTCTATGGCTTCAGGGTTTTTGATGCAGGTCCTCGAGCTTGTAAGGCAAACACTTTCCCAACTGAGCTGCTCCTCCAGCCCAAATAGAAACACATTTTTAAAACTCCTTTTTCTCTTCTGTTGTGTTTTGGGGAACGTACACTGTGTGCATGTGAGGGCCTGTGTGTAGTGCTTGGTAACATGTGTTAGATTGAAGGTGTGTATACATCCCAGTTGCCCCAGTACTGCTCTGGGCAGTACCAATTCTACTCCCTGCTGCAGTCTGGTTTCCTTGGGGCAAGTTCCTCTGGTTCGTGGGAAGTTCTTTAGGGAAAAGGAGGGCAAATGTGCTCCCGCATTGTTAGGGGACTTGCCTCCCTGACCACTGAGTTATACTCCCCAATGGCCCTAGAGGGTTCTTGTCTCTTGCAGTTCTCTGCCCCCTGATGTCTCCAAGGAGCATTTGCAGTGACATTTTCCCATGAACACTGTCTGTCTCAGCACCAGTGGGGGTGGGGAAGGTCAAAGAATACCGGGCAGGAGCTACACAGCTCAGAATACACATGTCTCCAGGGAGACAGTCTAGCCCCAGAGATGCTGCTGGCCCTCCTCCTAAGGCTGAAGGAAGAGTCCATGAGCAACTTAGCACCTAAATTGTCCTCTCTTGGACAGAAACTCCTGGGAGATTTATTGGCCCAGGCTCAAGGAGGTGACCTTAGATGACCTTCTGTACACAATGAGGCACCGCCCTTCCTGGGGAAAAGAGACTTCAAAAAGGGTTGTGTCCCTCTAGCTCAGCTGCAGAAGGCAGGCAGGAGTTCAGGGCTGGACAAGAAGTACTGTTATAAACTCAGTGCATCTTTTTACTTTACCAGAACCAAATGTATAAAAGTACCAGGGAAGACTGAAGCCGAAGGTTACAGAAACAGATCATTGCCACTAGGAACAAGGAGATTTTGTTGGCCTGCTTGCCAACACTGTAGAGTTCACAAGTTAAAAAGCCCGGAAACACACTGTAGGACCGAGAAGTGTCTCCTGCTAGGGACTGCAGAGCCACTGAAAGGGTTGACAGACTCTGTGTGTGAGCCTAACACTGAGGGCAGAGAGGGTTTCCTTGCTTTCTCCACAAGGGCAGTCTGTGCAGTCTGGAAGCTCACCTGCATCATGGATGCCGCATGGCCAGCCCTGTCTCGCTGGGACCAAAGTTGCCTCACTATCTATCTGTATCCCTGTCTCTTAGTTGTGTGTACTCACTGAACTCAGGAGCATTCACACTGATGTGGGAGTGTGTACACAGTTCAGACACAACCTAGCATCACCTTCATCTCTGTTCAAAACTAGTGGTCTCCTGCCTCCACACTCTAGCAAAGACAATCCTATGCCTCTTGGGTGTTCCACAGTGTAGCCCTTTTCAGTCCTTGGTCCATTCTCTTCCATACAAGCTGGTGCCACCCTTGGGCAGGTGGTCTTGAGTTATATAAGACAGGCTGAGAAAGCCATGAAAAGCAAGCTCCTAGGTAGTATTTCTCAATGGTTTTTATTTCAGTTCCTGTCTCTAGGTTCCTGCTTTGAGTTCATGCTTTGGTCTCCTTCAGTGGTAACCCATAAGCTGAAATAAACCCTTTTCTCCCCAAGTTACAATAGAAGGAAACTAAGACATTGCTGTAATCTTGGAGTAAGCCAGCTCTTAACTGTTTAATGGATTTTCCATGCATGACATTTTAAAAAGGCATAGGTCTGGGGAGAGTAGTTCAGTCAGAAAAGTGTTTACTATGTGTCTTAGATTGGGTTTCCATTGCTGTGAAGAGAAACCATGACCACAACAACTCTTATAAAGGAAAACATTTAATTGGTGATGGCTTCCAGTTTCAGAGGCTTAATCGATTATCATCATGGTGCAAAGTATGACTGCACACAAGCAGACATGGTGCTCAAGAAGGAGCTGAGGGTTCAACATCTTGATCTGAAGGCAGCAGGAAGATGGAGACATACTGACCAGACTTGCGCTTCTGAGACCTAAAAGCCTATTCATAGTCACACTTCCTCCAACAAAGCCACACTGACTCCAGCAGGGTCACTCCTTCTAAGAAAACCACTCCCTATGGCCTGTGGGAACCAGTTATTTAAACCACCATACTATGCAGGCATGAGGACCTGAGTTTAATTCCCAGCACCTGTGTGAAATACTAGGCATCGATGCCTTTAGCCCCAGCACTGGGGAGGTAGAGGTAGGCAACTAAACCCTATATAATCATCGAGCCCAAGATTACAGTAAGAGATCTTGTTTTAAAAAGATAGGTTTTGGGCCCCTGAGAAATATTACCCAACATTGACCTCTGCCCACCAGTGCGCACACATGTGCGCAAACACACACACACACACACACACACACGTATCACACACATACCACACATACTCATAAATACATACATACATACATACTACATAATACTCATACACACACACACTCTCACACACACACTACACATACCATACACAATCACAACACACACCATACACACACATACACTCACACACCACATACATATATACTCACACATATTACATATCTACCATACACACATACACTTGTACACACCACACACACACACACAAATTCAGGTTTCCTTACATGCCAATTTGTCTTGTTGTTCTAAGAGAATGAATTTCACTCTTTTTTACGTTTACTTTTTATTGTTAGGGGTATGTGTGTGGAGTTCTTTGCACAACACGCATACAGGTGCCTACAGAAGCCAGAAGAGAACATCAGGCCCCTTGGAACCAATGTTAAAGATGATTATGAGTTTCCATGTGGGTTCTAGGAACCAAATCCAGGTCTCCTGCAAAAGCAGTAAGTGCTCTGACCCGCTGAGCTGTCTTTCTCCCCAGCCTCCATTCAATGCTATTCTGAATCAAAAGTAATTTCAAAAGGCAGAAGTTATAAAGAGAAATGCCAAAATAGCCCCAAGTCAAACACAATCTGTTGTTTGTGATGGTTGGTTTTCTTAGTTCATGCCAGCACTTGGCCATTTGTGTGTGTGTGTTACTTCTCATGCCCTTGACCACACATACCCCCCAACTGCCTCAGCTCTGGTGCAGTGGCCAGTTCTTTGTACAACTTGTAACTTTGCACAGCTTATAACTATGAAAGCTCATTTTCTATGCGTCTATTCCCAATAAATGTGGACAAAAATTAATGAATAGGGGCCTTTTTCCTTTGTCTCTTGGCAGATAGCTCTGAGACCCATCCCAGAAATTCTCCCAGAAGGGAGTGCCAGTTGTTTCTAGTGTCACGTGGTGATTGTTGATCAGGATGAGGTACTGGTAGAGGTGAAACAGTGGGTCATGTGGAAGCTGTAACACATGGTGTGTTATTATCTGATAGTCTTAGGAGAGCCAGTTAGGAACTCAAGACATACTGTAGAAGTCTAAGAACCTCTGTAGAATATCTGAGGAGACCATTGCACCTGCATCTCAAATAGCAGAATGTGTTGAAAGTTAGACCCATGATCTAATTGTTAGATTGACCAAACCACACTGAATGTACAGCTTGGACAGGTATCCCTCACCAAATTTAGAGTACTGATAAGAAAATCCTAAGGCCTTAAAGTCTGGAATTAGGACTGTGCCCCAAAGACTTAGACTCCAATTACACACCCTGACTTTTTAAAGCTCCCATTTACTAGAATGGAGCATCCTCTTGATGCCTCAAGACCTTGCAAAGATCTTCCCAGTGCAAGTGACTGGCAAAAGGACACTTTTATCTTCTTTTTAAGATTTACCTCAAAACCTTTTTTTCCCCACCTGGATGCTACTTATGGCTAGATCTCAGCCTCACTCAAACAGGAACACACTCTGCGCATAATGAGGAAATAACTTATTTATAGCAAAGAAAATTTGAAAAATCTTATAGGAACTGAAAAAATGGGGCTGAAGGAGCTTGTAGTAAAGTTGGATTGAACGGGTAGAACAATACCTTAGGAAAGGCAAATTTATTGAATTAAAGATATCATTTATATCTGACATTCAATTCCTGGTAATGTGTGGAGCCTGTCCTCACAGTGCTAGAACAGGGTTGTAGTTGAAATGGCAGACTTCAGTAATTGAGGTAGAGGTGCTAAAACAGACTTTTCATGGAACTAAGAAAGAAGCTGGAAGAGTCAGAAGTGTGGGAATATTAGAATGGGTTTATTAGGCAATCTTACTTAACTGCTCACTTGGTTGTATGCTCTGGGAAGGCCAAGTATACACCCAGTACATGTAAGCAATGAGGAGCACACTGGTAACAGGTGGAAGTGGCTGGGCACAAGCATTGGCAGAGTTGAGATGTTTGCTCATAGCTTTTTTGAGGACTCTGAATCCCTGTGGACATGAGATTCTTGTAGCTTACAGGCTTGCTAGGATTCTAAGTGAGGAGCAATGGTGGTCAATGAGTTCACAGTGGCAAGCAGGTAAATCTTGATGTTTTGAGAGTCAGCTATGAGGGGAGACATGGGATGTGTGATCAGAAACTGCAGTGGAATTTCACAGTCCTTCACAAAGTCTCTGCTCTGAGTTGGTTCACAGACTAGGATGGCTATTCTTGGTTATTAAAACCCAAGCTGCTGGGTACACCTGTAAGGGATTTTTTCTCGATTGGATCTTTTGAGGTGGGATGACCACATCAAATCTGGGACACACCTTCTGGTGTTAGCCTATGTAAATGACATGGAAGAAGGCTCTTTGCTTGCCTGTATGCCCTCACTCTCGCTAGCAAGTCCATTTCTTCATTGGCTCAGATACTACTTGTTCAAGATTCTGACATACACTGAAGACCAGCTGAGACATCCATCCTCATGGCTGGATTCTTGGACTTTCTGTCTGGAGACTATAATTCTTAGAATAGTTGAAACACAACCTATAAAAGCCACTCCAATAAATCCCATATATTTTCATTATACATCATTATCTATTCATATAATTGATTATATCCAGTACACACACACATATTCATTCTATAGGTTAAGCTTCTCTAATACTAGAGAAGCTTTGACTAATACTAGACTCAAGTACCAATTATTGAAGACAGAACAAATATTGTTGCACTAAGTTATTGTACCATTACCACAAGTATGTTCTATTGGTAGTCCCCTACTCATGCCCCAGAGAGACCTTTACCAGTGCAACATGCACTGGGTAGAGGAACTTATTCTGTTCCATGACTACTGGGTATAAGAACTAGGTTGACACTGACATCAGGGATGTACAGGGCCATTCTGTTCTTCAGCTGAGAGGCTGAGTGAGTTCCCAGATCAGACTGACTTGTCATGTATACCATACATGTGGATCCACTTTTCTAGGTCTGCAGGAGTAAGTGGGATAGCTACTTTTGGCAGACACCTCACATTAGGGGGGAGGACAATGCTGACAACTCTCAGCCTAAAATCAAAAGATCTTGGGAGGAATTTCAATGACTGCAGCTACCACTGAAGACTTATAGAGAACTAAGATGTAGAAAACATGGGGGTTCATCCCTGGTACCACAAAATTATATATATTATATACATTAATATGTTAATTAATATAATAACAATATACTATATTAATATATAGTATATTATTTATGATATAGGATATATTGTTTGTGATACATGATGTATGGTATATGGTATATGATATATAGTATATGATATATAACATATAATATATATGCATAAATACATTAGTAAATGTAGTGAAATAAACATACACCCACAAAAAGTTTTTAAATGAATGGATGATTCCCTATTGCAGTCCTCATTTCTTTGGACAGAGTGAAAAATAGATGGGCCATTGTGGGTGTCAGTTAGCCCTTAAAAGTGCTCTGCAAGGAGCCAGAGGACTATAATGAGCAAGTATGTGCTGGAGAACTGGGAGAAGCAGAGAGGTTTGTGTACTAGGAAGAGAGGCAAAACTGGAGATGCAATGACAATGACGAATAGCCTGATGTGTAGCCTCCGCTGCCACCTGAGGCAGATGAGATGTCCAGGTTGGTCCTCCCCTTCGCCTGGACAGCTTGGGAGAGCCAGCTCTGAGGGCATGAGAACAGGAAAGCTAGCCCCACCCTTCTCCTGGGCACTGTGAGAGAGCTGGCCCTGGTAGCTTAGCTTAGGCACAGAAGAGCTAGCAGGCTGACCAACTCAGCTACCAGCCTGCCCAGATCCAGGGCTTAGACTTGGTCCACCCCAACATCTATCCCATATATGAGCTGCTAGAGTGTGTGGTCCTGTAGAACCAAAGCTGCAGAATCTTCATTAAACAGGGCAACAGCAGGGTATCAGAGAAGAGTCCCGGTGAGGATATAGTATTGATAGTGTAGAAGCCAAAGGCCTAGAACCACGCCAATGACTCATTGCAATGAACATTTGCAAATAAAGATATTTGTGACACATTGTGACATACAGCTTCCACAGTAGCATTTCTTTTTTAAATTTAATTAATTAAGTTTATTTGGGGGGGGGGGAGGTTGCAAGGAAGGAGGATATGGAGGATATGACTGGGATTGTAGTACATGATGTGGAATTCACAAAGAATCAATAAAATAGTTTTTAAGAAGTGCTGTGTAAGTGTAAGTTACATGTTTACTGTAGTATTTTAAACATCCTCAAACCCTTGGTAGGTGGCTCGCTCACCAGAGAAGTGCAGACCCTTGCCAGTTAAGAAGATCAAAACCAAAGGAAAAGAGAAAGACAGAAAAGCAGAAATAGAGAAAGACAGACAGAAAAAGAAAAAAGAAAGAAACAAAGAGACAGCAAAACAAGGAAACAAAGCAAGCTATATAGTTGTGTGACAGACAGACTAAAACCAGAATTGTGTTAACTCTAGCTGCTGATACATATGATGTCTTGACAGTCTATGATTCAGATCCTGCTGATCCACAATGGGTCCATCTTGTTATTAGTAACTGGACTTAATGAGCAGTAAAGTGACAGTCATTTTAAGTTTTTGCTGTGATGTTTCCTGCTGCAGTACATTGACATCAGGAAGGGACACTGTTCTGAGGACCAGTGATAAGCTGCTTTAAATGGTGGCAGCATTCCCCTCTGCTCTTGGAAGTCCCAGTCCTCCAGTCACTGAGTATATTGGAAGGCTGCCATGTCTTAGCAACAGGGCTACATTGTATTACAAGTGTCCATTGACACTTGAATACTAGGACCTAGCTGACTGCATGCTACTGAAGATTCTGGGGTACAATGGGGGCTGTTTATAGCATCAGGAAACTTCTACTAGGGAAGGCCAGGCTATCATTCCCATCTGTCTCTGTTCCCTTCATTCCAGGACCCACATCTCACCTCTGCATCCTCACCAGAGCTAACCA
The DNA here is from genome assembly GCA_019843965.1 of Rhynchomys soricoides. Classification (NCBI taxonomy): domain Eukaryota; kingdom Metazoa; phylum Chordata; class Mammalia; order Rodentia; family Muridae; genus Rhynchomys; species Rhynchomys soricoides. Next base: position 78,660 of record JADRCH010000358.1, on the reverse strand, counting down.
CGCCATCTCCCACCCTTACCAGACCCCACCATTGCAGCTCTGCCTCCAATTACTGATACTGAGCTTGCTCTCTCGTGTCTCGTGTTCTCTCTCTCCCTTCCTTGCTCCCTCCCTCCCTCCCTCCCTCTCTTCCTTCCTGTCTTTCCTGTCTAATTATATGGTCTGGTATAGATACCACTGTGTAGCATACAGTGGTCTTATACTCACGATCCTCCTGCCTCAGCTTCCCAGGGGCTGGGATTACCCACTTGACAACCGTACTGCATTGGTCTGTCTTCTGAGGAGAGCCATCAATGGACTATACACTTAGTCCTTGTCCACAGGACAAGCCCCAAGTCTCTGTGGAGGCCCAGTGGATCTGGTTCTGAAGACTATTAGGTCCCCCAAGATCCCCCAAATGGCAGCGACCATGTTCTAAATGACAAGCTGGGCTCGGGTGAATGGAAGGACTGCTACTGAGTCAACATTCTTCAATAGTCTGGTTAAGTGGGTTTCTGATTGTCAAGAAAACCACGATTTCCCTTCTCTGCCTCTACCTTAACTACCTGGAAGGACAAACGTCCAACAGATCAAAGCCCTGCCCACCTTCACTCAGACCACCTCCAGCTAACTCATCAATCTCCCATCACAACACAACCCCTATGAATGGTGGGACTCTCCTGCTGTTTTGCTCCCCTGCCCACTGAGAGATAACCTTGGCAGTTTGAATAAACATTTCCTTTTCAGTCCAGTTCCGTGGTTTCACTGTACCCTTGCTTACAAGGACCAGGAGAATGTAATGACTAGAGATGATCAGACAGTCTATGATTAGTGGAGGGTGCAGCACAAGAAATGGAGGGTTCTGGACCTTCATCCAAAGATACCAAAAAATGGCATTGCTTAGAGGAAGTCCTCACATCCTTGGATGCCTCAGACAGGGGGATAGCCAAACCTCCTGTGTTCAGGAGGTCCAAGGAGAGCTTTCCAAACAGACTATGAGCTGCCTCAAACCGGAGCTATCCTGGCTACAGCTGCCCTTTTCTGGTACTGAAGGTCATATAGGGAAAGCAGGTGCTGATCTCACTGAAGGAAGCCAATCAAACGATGATATTGAGTGAGTTCACAGTGCCAGAAGATACAGAGGGCCAACCAACACAGCATCCCGGAAGCTCTAGGCTACCAAGTCAATGGATGTTGAGTTTAAAGAGAGCCACAGTGATTTCCTGTTGTCCATGGAGAACCTGGCTCTTGACTTAGTTTTCATTTCTACTTTGGATTATTATTGTTATCATTGTGGTTCCAGATAAGCTCCAGATTCTGTCATGCAGGGCTGAAGGAAGGGAATGTGGGCTAGGTTTAGAGTGTGCTTACTCAGTCTTTGTACTCCTGGGCATCAGTCCAACCCGAGAAGCCATATACAGGACCTCAGTCAAAGCCTGGGCCAGGTAGAGGTGAGCAGCATTTCTTTAATGTATCGGTGTGACAGTTGCCAAATGCTCTGATAGTGCAGAGGGGAATGTCTATACAGTGACTCTCCAAGTACTATTCATCCCATGAGAGCCACAATGAGCTTGGCATTTTTATTCCCAGCACTGTGACAGCATGCAGATGATTCAGGAAACTCCCCCTCCTAGCTAGAAGAGGAGAAATGTAGACACTAGAATCTCACTGAAGTCACTCTGTGTTTATGGGGAGCAATTCAGAATGCTCTGCATACTTGGTCAAATTGAGCAGTCATACCCATCCTGGGACAGGAAAGGAAACAGATCTATGGCTTGTCTGTCGGTCCTCTGTATAGCCCCAGGGTCTCAGGGTTTTACTAGGGGTTGGGAGCATGAAGTCAGAACAGGGCTGAGTGCCTGCCCTCAGGGATCACAGTCAACAGTACAGGTGTCATGTCCCTTGTACATGATCACAAAGTGGCTTTTAAGGTAGAGACTAAGCATGTAAAAGATGTAGGGAGAAAGATAGGCTCTGGCAGCAAGGGACCTAAGACACCACAGGGAAGGAATTCCTTCTAGCAAGGTATGAAGACCCCACCAACATGCCAGCACCGGGGTGGCCACTTATCAAAGTTGCTTGTATGATGCCCTGACCATACCTCTCAGCCCCTTTGGAGATGGGGAAGGGGACCAGGCATGAGGGCCACTGTAGGGCAAGCACCACTGGGGGTTGGGGGAAAGGTGACTAAAGAACTTTAAATCCGTAAATTATTTCTGGACCTGAGGATAATTTAGAGGCCAAGGTCAATGCACCCTTTTTTAAAATGTCTAATTCACGACTCACTCATTGTAACCACTCATCCAAAAAGAGGGTTTTATTTGAAGCCTAAACATAAAAAGTTCTTCATTAAATGTTTGATTATGCCCAGAAGCAGCGTGTCTCAGAGTTCTGCATCCTTTCGAGCAGTATAACTCCTTCTCACTCCATGGTGTGCCCAGCCGTTCTGCAGGCATATAAGGCTGCATATACACATATATCCATGTAGTGGGTATTTATGGCAGGTGGCAACCATTTCATAACTATCTTTTCCTCCGGAATGTGGAGAAATCAAACAGGGAAACCTTTAACAAGGATCATTCTGATTTCTCAAGTATAGACATTTATACTATCTCGGGAGAAATTTTTTTCTTGACACTGAGTTTAAAAAACTTATCACATTTTAGTTTTGTTGCATGTGTTGAGGGTGTATGCGAACCAAGGCACGAGTGTGGAGGCCAAAAGACAACTTGTAGGTGCAGGTTCCCCTCCATCACGTGGGTTCTAGGAATGAGCTTGAGTCATCAGGCACCTTTATCTGCTGAGTCATCATCTCACTGGCTCCAAATTATTTTTTAAGTAAGAAAATCGAGCACTGGTATTTGAGACAGGCTGGGCCTTAGAGGCTTGGTGGGGTGCACAGTAGGCTTTCCGGCTGTTCCCTGAGGTGCAGCAGCTGCTAGGGGAAGCAGAACTCCCGCAGCTTGCCCAGCAGGCTTTGAGCACAGAGGCTCCCATATGCTGTCACAATGAGACTCCTGCGGTCAGAGGTTTGCTTAGAAACAAGTGAGCAATAGCTCTCCTCCTTCACACCCTGCCTGTGCAAAGCCAGGGCACCCTCTGCCTATTCCCCTTGGTCTCTTGGGAGCCCTACAGTCTCTTGGGAACCACACAGCCCAGCCCTTTAAGTACAACATGGCAATGACTGTGCCCTTTCCAGGCATTTCTAAGCCAAGTGATGTGCTGATTCTCTAGTTTGAGCCTTGAAAACCTCTGGTTAAAAAAAAAAAAAAAAAAAAAAATCACACGTGAGACCCAAGTGAAATCAACCCCATGTGAGGGTGACTTCAGTGACCCTGTGTTGTGGGGCACGTGGTTACACTCTCCTTGCTTACTCACCATTTGTTTGGCTCCTGTGTGATGTCTGGTCCTCCCCTCTAACCTCCCCTCTCCCCTCTATCCCCCCCTGAAATATAACACTCTTCCTGAGGAGATGCAAAGAAACCTCTATTCTCTTTAGATAGGGAACCTACAATAAACTAAAGTAATGACACCATGAAGTCCACCTTGGTGAACCAATGGGTTTATCTGGTGTTGCTTACAGGAGTATGAGTGGAAGGTTACTTGCAAAACAGAGATGGCTCCCTGGCAGTTAAATCACTGGAAGCCACCTCAGCATGAGCGATGGATGGCTCAGGCAAGCTGAGCTAGCTCTCCACAAGACTTGCAGGCAGCAAGTCTTCAGCAGCTTCAGCTGTTCTTATTTCTTCGGGGCCATTTCCCCTATTCCTTGAAGTCTCCAACAACATTTGCCTGTTTACGTATTATTTATCCATTCATTTATTCATTTATTTATTTATGAAATATTGGCCCTTCAACCTGGGCCCTCACGCAGGCGAGGCGAGGGCTCTGCGGTTGAGCCACTTCCTCAGGCCTGAGGAACGTTTACGTTTTTAAATGAGTTTGTCGGGTTACACGGAGCCCTAGATCTCACTGTGGCACGTTCAGACACAGGTGCCATTGTGTTTTGCTCCAATGTCTTATCCTACACATTTCTTTCCTTTAAATTCTGACAAACAAAGGTGCTGTGGGGCTTTGAGCGTAGTGTGGGTAAGGTCTTGGATTTGATCTCCAGCAGTAATACATAAATAAATAAATCTAGAGCAATCATTTTTAAAGAGAGAAGTTGCTAAGGCAAACACAGAAAGGACCAGGGTTGAGTCGGAGCCCTCCTATGCAGTCCAATGTCCCCCAGGGTGGACCACAGAGGTATTCTATAAGTCAGAGTCTGGATGTACTGACCAGGAAGCACACAAGTAACTATGGTCAATGGCAGAGAATCACCTGCTCTTAGAGCCCAGATGAAATGTTTCTAAAGTGACATCTACTGAATATTGAATATTTATTGAGCTGCTTAGAGTCTGTCTATGAAGGAAAGGAAACAGACCAGCATACTCCAAAGATATCAAATCACATGCTCAAGACCAGAGAGGATCATAACGATCTGAGACCTCACAGGTGGAAAACCAAGGCTCAGAAGTACCCACCCACTTACCAGAGGCCCCTGAAAAGGCTGGCATCATAAGTCAGTCCTGGCTCTCATTGGCTGAAGTCCTATCCTCCAAGGTCTTCAAAACATGACCTTATTTGGAAACTGTCCTTGTAGATGTAATGAGCTAAGATGAGGTCATTAGGATGGGCCTAAACCAAATGACTGGCTGGATGTGACTGGTACCCTTTAAGAAGGGGCTTTTGCGATTTAGATGCTCACAATGGGAGCATGCCTTGCAAACAAGGCAGAGAGAGGGTGTTATCTATGAGCCCAAAATGGCCACAGCCACCGGAAGCTGGGAGAAAATAGAGCACAGCCAGTGCTCTCTCCAGACCCCAAGTGAGCCCTGCCCTCAGGAACTCAGTGCTGTGAAACAGTAATTGTTTGCTAGCTGAGCCTGGGTTTGTGTGCCCAGCCAGGGTACAGAGCCGGAAGCAGGCAAGCCAGCTCTAGGCCAAGCATCCCCAGTCTGAGCATCCAGCAGCATCCAGGAAAAGCCTAGGGAGAAGGAACCCATGGGCCTCTGGAGGAAGTCTTCTTATCTTCACGTATGGAGAACTGCATTCCCTGTTGAACTGTGATGGGTGTGGAGAATGCAGGACGGGGTTTGTATCTCCAGGTTACACAGGGGTAGAGGTGGGGTCTGAGAGTCTTCTGACTGAGCATGTGCCTGGCGAGGGTTGAACCTAGGGCTGTGGGACTAAAGAACCTATGTTGGTCAGGAGTGGTGGCACAACCTGTAATTCCAGCATTCAGGAGACCAAGACAAGAAGACTGAATTTAAACCCAGCCCTTACTATATCATGAGATTTTACCTCAAAAAGTCGAAAGACCCATTGCACCTGAGTGCTCTACATGGACAGTTTTTATTGAAGAGTAGGTGGCAAGTTTGGGGCCAGCACCTTTATCCCCAAGTGCTTGGCCTGTTTCCTGCATTCCTCCTCCAGGCCCAGAGGTCTGAGGCTGGAACGTTGGGTCCTGAACTTTTAACTCACTCCAGATGGTGTACTGAGTCCTCTTACAATTTAAGACAAAACAAAGAGAAAGAAGATGGTGTGGGACTTGGTAAAGCTTCCCGGCTCTGTGTGAGACAAGACATATTCCCCAGAGACGATGCAGCAGGCAAAAGTAATAAAGGGGACTTTCACTTTCCACAGAGAGAAAGAAAAGTCAAAGGGGTGAGGGGTAGACACCATCACTAGAAAATTCTCCCACTCACAGCCAACCTGTGACATGCTATTCAGTGTTCATGGCTACCTTCATGCAGGCTTAGAAAGTCAGACTTGTTTATTTGATTCAGTGAGAACTTAAGGCCGCACTGGGATGTGAATGTTTTAAAGAAAAACCCAGTAAAGAAACAAAAAGGAACGTTGGACTCTCTTCCTTCCTTCCTTCCTTCCTTCCTTCCTTCCTTTCTTTCTTTCTCTTTTTCCTAGTATAAAGATTTATTGAGGGGGAAGGGAGTGGGTACCTGGAAAGGGGTAGAGGCAGGGAAAGGAGAGAGAAGGAAGAGAGGAAGAGAGGAAGAGAGGTCGGCCTTGTGGGAACAGAGAAAGAGGCTGAAAGAAGAAAGGAAACCATTTCTTTCTTTATATTTTATATATGAGTGCTTTATTGGCATGTATGTCTGCATGCCAGAAGAGGGCTTCAGAGTCTGTTATAGATAGTTGTAAGTCACCAGGTAGTTGCTGGGAATTGAGCTCAGGATCTCTGGAAGAGGAGCCATCTCTTCAGCACTTAGAGTCCATTTCTTTAAGGTAAAGTTCAGGAGATAGGGATGTGTGTATAGGGCTAGAGCTCTGTTGACTGTCCCAGTGTGACCTGGTTCCCACCCACTAGTCATCTCTCATGGGGAGGATGCCTCCACAGATGGGACCTCCTACCTCCATTCAAATTTGGGGTCACCTGGAGAACTGTCAAGGCAGGACTCCCAGCTGCTTCAGAAGTCCCTGAATCTTTGAAAGGGACATTTCTTCCAAGCAGCTTTAAATGAAGCAAATGAAACAATGTCCCAGAAGTCACTGCAGGAAGCTGTTGGGGGGGGGGGAGACCCTTAAAGCCCTAAATCCATTTGTACATATTTTGTGGTTTTATAGTCACTTTAATCTTTCTCTTTCCACCAAAGATTCAGGCATTGGCTGGGCCAACACACAGTTGTACTTCTAAGCAAGACACTTGTAAACCTGGCTCTGGAGCTCATCCATCGCAGCTCTGTGACACCTCCAAGGCCAAAGGGTAACATGATAGATTGAACCGGATCCAAGGAAGCACCGCTGTGCTCTGTCTCAAAGGGTTGCTTTGTAGGAGTTCTGTGACTCTAAGTCAGGCCAGCTGGAGCTGGCCACTCCCCAAGTCTCCACATTCCAGTTTGATACAATTGGTTCCGAAGGTCCTGGAGACTACACCCGGCCAGCTAGCTTTTTGCCTGCAGGGCCTGCATAGTCCCAGACTTGGGCAGGTTACTGAGAGCAGAGTGGCTAGAAGCTGGGAGAGGAGCCTCCTGCAGGGCCTCGAAGCTCTGCAGGATTCTCCAGCCAATCAGACAATTCTGGGATTCACTGTCCTCCTGACTAAGAACTCAGCATGCAGCCGACCCCTAAGTACCCTTCTGTCCCTAATGAACTGTTTCTCGTTCCATCATGAACAGTTTATTCCTGGTCCAATTTTTTGTTTTAGTGAAAAAGAACCTGGAGATCTCTGCAGGTGCCCTCCAGACTCTGGCCCACTCCATTGGCCACCAATGCTAGAAACCAATGTTTGGGGGGTGGGGGAGCCATTACAGCTGTAAGGGGTAGACCTGCAAACCAGGATGTTCTGGTATGTGAGGGTGGAACCACACCACTGGGACCTGGGAAAAGAGGCAGAGCCAAGGTTCCAGGACACACTGGGTCCTACCACCATATAGCTCTCAAGGGAGAGAAGGTACCTTCTCTCTAGTTCTCTTCCAGTTCACAGGTGACATCAGGGCTCCTTGCCAGGCTAGTGTGTCCTTAACGTTCCTTCTTCATTGGCTTACCATCTGACCAGCAGAGTGGAGCCTGCGCAGTAAATCTTGTCAGATGATATAATATTGTGTTGGTGCAAGGCTGAGCATGCGCGAGGGGCCACAGGCGTTCCGACAGCTTAGGTTTGTCAGGCTTGCATTTATTTTTTTCAGTGCTAATGATGGACCCAAGGCCCTCCTGCATGCAAGGCTCACACCAGTGTTGCAGCTCCATCACTGCTCTTGAAATGCAAAGCTTTATTGAGATAGAGCTACACACACACACACAACCACATATTGTGTGTGCCATTTGACAAACTGGGACACATGCAAGCCTGGAAACATCCCCTTACTCAAGGCAATAAACATCTGCCATGTCCCATAGATTCCTCCGCCGTTCCTTATCTTCATTAAATTCTGCAGTGTATTCTTCAAGTGTACGTGATACTTTACTACATATATAATCAATGACATAAATTCTACTGCCATGCCCGTGGCCAGAGCAGTTACCTCACTTGGCTCCTGTATGTGCACATGTGTTAGGAGCCCTGAAGATCTAGTCTGTAAAACTTTTTTCTAATATACAACTCAGTATACTTAACTCTAGCCCTATGACCTCTGTACTTGCCTGGGCTCTTGTATATGGTTCAGGATTTTAAAGGTTTTTGTAAAAAGAACACTTAACATGAGATTTAACATGACAGGTCATGTCTATGACACACAGAGGGCAGGAACTGTGCTGTACTGCAGGCCACTAGAACTCTCTCCTCTACATCTTTGTGGCCTGTGCACATGTGTGCAGTGCATATGTATGTATGTTCATATATGTGTGGGTACATGTGTGCATATAAACGGGGACATCAGGTGTCTTCCTTGGCTGTATTAAGGCAGGCTTCTCTCTTGAACCCAGTGATACTAATTCAGCTAATCTAGCTGCCCACTTTGCTCCACCTATCTCTGCCTCCCAGTGTGTTGGGAGGAAACTGTGGAATGTGAATCCTGGCCAGGCCAGCATTTGATGCCTGTGCAGTGTTTTGTAGGCTGCTGCACATATTGAGCATTTACATCGGTGCTGGGATCCAAACTTGGGTTCTTGGGCTCATGGAGCCCCAATCTTGTCCTTTCTATGATCTGGCAAATAGATGATTTTCCCCACTTAGCTCAGTAATACCACATTTCCTTATAAACAGTTCATCTAAGTAAAATTCAAGTCAATTTATAGATAAAAGGTTGCATAGCTAACAAGATGCTGGCGATTATGACTCTGAGCAACCATTAAGACTATGTGTGTTTTCAGGAGGAATGGTACAAGGACAATGGCAGTGAGTGAAGTCTGGCCAGTGTCCCCAAGGAGGAGGATGATGGGGCTGGGGTTACAGGACTGTGGACTCCCTGACCGGCCCTCAGAGCTTGTCATGTGAACTACAAAATCACCAGGCAGAGTGGCCAGCTGTCTTGAACCCTCATTCAAAGTAAAAAATGTGATTCATACCAGTTCTTGGTTTGTGGGCATCAGGTATCTATCATGAGACAATATCATCAACTGAAGGTAACAATGCTCACCCTGGTCCCTTGATGTCAGTCAGAGTGGCAACTTAGTAGCTGACCCACTTTTAACTGTAACTGCATGTGGGTGTCCCGTACAAGAAGTGACAGATGAGAAATTAGAATTGCTGTTGTCAGTGCATAGACACAAGCCACGGTTCAAACTCGGGTGCCTTGCATGTTCACAGCAGCAGAAGAATTGAGAAGAGACAGTGAGCAGACAGAAGCATGCAGACACGGGGTGAGTGAGGTAGGGCAGTCTTCTCTTCTGGAGAAAATGAGACATGCCCAGGAGACTTGCAGTGATGAGCATCCAGACTGAGGATAGAATGTAGCCTAAGAGCCAGGACAAGCTGGAAACCCTTCAGTGTTTCCACCTCCTCAGCCAGGACAATCAGAGCAACATGCCTGTGGTTAAGTTGCTGTGCTCCATTGGAGAGGAAGCCTGCAGGAGCATCAGATGGCTCATGGGACCCACTCAGATTAGGTCTTCCATGTGTCAAGAGTTACCTCCAGGTCCACGACTGTGCCCTAGCTATGTCCTGCCAGTCTTGTCTCACATCCTCGAGGGAGTGGGTTCTGCTTTCTTTTCTTCTTCCTTTTAGCCTGGGGTTTGAGAGTTTCTCAGGAAACTGTGGAATGTGAATCCTGGCCAGGCCAGCATTTGATGCCTGTGCAGTGTTTTCCAAGCTTGCTTCCAGGAAGTCCTGACCAGGCCCCAGACCTCTGCTGTCCCCCAGCAGTACTGCCAACTGAGAGGGACAGAACCTGGGAAGACGATGCTGATTACGTCAGATGGGCTACATGGTCAGAACTTATTTCTGAGAATGTTCATTGTGTGGAGATAATTGTATATGAACTACACTGTGTGGAATAAAGCTGAAACATGGGAAAGGAGCCCTGGCAGGACATGGAGTGCCTCCTGACTTAGTTTGACTTTGTCCCCACACTTGTTAAGTGCACAGATGACACTGCCCCTAGGAGCTGATGTCATAGAAAAGCTTGGGCTTCTTGGATAGGCCTACATTTGACTCTAGCTTACTTAGGCATCAGGGGAAGCAATGCCTGCTCCATGATGCTCCCTCACTCAGAAGGTTCTCAACAAATCTAAGGTTGCCTTTCATTGCACATATCTCTGTAACATGAGTAGCCTTCTGCCATCAAAACGCCAAGTGCAGGACAAACAACTGACCCCAAAGGATGCCATGTGGACACAGGGAAAGCATGCACCAGAAAACAAAAGGCTATGTCTGTCTGATGATTTTATGACAGGAACATCCTAGAGTCACTTCACTGACTTGGATGTCCCAGATCCCTCATTTCACTTGGTCTCTCCGTGCAAGGAAGAGATAAGGCAAATGCCTGCTGTGTGATGTTTCCTGGGGAAGTATGAACAAACACTGGTTCACCCCAGACAGGTCATTGATGGAACCAACCAAATAAAAACCTAAGGCCAGCTTGCTTTATTGCGGGGAAAGCTTTCTTTACAGAAGCATAGGTGTCTCAGAGACTACTACCTCATTGAAAAACACCCTATGAACGATAAACCACAAAATGCATCGTTAGTATTCCTTCCTCATGTTGCAGAAAGTTCCATTAAAGAACATCTCCCCCCACCCCCCACCCCCCACTAGTGACTGTCTAGACAACTTTGGGGAGGGTCCTGGTAAGTCCTGTAATTTTCTATAAGTTTCATGAGCTTCCTAAGCCTTGGAAGTTTCTTTAGCTTCCTGAAACTGTCTCCTTCCCCTAGAAGGGAGTACATTGATTTGGAAACAGTTCCAAAACACCAGGTATTTGAGACCTCAGCCAGTGCAACCTGGTATACCAGCAATTGCATAAGAACTGAGCACTCACTCTCAACTAATGGTAAACCAGGCATGGTGGAGCACACCCATCATGTCACCAGTTGCAGGACTGAGACAAGAGCATTACAAGTACATGGCCAGTGTGGGCTACATACCAAAACCCTATTCAAACCACCACCACCACCACCGCCAAGATGATAAAAGATGTCGCATGTACACATATTTACTACCGTTAAAGACTAGATAGACTTTGCACAATTGTGCATTATACTAGCATAATGGGACAGGCAAGAGTTGGGTCTGCGGCACCAGCATTTGTAGGCTACATTCCTGGGTAGCAGGAAGTTCTCTGGTTTATTATTGTCCTACTGGACCACTGGCTTATGGCACATGGTATATGGCAGGCCACTGCGGGTCTATACCATTACATGGTAAGACTGCAGTGGATGGATCAAAAGCACACTCAGTTTATTGTCATAGGGTTAGTAGATTAATGTTGTTACACCCATTTTGCAGTTGAAACAGGTTAAAAGGCTGACCCCCAGCTAGTCTCAGAATAATGCTCATTTAGCAGCCTCGGGCCTTTTCTTCCCTTTGCTTACCTTTCAACTACATCCAATCTTGCCCTGGAGGCCATCCATTCCCAGGAGCCTGGAAGCTTCTGTTGCCTCAGGGTTCCTTCCTTCACCTGCTAGCCTCTGGACTCAGGGCCCACAGGACAAAACAGCCATAGTCTTCTGCTCTCATTCTTTCCTGAAGTGTGTCTCTCACTGCACCAAGGTGCAGGTGTCTTGTCCTGGGTGCATAGTTGTTCACAGAGATGCACTGGGAAGACAACACTCTGCAAAATATCTAGGAGGCTACAACACAGCTGCTGTTCAGGTCCTGAGAAGGTTCTTGGGTTTTATTGTCTTGTTTTTACATTTCGTATTACATTTTATTTACTTATTTTGTGTGTGTTTGTGTGTGAGAAAGCACGTGCGCGGGGGCGCACTCTTGCAGGACTCAATTCTTTCTTTCTACCATGCGGGTCCCATGGAGCAAACAAACTCAGGTTGTCATACTTAGTGGTAAGCACATTTACTGTCCAAGCCATCTCACTGGCCCATTTCCTCATTAAGCAAGGCAAGTCTTAACAATTGATCCCTCTGTTTTACAGATCTTGGCATCAAGATCAAAGAACCAGAAACCCAGTGATGTTCACAGAGATGAGGTGGTATGGTGCTTTGCAAACACCTAGCATCCTGTAGAGAATTGATGGGACCAGTCAGCTCAACAGAATTTCTCTGATCCAAAAGAACATTCAGCCCATGCCCCAACGGCACTGTAATGAAAGGACTTTGAGGAACAGCAAGGATGGGAACCCTGAGGAGGTGACTGTGAGGCCTTTCAGCTGCCTATGAGATAACCAAGCCGACTCTCTGGGCAAACACAAAGCCAGGCACCAGAGGCTTCTGCTGGGTCAGGCAACCCTCACCCCAAACACGCCCCAACTATGCTGAAGTTACAAGCAGGGAACCCCTACCCTTTCATGTATCCTTACATCTATTGAAACAGAGTTAATCTTGAGTAAAGACAGTTCTAAAAGGTCTTCACCCGTTTCCAGAATGGGACCACCACAGACAACCCCATAGACAAGGAGTTAGATACAGGGTGACTGAGAAAGCAGCAGCTACGGCTTGGAGGCAGGCCTGGGTGTCAGCTCTCTGGCAGCAGTAAGGAGGAGGATCTGTGGTGAACTACAAGCTAGCTCTGGAAAGGTGAAAGCAAATAGAAAATGGTTGAATTGATGCTAGCATAGCCAACCAAGGTTGGGAGCTACTGGTCGCTGCATCCCTGCCAACATCAAGTTCTAACTGGCCAAGGCCAAGAGTTGATAATCCAAGACAAGGTCAAGAAGGAGTGAATAGGGGTGGCTGTACTAGGTGACTTCTTTCCTAACTGTGGGAGCAGCACTCGGACAGTGTGTGATCATCTTTGATTGGTATAGAGGAGTATGCACTGGGTATGAGGCTCCCCATCAGCTTGGTCTATAATACATGCAGAGACAGCCAATTTTAATAAAAATTACCTAGGGCTTTGAGTAGTTTCTTCTGTAAGTTGTTTAAAACAAAACAAAAACAAAAGCAAACAACAACAAAAAAACCCAACAGTACCCTAGTACAATGACACCCCCTTCAGATTCCCTCCCGCACAAGAGTGTCAGAAATGCCTGCTTCTTTCCTTTTTAAAGATTCATTTATTTCATTTATATGAGTACACGGTAGCTGTCTTCAGATACACCAGAAGAGGGCATTGAATCCCATTATAGATAGTTGTGCTTTCTGGGAATTGAACTCAGGACTTCTGGAAAAGCAGTCAGTGCTCTTAACCACTGAGCCATCTCTCTAGCCCCCACCTGCTCTTTTCTTAACAATGCTTGCTTTTGCTTTTGCCTACTCTGATATCCACATTCTTTGCCATCACTGATGCAAGACAATGAACTTGAGAGCCAGTGTCTCAGGCTGACTTTTGGTGACCACTGATTATCCAGTCCCTTAGCCTTTGTGTCAAGCCATGTGGGCTGAGAGAGCCCTTGTCCTTCTCAAGGATGTAGCGCCTTGACATCTGTGCACCAGGCACATATTCATCAGTGACCTAAGCTCACCGTGCTCCGCTGCACCCGCTCCATTCAGTTTTGATTTGCACTCTGCCTCCAACTCAAGTCCTGGCTGTGGTCAGAAGTCAGTCAATTAGTCACGAGCTGTGAGCTTCCCTGATGGATTAGAGTCTCTGCTGACCTAATTCCCACGATCTGTTTTTCAACCTTTTTTATCATCCTCTTTCTTCTTCATAAGAGTAAATTGATGGTCTGAGATCAAGCGGTTGGTGCTGCCAAAAACCCAGGGACACTGCAGAAGATCTGAGCACTGTAGAGAAAAAGCTTCCCTGGGGTCAGGATCACCCAAAGCCTCCTACTCTATGCCACACCCTTGTTGGACAAAAGAATGCTATGCCGTGCTCTGTGCTCTCACTGGGGCAGAAGGACTCCTGTGTGTTCTCACTGTCCAGTTCTAGTTCCAGAACTTAGGTGTCAAGACACGCGTCACTCCAATGTAAGTCCAGGCTAGGCCTTGGGCAGGTGTCCACTCCAACCACAAGCCTCCATGTTTTTGTGAACATCCCACTCTGCACAACAGAATTAGGATAAATACCATGTGGACCATGGCTGTGGTCTATAAGGTGAGTGGAAGAACTCAGCAGAAACAAAGAGTTTGCTGACCCCTGGTCTAGATAACTCCCGGGTTAGTGAAGGGGTTATATTGGGTCTTTACTTCACAAAAGGGATGGATGGGACCATTGGATTCTTGTGCTGCTGGGGCTGGAACTTGGGGCCTTCCATCTCATGCTCCCTACACTGAACTGCTTCCCTTATGCTGGGACAGCAAAGAAAGCCTACAGCTTCTCCATGATGTATGCTTGACAGACACGGGTTTTCTTGTGTCCCTTCAACAGGAAGGAGCCCCTGAGCAGACAGGACTACTACTGACTGGAAGTGACCCACATGATTCTCAGCACTTTCTCCAGCTTGGTGTTGAGTGGGCTCCTGCTCATTGTCACCCAGCACCATTACCTGGGGACGAAAGGGAAAACGCAGGCTTAGCTGGCCCGGCTGAGGTAACTTAGTGGAGAGCAAGGAGTACTGAGGCACAAGCCCTGTGTTGCAGTGTGTCTGCTTCAACCACATGGCCACCCCTACTTCTTTCCTCCTTCCCAGCATCCCTTGCTCCTGCAGCTGCTGGTTCTGTTAGAGGCCAGGCAGGAACTGAATATTACAGGAAAGCCACTTGACTTTGCTCACAATCATAGCTGAGATGGACGGTCCAGAGTGATTTTCAAAATGTCTCCCCCAAGGATGTAGGATGAGCAAAGAGAGGAAAACAGACCCAGGAGCAATCTCAGGCTCCCAGACCTACCTCTTTGATTCTGACCGGTTTAAAAATCCCTGGGGGTGGGCTGCAAGCGCAGGCGGGGCTCAGAGAGCCAGTCCCTCCACAGTCCAGGGCTGTGGCACACTGGGGAGTGGGCCCTGGGCCACAGTGCTCAGAAAGACTTCCTGGCTTTCCCAAAGATGCTTTGGGCAGGCCTGGGAGCTATGAGAAAGGGTTTGATTAGGATTTCCCTTGAAGAAAAGATAGTTTTTCCTTCTGTTCTGAGAAAACCACAGCCCTAAAGAAAATGTAGAGATTTACTCGTGTGGCAAGAAGTTTCTGTTCCCCAAAGAGAAATCCCTTCATGTATTGTGCTGACTCAAGAGAACTGACAGCCATATTTGGACAGCTGCCCTCGGGGTGACCTCCCTGCTCCCTCATGGAAAAAAAAAAAAAATTGAAGGAACTCTACTCAGAATAATTATATTTACATAGCCCCTGCTCCATCTCATTCCTCCTCCTCTCCCCTCCCTTCTCCTTCTTCCCCTCCGCCCCCTCTGCCTTTCCCTCTCCTTTCCTCCCTCTCCCCTCCCTCTGAGGAGAAAAGGGTGCTGGCTTCTGCGATTCATCAACACTAGCAGTTTACCTCCATTTGCAGCCAGAAACACAGTTTTTCTCTTCTGTGCTTTTGTTTGGGTAGTGAAGGGACTTACAAGATGGCAGTCACAACATTGTCACCACCACAGGAAATCAGTCCATTCGCCTCAGATGTTGAATGAGAGATCATCACACACCAGAGCAGAGAGACTAGTGAGGCACTGGGTGGGAAAGACCTGAGCCCAGTGTTTTGGAAGGAGAAATTCTGTGGCCAAACATATTAGGGGATTGCTGTGCTCAAAAGGTCTCCTTCTTCTACAAGATCTTTTTCTCCTCTTCCTCTGCCTCTTCCTCCTCCTCTCTCTCTTCCTCCTCCTCTCTCTCTTCCTCCT
>JADRCH010000358.1:15635-59768 GCA_019843965.1 Rhynchomys soricoides | reverse complement strand
TCAAGGCTCTGGCTCCTGTTGTCTTTGTTGACACACTTCTTTCCCTCAGGCTGGTCCCACTCCCTGTAAGCAGCTTTCCTCAGCAGGTATCCCAGATCTAAGATCTAAGATCTTGGGGTCTCCAAGGTGACTTCAGCTTCACGGCTTCTTGTTCCAGTGTCTGGGATCCACGCATGATCTTCTGGGCTCCTTCAAAGGGCTGGTGTCACTTCTCCAGCTCTGCCCTCTGTAGCACTCTAGGCTCTGGTTCACTCCACCACTGCTGCTGTTCTTGGAGATCATCCCAGGGTCCCATGGTACTGGCATCTTCAATTCGGAGTCTTCCGCTGCAACCAGGCTTCACCAATGGCTAAGCATGTTCAAACCACTACAATATCTTCTGTTCTAGCTTAGGCTTTCTACGTCCACAGTGTAGATGACACCTCTCTTTATCCATGGCACTGCCTCTCCTTTCCACTAATCCTTCTTTCCAAAACTCTTCCACTAAAGGCCTTCAGAGATGTCCCCCGACTCCCCCTGGTGTCCTTCCCTCTTTAGGCAGGTGCCCCTGTATGGAGTCATCACTGGGCACTGCTGCATGAAGTGGGAAAGTGCAGCTGTGGAAGTTGGAGCTGAGACACATGGACTTTTGTCACCTCTCATTGGGGTCTTAGCAAACCCTGGGAAATCAGTAGCACCCAGGAAGGGGGCATTTTCCTGTAGGAGTCCAGGAAAGGGAGAAGCTGGGTTTACTATCCTCAGATGAAACATAGGGCACACATACTTCATCATCTGTGGGGCCTCCCAGCTGCACTATGAGCCTCTAGGGCAGAGTCAGGCCTGGCCATCTTCTCTGTCAATGCCTGATTCACATGGTGGCTTATGACAAGCACTCATTACATGCCTGCTAGGCTGACAGTGGCAATAGACTCTGGGCATACTTCTGATGTGAGAACTCAGATGCAGGGTGCTTGGGTGAAAGCTTGGGTCTCCTGAATCTTGGCTTCCTTGGCATCTGCCGATTCCATTGGAGGGAAGGAAGCTGCCACAGGGCTATTCTGCCTCATCGCTCTGCTGCCCCGAGTAGTCCCTAGGGCATAGACTAGAAATCAGAAACAGAGTAGGGTCCTGTCTGTTCCCAGAAGAAAAGCCAGAACAGGGTGGGGAGGTGGCTCAGAGGATAAAGATGGTCTCTCTGGGCCTCCACAGTGAAAGCATGGAATGGACTGAATCCTGGGGACCTCCAGCAAGCCAGTTCTCCTCCTCAGCCTGCTGCAGGGGTGGATCACCAATGCTCCCTCTACTCACTCCTGCTCAGGGAACCTGATTCCTGTCTCTTACAGGAGGCCTAGCTTGGTTCTGATCTCCTTTTCCCTGCTAGCCTCAGCTGACTGGCTGTCTCAGTGTGTGTATGTGTGAGTGCTTATGTGTGTGTGTGTGTGTGTGTGGTATGTGTGTGAGAGTGTATGTGTGCATATGTGTGAGTATGTGTGTGTGTGTCTGTCTGTCTGTCTCTCTCTTTCTGTGTGTGTGTGTGTGTGTGTGTGTGTGTGTTGGGGACTTCAGTGCTGAGGTCTAAAGCTTGGCTTGACCTGGGCCTTTGCTGGTGACTAAAATCATATCTGTCACCCAGGGCTCTGCTCAGCCCTGGACACCCTTCCTGGCTCATTGGATTCCCTCTCCTCCAGCTCCTAGCCCTGGCACATGGAATCCCAGAGACTCCCCGTGGATCCCAGCTCTGCTTGGCCTGACCGCCAGCTAGCTTGTGGATCGCTAGAAAATTGCCTTGCTGTAAAGAGGCTGGAAGGGGCTTCTCTTCATTGCTATTTAAAATGACAGGTTCTGGCTCTGTGAACTTGGGTAAGATTAACTCCTCATTCTTGTGGAAAGGAAAAAAAAACCCCAGCTCTCTGAAATAGCAGGTTAGTAGGCAAGCGATGTGTTCAAAGCAGAGCCTGCTTCAGTTTGCATATTCCTTCTTTCAGGGCTGCGCATGCTCTGCATTTGATAATATGCTTGTTCTGAACACAGTACATTGCCATTTTAGAGCATGTAATCACATAGGCACAAAGCTGCAACATCTGCTGGCCAGTTGTGGCCTGGTTGGATCATTCACACAGCTTCTGACTTTCCTCCCGGAACACGAAATGTTCTATGGGGCATGTGAAATTCATGTTTCCCAGCATCTGAGGGCCCCGAGGAGACACCTAGCCCTCTACACAGCCTCCCCCCCCCCAAACCGTCTTGGATTTACACACTGTGCCCTCCCAGTACGCTTCCACAAACACACTTCATTGAGACAATCGTTTCCCATGATTTTGGGTCACAAACCCACAAGCTTCATGGTCATGTGATATGGACGTGTATTTATTTCTTGTTTTGAGATTAGTCTGGTGGTGTGAGCCCACCTTCCTGTCTATAAAAACAAATTGAAAGCTAGCAGGAGAAACTCAACCCCTGAGTCATGTAGAGAGAATTCTGTTCTAAAGCCTGTTTGGGCTCTCTCTACACCCTGCTGTTCCTAAAATGAGATGGGGTTAGTAATGGTCTGCTCTTGCCAATTTAGCCCATGTTTCTCGTGCCTCAGCCAGGAGAGAACCACACCCAACTGAAAGCAGTTTGGGTCAGCCTTTTGATTCAGGGACTTGCCTCTCTAAATATATTACAAGATAGTATTTTCAAAACAAGCTCCGACAGGCTATAGACTAAATGCTCAACTGAATAACACATGCGACTAACAACACCCCCACCCCCCCACCCCCAGCTGTTATAGTGTTAGTCAAGTCCTGGGACCTCTCAGAGGGAATGTTCATACTGGTTAGGTCTTGTCTTTGAAACTAGCTTGCACCTAATTCACTGTGGCCCCTCTGGGAAGTTCTGCCCATATTTTGTTGGCACTTGACTCTCTGAAGGGACCTCTCACCCAATTTCTCCCAGAGAACTAGGACAGTGATGTCTACAGTGAGCGGCTAAAGTGAATCAAGAGACTCCTTTGGTTGGTGCTAAAAGATCAAGTCTTTCTAGTTCAGGTCCACTCAGGAGCAGAGTGACAATGTAGCATTTTATTCGAAAAGCCATCCCTCAGTGTGTGTACCCCGAGGGAAGGTGAGGCAGGTGAACTGGACTCCAGCTGAGGTGAGGATCTTACATTGCATAACTCAACTTCCCGGTACTGCAACAATCTAGGTGAGAAATATCAACTTATCAAGGTTTATTTGGACTCAGAGCTTTGGAGCTATCAAAAGTCCATGCTTGGGAAGATTCATGGACTTTGGGGCCTGTGGTGAGTAGCATATTATGGTGGCAAGTGGGGACCACAGCAAAACCCCATTCCTGTCATAGCTAAAATGAAGCTAGCAAGATGAAGCTCAAGTCCCATGATCCCCTTTGAGAGCACACAGTGACCAAGGACTCTCCTACCACCAAGAGCCTCACATAGTAGGCAGGTCATGAGCTGAGCTATATACCAGCAGCCCAGAATTCCCTCCCTCCCTCCCTCCCTCCCTCCCTCCCTCCCTCCCTCCCTCCATTCCTCTCTTCCTTCCTTTCTTCTTGTTTGACAGGGTGTCACTATGTATCCCTGAAGTCACTCTGTAGAGTAGCTGGCTTCAAACTTACAGAGATCTCTACCTGCCCGGTTCTTTTGAGTGCTGATATTAAATGCCCTTCTATAATCCAGTTTTCACCATCCTGAGTCTTGCCACTGCTGTGCTTGGCTCGCTCTAGTTTTTTATCACTTCCCAGAGGAGTAACAGAATGTACCTGAGGTAGGTCAGGTGCTGGGTAGGAGGCCCCTACTACTCACTGGCATTCTCAGAAGCAGCACTGGGTGGAAAGTGGGAACAGGGAGCAGTTCTGAGTGAGTGAGTGAGTGAGTGAGTGAGTGAGTGCTTCAGTGCTTCACCAAGTCAGGCAGTATCTGCAACTGCTGTGATACTCTGTGGCTGATAGGACCATCCACCAAGAACAGAGAGGCTTCGTGCTGGCCATTGAAAGTCACTGGCCAAAGTTGGTGATTCCCTTCACAGACACAGAAAAGCTCTGACAGGTCACTTTCAACTAGCTTCCCCAGATTGTCGCTGGGGATTTTGGTGGAGAGATGATTCATTCAATTCCAAGTGCCTCAGCTTCAGATTAATATCACTTACTTAGGTGAGAACTGCCCTTCAGTGCTGACCCAGTGAGAAAGAGCAGGCTGAGACTAGGGACAGCAGGGACACATTACAACGGCTGTGGTGCTATCCTGCATGTTTCTCAGCCAATCTGTCATGGAGATAGGGGGAGCCTGTCTAAATTCCCACATGTCACTTAGATACCGTCATAGAGTTGCCATGATCCTGGCCAATGACATCACTAGTTGGAGTCTGAAAACAACCAAGTGCTTTAACTGTGCTAGGAGGGGCCTCCGTGGGTGAAATGCTTGCTGTGTAACCATGAAGACCTGAGTGTGGATCCCAGTACACACGTGACTGCTGGGCATGATGGCATGTGACTATAGCCCCTGTGTTTGAGGCGTTGATCTTGTGGGCTTGCTATCCAGTTAACTTATCCTCAATAGCAAGACACAGATTGAGAGACTCTGTTCCAAAAACTAACATGGAGAGCAATAGAGAAAGACATCCCATGTTGACTTTTGCCCTCTGCCAGCATGTGTACAGGTAAACACACCTGGACTCACTTCCACATACACACATATGTAAATGTGCTCTTGACTATGTCCTCCGAGTAGGGCCATGAGGAACACTAGCTAGCTGGCTGTTTCTCCACAGGATCCAAGCTCAGTTCTCCATACCTATGAACAGGAATGTACATGCTCTCTTCACCAAGAAGCTTCAGGTACCCATGAGAGAACACAGGGTTAAGGCCAAGAGCATCCCACACAAGGGACCGCCAACCCTACTCCCTTTGAAGTCATATGGCACCCAGGACATGAGCAGTGGCTCTGTCTGAGCCCTTCATGGGGGTGAGGGTGGGTGGCTTGTGACAAGTACTGATCTGAGAGCTGGCCTTGGGCAATGGCTCCATCTCTCTCCAACGGCAACAGAGAAAGGCAGAACTAAAAACAATAAAACCCATTGAACATCTCTCAATACAGAGGAGTCAATACTAGGTAGGAGTCACCCTTAGAATGTAAGCAAGAAAACTCTGGAGCTTGTCTCATTTAAAGACTCTAGAGAAATCCAGAAAGCCAAAATTGATATCTGGTCAAGATAGTCCATGTTGAATGGTCCAGAAGGAAGAGAGAAAGTTCATGCTGGCATGGACACTTACAACTTCATGAAGGAGAGCCCTCACCAAAGGTCCTCTGTGGTAATATCTGTGAAATGACCCAGTGTTGCATTTCCGTCAGCTTTTGCCTTCAGTATTAATAACAGTACCGTTCCTATCTGAAATGTCTTTTATAATTGTGTAATTACACACCTCATTTTATCCAATTGTTAAGGCAAGAGACTGATTAAATATTAACCAGTGCTTGGTTCTTGCGGTGTCATTAGTTGGAACACAACCCTGTAATCTCAGGTAACACATGATGGTAATTATCCTTTGCATTCACTCTCAGCTGAAAAAATGGAGCAGTCAATCTAGATAAGGCCCGGCTGGAAAACGCATTGCCTCTAAATCCCGTTTTATCTCCTAGTCTGAAGCAAGGTACACTTCAGGCTAGCTCAGGGGGTTTAAAAGTAAACCTGCCATTGGTTGCTGGGTGATGTGTGGGGGAACAAGGCAGGGCTGGCATACCAAACAGCTTAATTCCCAAATACACGGTCCTCTCTGGCCATAAATCCCACTGAGCTTCACAAGTTGTAATGGGAAATTTCTTCAAAGCACCAAGATGGAGAATCTGGGCTGGGTCACTCATCATCCATTGTGGAAGCTGGTGCTGAAGCAGCACAGTTGGCACAGTTGTTTTTGTGATTCTTCCTGGACAAAGGAGGGGCAGGACCCAGTCCCTCAGGGGGCAAACAGACCCTCTCCTGACCTACACTTTCTAAAAAAATACTTCTACTCCTTCCTTTCCACGCCTGCAGCCCTCTTCATCTCTGCCCACCGCTGTTGGGGACATATTACCAGTGTCTGGCTTAAAGAGAGAGTCTTAGGTATCCGGTCAGCCTGGGCTCCCCAGCAGCAGGTGGGTAGAGATGTTTCAAGATGCTGCAGTCTGGAAATGCTAAGCCAGAGCAAGGCCAAGAGAGACCCAGGTGTCCTGTATGACCTGGCAGTCAGTGTCGCTAAGGGCCTTTCTACCCAGAACACCTGTCTTCTTGCTAGAATGGAAGACTAGTCATCAGATTTCTGACTATGTGGGGACCACATGGTCAATAGATACTCTAGTAAGTTACTGTATCCCAGCTCAGGCATGATGGGATAGCATGTCCTATCAAGTCTCCAGATTGGCTAGTATCTGGAGGAGCTCTGGGTCCCACAGAAGTGCTCTCCTCCTGGTGCAAACACATTGCTGGCAAACATGAGATGGAAGACAGCATCAAAAGCAGCACCCTTTTTAGTTACAAAGGATGCAGAACTGCCCTCTTCCTGGCTACAGATGAGATAGATTCCAGAGGGGAAAAACATAGCTAGTCATTACTCAGAGAACATAAAATACTATTTGCTGAACTTCAAGGGAACATGTACAAAGATTTGGGCTCAAAGATGATGCATTTGTGGCTGAACCATATGAGGTAGAAAGAGGAGCAGAAGCCATGGAATAAACTCCTAGCCCAGGTGGGGCCCGGGTGGCCGAGAACCGTTGGGGTGGACAGTAGGCTCCTTAAGACAGGGCTTCAGACACCACCAGCCCGGTGTTTGATTGCTGTGTAGACTGGAGTTGATGAAAGACCTGGCTTCTGTATTACATGTCAAAGATCTATTTTAGGTTGAGGAAGAAAATGAAACAAAAAGTCTCTGCAGTAAAGACCACATCTGTGTAGCAAATTTGGGGTTTGCATTCATTGTTCAGCAGGGGAGAACCATTTAAATTCTCAAAAACAAACACACTGGCACCAAGTCTCCTGGGACACACAGGCAGTGCTCTTTTGACAACTCATTTGCTAGATCCTAATTATACTGTAGGCTTGGGCTGTCGTGCTGGTTGTTTGTTTATTTAATTGCAAAGTCAGGGGGGAAAGTGGAGCGCAAGATTACCCATCATCCCCCTCTGGAGGCTAGAAACTCAGGGCCCTCCAGCAGTTTGTGTACAGCATCTGGGGAACTGTTAAAACCTGCCTTTCAAAATAAGGAGCCTCCATCACTGGCCCCTGTTTGCTAATTTCTGGCTTGACAGCTTACCTAAGGACTTGCTTCTGCATTTATTTAGCTCAAGGCAAATTCTATTGGACAGTTTCTCCCCTTCTGCTATTTAAGAGATTTTATTTCTCTCAGTACCCATGCTTAGCCAATTACCTCTTCCTGGTCATCACATAGCAAACCTGTGCCAGGAAGCAGGGTTTTCCTAAATGCTGCACCCTGGAAGCATGCACTTTGGTGTGTGCCTAGGTTATTAATTAATTAATCTATCTATTAATTCCATTCCCTCTCATGCTGCAGTGTCTATAGGACGCCCTCTACATCCCACAGTAGGCCTTTGGTGCTCAGGGGTGGTGCTGAGCCCCATAGTCTTGACAAGCTTGCTTGAGCCTCCCCTGAAAAATGGGCCTGGTCTTGCTGCAGTGGGGCAGCAGTTTAATTGGCTCTGACTTCAGCATTCCGCTGGTTTCCCCTGGAGGTGAGCAGCACAGGAAACAAACAGCAGAAATTAATCAAGTTCCCCGATCATTTGTAATGGGGAAGGGAAGGGAGCATTCAGACATTTAATTACGATATTTTGTAATTGTTAAGCCACCAGTGACATACAGAATGCTCTTGGTGAGCAGACACAGATGTGTTTTGTGAAGAGGATGACATGCTCAGCAAAAAAGGGCAGCGACTGTAGCCACCTACTCTTTTTCTTCCTGGAAAGGGAAATGGATAATGTGACTAGATTGTTTTAATTACATTGTTCACATTTCATCATCATCATCAAAAAAAAAAAAAATTCTGGGATAAAGGTGAACCCTAGTCAGCTGCTAATAACAAGGATATTTCAAGTTCTTGGCTGATAGATGAAACGTGTTCAATATATTCTTGCTTTGTGGATAGCAACGATGCTTAAGATGACAACTGAATTCAATTAGCAGATCTTGTTCAAATTGGCTTGGAGAAGAAGACAAGGAAAGCCAGGTCACTTACCCGCTGCAGAGCTCAGGAAAGCATGCGTCATAGTGCGGACGAGCAGTGTGCAATCGTCCCCGAGGCTGGTGCTTCTGCATTGGCCACGTCTGGCAAGCAGATCCTCAGAGAGAGTCAGCTGCTAATGTTTTCAGGCCTTCGCCTTCCATAAGCACTTAATTCATCAGGAAGGTATGAGAGTGGAGAAAATACAGTCAAGTGTTGAAAGATGGCCGCTAACTGCATTGCTTTCAAGTGCAAGGAGATTCTGATGAAATTCACTTCCAAATGTTGGGGGCAGGGGCCGGGGGGAGGGAGTTTTGTAAGTGGCTCTAGACTGGAGAATGAATGCCTAAGACATGACACTTTTAGGGGCTAACTAACCTGTGGAGCAAGGGTGGCTACTTTGGGGAGGGATATTCATTTTGCTTTGCCTCTTGAGGGCTTTTGTTGAGGTGTTCAGGGCAAGCTCCTCTACCCTCAGCCCTGACTTTCACAGCCCTGGAAGTGTGTCCATCGTGAGGTTCACACAGTTAATTGCTTTGACATTTGGAGACAGCTGACCTGAGCAGCCATCTCTGGAGCCAAGCTCACACCAGTTCTCCCTTCGTTCAAGTAGTTGTTGCTTCTGTTTCCCGAAGAGAGAGTCCAAGGGTAAGATGCACAACATGCTCCGACGTTAGAACTGTGGTGGGGTTCCTCCCCCGGGAGGGTGCATTCCGAGATAACTGGGCACTCCTCAGGCATTGTTACAGCAGGAAGAGGGTGTTTTCATAGGTGTGGATCTGACTCCCATCTACTCACTTAAGTTTCTAGTCTCTTGGGTTCCAGGGCAAAGAACTGGAGCCTGGACAGTTCACTACTAAGTGTGTGCAGAAAGGTTAAAGAGGCAGTAACAGGTGTTGTAAGAACTTGGGGGCTCCAAGCTTGGGGTTTACTTGAAAGCTACATCACGGTTGGAGGAGAGGGCTCATGATGTGGCTGGGGTGAGCAGCAGGGCCTCGGTGGGTCTGGCTCTCCTAGAGAACACTTTATCTTTCCTAAGGCTAGGAGAGTGGGGTCTCCTTCCATGGGAGGAAGCAGAGAAGGATAGGCTGCGGGCAGGAAGGGTCACTGAAATGCACCTTCAGCCTGAGCAATAACTATTTTCACTCAAGTTTCGATCTGTGATCTGGATAGGGTGCTGTGGCCCGGGAGAACTGTCACACACGAATGACTGATCTGAAGGAGAATAAGATGTGTGGCATGAGGCGGGGCAAATAGATCTTAAGCTCCCGACTCGGTGTGCTGTTCGTTTACGGTTGATCTTTTCTGTCTTATTTTGTCTTCTATTTAAGCCATTCTCCTAAGGATGTCAGTGAACTTGAGCAGCCATGGAAACGGCTTGAGGGATGCTGTGGGCTGTGCTGGCACCAACTGGAGATGGTCCTTAGGAGATGGGCAAGTGCCAGATGACTGGATGTTGTCTAGACTGCAGCTCTGAGTGGAAAAGGCCCAAATGAAACCTCTCAGTCTGAGGACTGTGTGCACTGGGTGGGGAGGGGGGCTTGCGACTCACTCCTCATCACCCACCCTCTGTGCACAGAGCAAGCAGCCAACTTCCCAGGAGACTGGGTAAACATCCACATCAGCAATGGCTCTTTCATCACTTCGCTATGAGCTCTGCCACCAGCGGTGGTACCGTGGCTTGTTGAGGTTATTAAATAAAACTGTATAAATGTGGGAGTGCATGGACACATTAATGTGTCTTGCTGGACACATTGGAAGCTCCTTGCAACCCTAGAAGACCTCTGCTCTTTCTGAGTGAGTTTCCTGTGATCCCAATGGCCACAACATAGCATGGCCTCCCTCTCTCATAGGATCTATGGAGCAATGACTCATGGAATACAGTGCCAAGATTTCCTACCTTCTGCCTCAACTCTAGCAAATGGCTCCATCCGGTCCTAGGACTCCTTTTCTGGAATTGTCAACAGGAAGCTACTAATCTCTAATAGCAACGGACTTTATGGTGTGGAAATGTCCACAACTGTCACTGAAGAAAGTCCCCAGTGAATCTACAAGGCCCAGGAAAGCATCTGAACTTTGCTGATGCTTATGTAAGACTCTCCACAAGGCTCTTGCAGTTAGAGTTATTCTTTAGGTTTGTGGGTGCACACACGCAGAGGCCAGAGGTTGTTATTGAATTTCTCCTCAACCATGCTCCACTTTATTTCTCGATGGCAGGGTCTCTCAGCAACCTGAGGCTTGCTGATTTGGTCAGGTGGGCTGGCCAACATGCTCTAGGGAGGGTCCTGTCCCCGCTTCCACGATTTACAGATGCATTCTGCTGAGAGTACTGGGGACTGACTTCTTGCTTGTGCAGGAAGCATTTGTTAACTGAGCCATCTCCCCAGCATTTGTTAACTGAGCCATCTCCCCAGCATTTGTTAACTGAGCCATCTCCCCAGCATTTGTTAACTGAGCCATCTCCCCAGCCACGCTCATTACCACTGTAGCTGCCACTTCATATTTAAGAGGAAGGGTTTGAGGTGGCGCTCAGCACACAGAGGGAAGACAAGGGAAAACACCCAACATTTCCTTCTCCCTCGTGTCTTCTTCTCACTGCAAGAGCCAAACCTCCCTCCTCCATCTGTGAACAAATGGAAGAGCACAGCCTGGCAGCTGCCACCCCTAGGTGACTGCACTGAGATAAAGTGCAAGGCCTCTTCTGGCCATGCTGAATGCTCTGTGTCAGCCTGGCTCTTAGAGCCAGTGTCCAGACAGGGGCACACTGGGGGAGGGGTTCTCCACATGAGAGTGCCCAGGAGCCTTGTGCTCATGATAGGGGAAGGGCTTAGGGGACCTGTGGGGTTGGACACTCCAGTTTTGGGGAACTGGGGCTAGCCTTAAGCACCTATAAAAAGGGAAAGCATAGCTATTCTCTTTAAGACAACCTGCTAACCCAGAGAGAGATAGAGAGAGATAGAGAGAGAGAGAGAGAGTGCTGAAGAGCACCTGCAGGAGCACGTGAATTAAGTAGGTGGGACACTGGAATGACTGGGCCAAGCAACAGCTAAGCAAAAGGAGGCTGCCCGCCACAGGGGCTCCCAGCACCACACAGGCAAAGACACAGTAGCATTTTGTCACCACAGAGACTCAGTCTAAGTCCAGAATCTTCTCTTGAGGAGAAAACAAGAAGATAGAGAGCACTTTGAAATGCAAGAGACCTTTTCTTCAAACACATTCTGTTCTGCCTTTGTGGCCCTGCAGGCCTGGCAGCAGGACACCCAGTCCAAGGCAAGCAGGAGGAGGCAGACCCATCTGCTTAAAACTTGTGGAGTCGGGGTGGCTTTCTTCTTTAAAGGCGAGAAGAGAGGCTGCGGACCCAACTGCCAGAGTCCCTGTATTTTCTGGACTTGGTTTCTGCCATGCCATTTTGACTTAGGATGAGAGATGATTTCAAGCCCCACCCAGAGCTGGCATCTGTTATCAGGTGGGACAGTCCTCAAGTGATGGCTTCCCAGATGCACAAC
This sequence comes from Rhynchomys soricoides, assembly GCA_019843965.1. Taxonomy (NCBI): domain Eukaryota; kingdom Metazoa; phylum Chordata; class Mammalia; order Rodentia; family Muridae; genus Rhynchomys; species Rhynchomys soricoides. Next base: position 48,072 of record JADRCH010000358.1, on the reverse strand, counting down.
ACAGCAGAGTAGGGCTGCCCAGGGAATTGTGAAGCAGGGGTGCCAAAGGCTTGTTAGCCATAGGCACCAATTCTGTTGGGCCTAACATGCAAGTCTACAGGGAGACAAAAGTTACCCATGAGGCCCCAACAGCAGGAACCTGAGGATCAAAGAGCCTAGAAAGGCCATGCTGCCTAGGAAGAAGGCAGAAAGCAAATGCCTATGGCATCTATTCAGATTGTAGTTGCTCAGCAGTGGATCCTAACATCCATCTAGACCAGTGAAGCAGACTACAAGTGTCAGCAGTGTGCACTACTTTTATGAAACAAAACTTGTGTGTGCTGGGTCAAAAAAATACAGCTTTCTGGTGGATTGTTCTCGGTGGGACAGTTACACAGTGACCTCAGGTGGGAAGATGCAGCTGGCTGGCAAGTGAATTCCTCCCTGCACAACGTTGCTGAAGTTTGATGACCGTACCCCCAGTCAAGGGAAGTGAGGTTTATCGTTTTTACGGTAGGCTTTAGTTTGTGTATGGACGGTGTCTACACACATACATGTCTGGCTGGCTGGAGGTCAACACTGGGTGCCCTGCACAATCTGATCCACCTCATTGAGAAAGTGCTTCTGGATAAACTTGAAGCTCACTGAAGAGGCTGGACTAGCTACCCAGTGAGGCCCAAGGATCTGTTTCTACTCCTCCAGTGCTGGGGTTAAAGACGTATGTCACTGTGCCTCACTTTTGTAAGTGTTGAGGTTCCAAACTCAGGTCACCACGATTCCATAGCAAGCACTTTGCCCACTAAGCCATCTTCCCAGCACCTAAAGCTAGTTTTCTTTCAACAATAATAACAGTAATAATAATAAATAATAATAATAATAATAATAATAATAATAATGAAGTAGCAAAAACATTCCCACAAAGTAAGAGGCTCACCTCCCAGAACCCCTTTCCAGAAGTCACCCTCTGTAAATTTTCTGTGTAAATTAGGCAGATATGTATTTCTTCCTCCATTTAAGAATGCAAATCTGGTGCAGGACATGGAAAAATTAAGCTGGTACTGACATGGTAGTTTCCCACTAGCAAGCTTACACAACACTGGAAGGTGCTATCTGCAGGCTGGTGGCAAAGAAAAGCCCATAGCCCTACCCAGGTGTGAACATTCTGAGTGACAGTAATGACTTGCATGGTGAGGCAGGCCCATGGGGACAACTGTCACGTGAATGTCATGGGAGAACAAACTGCTTTCAGATTGGACTTAAGACCTGTCTGACAGCCAGAAACACATGCCTGGTGCATGGTTTGCTAAAGCTGGCCAAGAGCCCATGTTTGGGGAGCTCACAGGCCCAAAAGGTAAACCTACTTACTACTACTCTTATTACATGAGCTTAGTGTCAAACTGCCCTCTAACTCTGTACCTCTATTCTCACAGATGAGCGCAGCTCTCAGATGCCATCAGAGGTTCTTCGTGCAGTTGACCCAGATGGCAGTTGACCTAGAACTTCACAATGGTCAAAAGACAGACACTAAGTGTCTGTGGGGTGCTCAGCTACACACTGGACATCTAATAGCATTCCCCTTTCCACAAGGCACCGGAATCATCTTGGAAGAGGGGGCAGAAGCTGGGGAAGAATAGACCAAAACACTTGGACATGGCAGGACCACTGCACTCATAAGCTCACAGCAGCTGTGGCTGCCTACACATGATCAAACCAGGCAACATTCCAACATGGAATGGGTAAAGGCTCACCAGTGGCCACTCCTAGCTGAGGAGCTATGGGCAGTTGATGGCTCATATGGGAACGAAATGATTTCTTTAAGGGTGTGGCTCCTGGTAGATGGACCATACTCCAGTGGAGGACCACACAGTCATGTACATATGTGCAGCACAAATGGGACTCAGTGGGCTGAGAAACAAAGAAGGGGACATGAGGTTGGAGGGGATAGGGCATAATTCAAGAGAAGGCGAGGGAGATGACGGATCAAAATATGCGTTATGCATGTATGAGATCTTCAGACATTAAAATATTACATTAAAAACCACAGGAACACCATATGCACTGCTTCTTTTGCATATTGCATATTTTAACACGTGACAAGCTACTTCAATCTTTTGCTCCAAAGGGTAGTGTGGTAGCTATTCTTGCTTTCAACTTCACTAATCTAGAATTAACTAATACCCAAGTAGCTGGGCACGCCTGTGAGGGGTTTATTTTTCTTAAGACATTTAAGTGGAAAGACCCATTTCTAAACTGGACCGTTGAGGCAGGAAGAACCACAAGTCTGCTGGCCGCCCATATAAAGGAAAGGAAGAAGGAAGCTTGCTCTCATTGGCAAGTTCATTCCTTCACTAGCATTAGAGCCTACTTCATGATTCCATGTTTACCTAAGACCAGGTGAGACAGCCAGTCTCACAGACCAAACTATCATTGGATTCTTGGACCTTCTTGTTGGTAGACAGCCAATGATGAACCACAGCCTTTAAGCTAGTGCCTCTCAACCTTCTTAATGCTGCAACCCTTTAATACAGTTCCTCATGTGATGACCCCCAACCATAAAATTATTTCATTGTTATTTCATAACTATAATTTTGCTGTTATAAACCCTACTGTAAATATCCGATATATGCAGAGTATCTGATGAGGTCACAACCCACAGAGTAAGAACCATGCTGTAAGCCATTCTAATAAATCCCTTCTCTCTGTGTATATACACATATATGTAGATATATATGTATACATACACATATATGAACACATATAACATATGCACATATAAAAATGTACATATAAATTTATTCTATAAATTCTGTTCCTCTAGAGAACCCTGACTAATGTACACAGTATTCCATTATATATAATACTGTAACACTCTTTAGCCCATTCTGATGAGTTGTACCTAGTCTTTCACTTACAAAGAAAAATTCAGGGACATGTTGTTTGCCTGTGTCCTCATGTACTGACTCTTAGAAGTGGGATCCGTAGATCAAAAGGTCTGTGCCTTTTAAATTTTATGCTGTCCATTTCTATTTGTGGCAGACCAATATATACATGGCGTTGTTTTGTCTAGACACTGGGTCTGGATTCCCAGTGCCAGCCTGGACCCATTATTGTCAACAAGTCCCTTGGTCACATCATGCCGCTACACTGTTGCTCTGTTCTTTCTTCAAACCCTGTTTGGACTGAATTGCTTGTGTGTGAGGGGTAGCATATTTGCCTTGCATGTGCTAGGGCTTCGGCTTGATGCCTAGTACTGTGACTAAAAAACACCTGTGAAAGACAGATTTCATGGCATTAGAGTTAACTTTTGGGTACAGTCATTGTCAAAGCTTGGCTCCATGCACATCATGATAAATGTTACGAAGGTGCTTCATTGCAGACAGGGTAGTGGAGGCATGCATCATTACATTTAACTCAGAGGCAGAGCCTCAGGGTGGTTAGCAGCACCTGTGTTTGGGTCACATCTGTGCAATGGGTCATCTCTGTGTACCAACACTGCCACTTGGATGGCAGGGGACTAGAATGCCCTCACTGCCATGTCTCTGTTGAGGCTTGCAGACCCCTGAGTTCTTCTCCATGCCAGCCTTTTGGTGTGGAGTCAATTCATGCTTAGTCAAAAAAGTATTTAAAAAATTTTGAATACTGAATAGGTATTTGGTTTCTCAAAAATAACATGACCTATTATGTTAACAGCTAACAGAAATGGGGGCATTTAAGACTGGAACCTGCTTAATATCACATGAAACCTAGAACAGGGGTTGGGACATCACTTTTAGCTGCTACCTTTGGTTTTTCCCCACAGTGCTTCCTGAGGTTAAACAGTATACTGAAGCATTTCCACAAGTCAGAATCTGGCCACTGTAATGTGCTTCCCAAACAGTGCCTGCACCCTAACCCTGAGTCCACCACACACCTGAGAAAAGAAGTCTTGTGGTTTCTTGATGGAACCACCAAGGTCCAGGGTAAGCATGAGAAGTCTCCCCCTGAAGTCATACTCCTGGAGATAGTTCAGGAACACAAGCCTGGATCAGCTGCTGCCTGTCCAGCAGGACCTGAAGCTGAAACCCTACGCTGCTAAACCCAGCGAATCCTGACCGGGCTTGTTCTCAGGAGCCCAGTAAAAGAGACGACTCTATAAAACATGCACAGAACAAAGCATGTAGGCAGCTTGAATGGAGCAGCCTCATCCAGATTGGAGACTCCTAGTAAATAAACTAAGTGCAACATTTATTGGCAACAATCGTGTCACTGGCTCACAGAAAACTGGAGCCGTGTAGCTGGGAGAGGAGGAGTCTGTGGCCAGAGAAGGCCACGGGACATGCCCAGGCTCAATTGTTTACTGTGTGCAGATGAAGAGACATTCTTCCATATGAGGAACAGCTCAGCAGAGGAGGGTGGGCTAAACTAGGAAGAGCTCCAGAGAGCCAGCAAGTGCAGCAAAAGGGACGATGAATAAACACGACAAGTAATAAAACAATGCAAATCAAAAATGCTTTAACTTTCAGAAATAATTTATGGCCTAAAGAAAAGGGAAAGAATCTGGCTTTGGGACAGTTTTCTGAGACACAAAGATATTAACAAAACTAAAGTGCTGGGATGAAGACCCAATTTGCCTTGATGCCATCCTAGCTACATACAGGCCTGGCACTTTATTAAAAAAAAAAAAAAAAGCAAAGCGACAAATTTGCATTTAGCTGATGCAGACATTTCCTCCCATGTGCTGTTTCCTGCATGGCATAAGCTTTTGTGGGACTCCAGGCTGACAAAGGATCATTCCTGTCCTCAAGAGGCTAATGGTCTCAAGCCAGCCTCTGGGTGGGATGTGTGTATGACAGCAGCTTCAGCAGAGGTGGAGAGGGGAAAGGGACAGATCTCAAGAGTGCCCTCTCCATAAATGCACTTCTTGTGCAGAGATGTGGATTCCTCTGCTTCTGGTACTTTCTGATCTTGCCACTGTTGTTCAGGGCTTTCTGGGCCATTTCCAGTGAGTTTTTTATGCTATAATGTACCTCCTTCAGACCTGGCCCAAAGCATAAGAAATACCAACCTCCTGTTGCCATGGGTTTCAAGTACTTCTACTAGCCACTTCTTAAGGGGGATCATCACTGTTGTTCTACAGAGTGGCTAGAGTGAGAGAAAAAGAGTGGAAAAAGGCTTCTCTCCAGGTTACAGGGACTAAGTGGAAAAGTACTCTTTTTCACCCCATACGGACTCTATGGGAGGACAGGCTGGAACTGTGTCAATATCCAAGGGCTTCTCTCCCAAATAAACCACCTCAGTTACTTGAGCTGCCTTCTCCTTGTTCTAGACAAAGCACTGGTTTAATGGGCCAGAGAACTAGGGCATTGTGCACTACCTCACAGGTGCACTTCTACAGGGTGACATCCTTTCGCATGGCTCCTTCAAGCCTGAACCCAGGAGCCTGCACTCTACCGGTGAAGCAATGTCACCAGGCCAAAGAGTCTTCTTAGAGATACTCGGTGGGTGATCCCAGTCCCTCTATGCCTAAGGGCTTGCTTCTAAACATGGCCAGCGACTTCAGCTGCTGCCTTGAAACACATTCTGGAAGGAAATGTGGAGCTAAGCATACCTTCTGCTCACCGCTGTTCTCTTCGCCCCTATTTCCAGAGACTGTCATCTCTACACCAAGGGCTGTGGCTGAGTAGGAGCTGTACAAAGTACCATCAAACTGAGCCCTGCCTGCGAGGTATGCATCTACCAGAATGGCCATTTAGCCTTTGGCCAATAGGCCAGCTTTTCTGAAATCCTGCTTCATACCCCAGGACTGGATGGTCTGTGAATCATTTCAGAGTTTGAGTTCAAACAGTATTCTTGATAGATTACAGGTTTTATAATTTTAAAAATAAATATTCTTAAAGACTAGCAAATTCATTGAGTAGTACAGGCACACACACCGTGTCATCTAATGGAAGGGTCTGAAAGAGTCAAACACTCGGGGGCTGCTGTGATCTCTCTGAAGCTGAGTTGAGGGTGATCAATGGATAAATCACGGCAAAATGCTTATGGGAATTCAAACCAAATCTCTTTCACAGGTCTGCAAAACTGTTAGCACAAAGAGTCTCCTGCCTACACTGCTGCAGCCACAAGGCACCTATGAACAGCTAAATGTTTAAAAGGTGATGCAAGACCTAGTAGTTTATCTATCCAAATTCTTCTCCGTTTCTGGGAACTCTCTCAAGCCTGTGCCTGGCAAACAAAATAGGACTGGCCATGTGCACAGAGCTGAGAGCCCAATGCTCAGAAAATAACTTGACAGACAGAATGGCCAGCAACTTCCAATGGCAACTTTGGTCAATCAGGGTAATTTCCTAGGACTTTATGAGGTTCTTACTTACTCTTGACTCTCAAAGAGACTTTGGGCTTTAAAGGCACAGTGTATCTAAAATTGATCAGCTAGTGACAGTCCTCTGAAGTTCTCAGGAGGGAGAAAAAGCAGGTGGCACCACTGCATCTGGACTGCGCTAGCTAGTTCACTCTCTGGGTTGTAAATTTTCCAGTCACAAAGACTTCCTGAAAATAACTTTCTACCAAGCAAGTATATATTTTTTTATCAGCTAAGATATCTCTTTTTTTTTCTATTATTTTGAGAAGGAACACTAGATGATTTGATGGCTACTCTTCAAAGCACTGCACATTTAAGAAAACAAAAATTTTTAAAAAATGAGTCTTGAAAACAGATTTTATGTTATGGTTGAGAGTATATTTTTTAAAAGACTGTTCTAGAGTATACGCAAATAAACCAGAGACTAATAAATACCAACATTTATCATGTAGCTTTATACTACTGTTGGGACTACATTCCATAGCTGTAGAATTCACTGTTAATAAATATAATCAACAGCATCAAAATAAGAGGACCCATGCATGTATACTCCCCTCCCTCTCTCTTCTCTGTCTCTCTTTCTCTCTCTCTCACACACACCACACACAAACACACACACACACCACACACAAACACACACCACACACAAACACACACACCACACAAACACACACCACACACAAACACACACACACCACACACAAACACACACAAACCACACAAACACACACACACACCACACACAAACACACACACACATACACACACCACACACAAACATACACACACACACCACACAAACACACACACACCACACAAACACACACACACACCACACAAACACACACATACACACACACTCAAAAGCTTGCAATTGAGAATAACAATCTTCTCTATATTTCAATTTCCTAATTTTGATCTTTTTATTTATTATTAAATAAAGTCTATGATATCAGAGAATGCATGGAATTTTAAAGTGAGACTACATATGTTAGAAAAATGCATCCAGGGCACATACTTTATTTCTTAAGAAAATAAAACTATGCACAAACACGTCCTCTGTACACTGGCCCTGGCCCTGGAGTACTGGTCCTTATAATTAAATACTAACAGCACAGACAGTGAGAAAGTCCAGTCTTCGGCTGGACGGCCTCAGGGTCACAGCCTTGCTTCACTGGGGAGCTCAGGAGCTCCCTGGTTAGAGAATGTACCCAGGAGAGCCCAGAGTCTGGTAGGGTCCTCACAGTTGTGCTGGCGTACCCAGTGAAGAAGCAGGTCCTCCTTCCTCCCGAGCATCTGAGCACAGAGCAGGCAGTTAAAGCCTGCGTGGGACCAGAGAAGCCTGGTGGGATGCTGTGGGCCAGTCATTCCCCACTGGCCACCTTCACTTCCTACCAGAGCTTCCTCTCTGTTCTGATGAGGGGCTAGTTGTCTTTTCACTCTAGGGAATGCTAGAGAGTCCTCCACAGAGGCATAGGGCTTCATCTGCTTCCTTCTCTCTGTGTACTGCTTCTGGTGGGGAGCATCGGATCTGCTGCCTGGTAGGATAACCTCTTGCAGCCGGCCTTGAATTTCCTCTCCGTGAACATGAAGCAAATGAAACTTTATTTCAGCAAAAGACTGAGCAGTGATCTGACAACGGCCACATCTGATTTGCAATTTGATTTCATCTGCCTGGTTTAGAAGGAAATCTTCTTCCAAACTTGACTTGGTTTCCCTAGAAAAGAGGGAAATAGTCTAGATAAGAGATACTAGGAAATGCAACTGGATCTCCTGCTGCCAGGTCTTGGCATCCCAGGAAATATAAAACGCGCTGCTAGCAAAGCAGGGCCTGGACAGAGCTCTGCAGAGCCTCAGCAGAGAACTCAGCACACAGGGCCACTTGCAGAGCCATACATCTTTGAGAACACCAGAGACCATTTCAAAGGAGTCCTGCATCTCCCTCTAGTGAGCCAGTTCCCTGGATAGCACAGATATACAACAGGAAGATTAGGTAACATGATGGGAGCTGCCAAGATACCGTGTGGCACCGCTGCAGATGGCTGTCCCACTCATCCTGGCCACCCCCACCATTAGAGAAGTCCTGACATCTTATTTCAAGATGAAAGCAAGTGTGGAGGAGGGGCACTAAGGAAAGTCATATTCGTGGGAGATGGAGGGGAAGAAAAGCCGAAGACTGGGAAAAGCTGGGGCAGGCATCTTCTTTTTATCCACCATGATCCAGAACAGAGAATATTTAGAGCAGCTGGAACAATAAAAACAAGGGCAAGAACCTAAGGTCCTGGGCAGGGCTTCCTTCTTATCCCTCATCACCCCAGCTGTGGGTGCATGGATCACACTGTGGGTACCTCCCTGGTCACTGCCTGCTTTGTCAGCTTCCAGATTACACAGCTTTTTTTTTTTAAATGTCAAGGAGCAGTGTTTACAAAAGAGAAGGACACAGAAAAAAGTTAATTTGGCTTGTCAGGTGACAAAAGGCACATGTGGGGGGAGAGTTGGGGCACCTCGGGGTCTGGGGAAGAGTTATATCTAATAATCTATTGTTTTAATTTTCAGACACAAAAATAATCTGTCACCTAACTGTCCCAAGTATACTCCAAACTGGCATTTGTGCCTTGACTTACACAAGTCTGAGTAGTTAAACATTGTGACTGAGCAGAAACCAACAAGAATGGGGTCATTCTTCAGAGAACTGAGGGAGTGGGAGAGGTGACTTTTTATCTAAGACATATTTTGTTGTTGCTGTTAATTTGAGACAGGGTCTCATGCAGCCTAGACTGACCTTAAATTTCTGATCTTCCTGTCTCTCTCTGCCAAGTGCTAGGACTATATAGGTGTGCACTACTACTCCTGATGAGTTTTCTGAATCTTAATCTTCTCAAATTACAGCAGACTTTCCTGTCAACTTCCCTTCCATGAGCACTTACCTCTCCAGTGAGCTGTCAAGTCCTTGCACACCTGGATCTCTGTCCTTGTTTTTTGGTGTGTCTCCTGGCTGCAGTTCACTGGAGGAGGGCTCTGTGCTGATCACAACCCGGTGCACTTCCTTCAGATGGCCGAAATAGACTCGGACATGACCAAATACTTTTGCACAAAATTCACAGCACACCAGTTTCTTGGGGCGATTGTCACCATGGTGAAGTTTCATATGTGCGCTCAGGCTGCCAGGACGCACATAGGTCTTGCGACAGATTCCACAGCTGTAAGGCCGTCTGTTGGTGTGTGTATTCATGTGGTCTAGAAGGTGGTGTTTGAATTGGAAGTGGTAGTTGCAGACTGGACACATGTGCCAGGGCTTCTTGATTCCAGAGAATCCATTTCTGAGTGCAGAGCTGGGCTTAGAGGCAAGGCTGTCACTTTGCTTGGAGCCAAGACATTTTGGAGGCAGGGCATTATTCAGAACATTGTGACCTAGACTGCTGGGAGCCTGAGACAGCACAGCCGCAGGAGATGCCAGGGGCGCCAAAGCAGACAGGACAATGACAGGCTTGGGCATGATGTTCCGATACTTTCTGGAAGCAGCCCTGGGCTTCTGGTCTCTGGGTTCTTGGGGACTGTTTCCTGCTCTTTCTGTGCCATCTCTACACACACCAATAATGCATTTCCTCCTTTTGCCCTGCAGTGCTAAAATCTCATCTGGCACTTTCCATTTTCTTCCTCTTCTCTTTATGCCACTGTTGGGTTCTGCCTTGAGGCTGAGATCTAATTTGGTGACAGGACAGAAGGCACTCTCACAAGCACTCTGCTTAGACTCATGCAGAGCAGGTATCTGGCTGGCTGTCTCGGAGGCTGCATCAAACCTTTCTTCGACGGACAGTCTCTCGTCACAGTCTGCTCTGCATCCAGATGAAGACAATCCTGTATTATCAGCATCTGGTTCTACTTTGCCCACCCGTGGGAAGGGCAGGACGGGCAGTTTACCCTTGGGTACTGCAGAGACCAATTGAACTGCACTGCTGAAGGCAGCATGTGCAGGAGCTACCTGCTCTTCGAGCTCTTCCCCAGTAACAGCAGGTGTAGGGTGTGGCTCCTTCCTGGCACAACCTGCCCTCTGCATACTTGCTGGGAGGCTCTGTGGGGAAGAAGAATCCTCTGTAGTGTATGCTGGGATGGCAGGAAGCTCCAGATCTCCACAGCTGTTGGTCACTAGAGGACTCAAATCTCCTTGGCCAATACCACTAGTCAGTGTTGCTGTGTTGACATTGGTGGGGGAAGGGTTTAAAGTGGGCATTCGCTCCCATGGGCTAGGTTTGTGAGGTAGCTCAGGATGAGCTTGTGGGGAAGGGCTCAAATGATATAGCTGGGCTGGGCCAGGAGGTTCACTGGAGCCATCTTTGGGAGAGCTCAGGTCCTGTTTCTTTCTTAATCCTTTGCTACTTAGTGGTTGGTATCGAGGAATAGGCAGTTTAAGGTTTTCATGTATGGACATTCTGGGCTTCTGAACTGGCTGGGCTGAGGCAACATTTGGCAAAGCAACAAGAGAAAACGTCCCCTCCTGGCCGGCCACCTGCATTAGAGCATAGTTCTGGGTGGGCATGCCCAGAGGCTTGGACGTTAGACCCAGACTCCCTTGGTCAGAAAATGAGGAAGGGCAGGGTAGCACTCTGGATGTTAGGACTTTAGGCACAATTTTTGGTGCAATGGTCCTAAACTGACTCTTACTCTGTAAGGTTTTCCCACTCTGTGTTGTTCCAGAAGAGATGGTTGATTCGCCTGCAATGACAATACACAGATTACTACAACGTATCTGTTCTGGAATGAAACTTCAAAACACATCTGATCTGGGCTAGAGACCTGGCCCAACAGTTAAGAGGATACACTGTTCTTGCAAAGGACCTGGGTTCATTTTCCTGCACTCATGTTGAGTGACTCACAGGTGCCTCAACTTCAGCTGCAGGAGATCCGATGTCCTTTTCTGTCCTGTACAGGCACCTGCATTCATGGGCACACACCCACACCAGTGAGCTTGTGAGTGTGCAGACACCACACACACACACACACACACACACTTATAGAATTAAAAAAATGTAATTTATCTGTTCAGACCAGATTCCTTGGCCTGTAGCCATCTTTCTAAGCAACTACCTATGTCCTCCAAGGCTTGAAGGTTACCTCCTTGTATTGCTTTCCCAAGGACTGTAATTCTCCGCTGTTGCAACATAAGTCTCCTGCTAGAATGTCAGCCAACAAACACAGCTTCTAGAGAGCTGGAGCTCTGTCCTCTGGTCCTTGTGCTCTGTAAGCCCTTTATCCAGCCTCTGTCTTTACCTAAATTTGACTCATCGTTACAAGCCACAGCAACCCCACTTTCCTTCCTGACCTCAGAGCTGCAATGCATCTCCTCTGGTACATTCTACTGTGTCTTTTGCTTCCTATAGATGTCTTGGTTCCCCAGCACACCTAAGCCTGATGAAGTTGAGGCATACTAAGTTCATCTACCACCCACTGCATCTTTGGTCTAACACAAATGCTTTCTGCTCAGGTTTAGGCTGCACCATTTGGTGCTGGCAGTGCAGTTTACTCTGCAAAGTAATGGCTTCCAGACTGAAGTGGCTTCGGTGCTGTTCTGGTGTGACTTGTGAATTTTCTTTTCACACCTTTCAAAGCATTTATGTACTCTTTTGCAATCAAATCATAAGTATTTAAAAAGAGCTGATGTGACACTTTAAAAAAATGTTAAACATAACCAAAGAGACACAGGATGATAAAAGTATAGAGCTGATGGGGTGGGAGTTGGGGACCATGAATCACACAGAAAGCACCTTCTAGGACAGTCTCGGGACAATTTTAACTGACGGAATAATGTTCCATTCGTCCCAGATTTATTGGCCTGACCACAGAGCAATCGCTACAACCTTAAGAGAACAATTAAGGGACATTTTGGCTCCCCAGTCTGAGGACTGAATCATCCATTTTATTCCCCAAGGCCTCAAGGTCACAAGGCCTGGCTGTGGAGAAGTTTCTTATTTTTAAGTGTCTTATATTAATCAAACTTCATTTAAGCTCAAATGTACTGGTGCACACACCAGTTTAGGAACTGGACGTTGCTAGCCCTTAATCCCCTTTCTGAAAATTGTGGGGACCCGTGAGTGTTGGAATTTGCACTTTCAGATTTCAGAAAAGTGGTAAGGTAGAAATACACATACACACAACAACAACAACAACAACAACAACAACTCTGCAGGCATCCGTAATTAAATCCATTGCGAGGCCAGCAGCAAAGTACATTAGTATCACCACACAGTAGGCCAATCAAAGATCTGAATGGTTTTATTTCAGTTCAGGGTTTTGCCTCTGAATGACTTATGTACCCCTTTTTGATTAGATTTTGGAGCTTTGTGTAAAGAATTTTAAGAAACATTTGTTTGAGGGACACCAGGGATAGGAATGTGGGAATCTAAAAGTCCACGGAAGTTCAGGGTAACAGCTTTCAAATCAACCCCTATCGACTGCCCAGTTAGTGAGCCAACAATCTGAAAGTTGCTTGTTAACACTATGGTAATAAGCAACACAGTAGGAATAATTTGAAAAGTATGAAAACTACTTCAGAAAGTTCTTCGCTATTTGGTTAAGAAAAAAGATGTTAGGAAGCATCTACATGCTCACTGCATGAGAGTAAGCTGCACATGACAGCTGCACATGTGAGGAGGACAGGGGTAGCTAGAGATGCTGGGAAACATTTCACATCCTTTGAAATTATATCAAGAATAGTAAATTATGCTGCTGGGGTTAAACTGCAGCTGTCAGAACAGCAAAGAGGACAGTGTAAGAAACAGATACACACAGAGGAAAAGTATGAGGGGAGAGAGGGACGAGAAGAGACAGAGACACAGAAGAGTTGACTCTCAGAGGCAGGACACAAAGATGTCAATCCAAAGAATAGCACTCAACAGCCAGTGTCAAGGTTTCCTGACGGCTTCCAGAGACTGAACTTGGGAAAATAATTCTTTCTTTTATGACTAGATATTACAAAGCAAGCTTCCGAGAGGCTGAGTTTTCAGAAAAGAAAGAACCTTGCTACATGTTACACTGCCACACCACACAGTAGGGACTGACTGTGATACACACAACCTGATCCTCTGCTCTCTATGCACCTCTCCAACACAGCAGGGACAAACTATACAGGAAAGGCAGTGATGTCAGAGAAAAGAGGCTGGGCTGGCTTTAGAGCTGGCTAGGAGATGGGCTTCTGGGAAGAGGGTTAACTAAGGATGCAGATCCATGCACACAGGCTGGGTGCAGGTAGAACACAAAGGGTGAAGGAGCAAGCAGGCTGGCCATCAGCATTGCTTGCAATCTGCTTTCTGACTGACTACAGTGTGAGCAGCCTCTCATACCCCACCATAGTCCCCTGTAAACCCCTTCCTCCCTGCACTGCCTCAAGTGGCTTCTGCCAGGCATTTTGTCACAGCAGGAAGAAGAGCAACCAACCAGAGGCTGAGTGTAGATTCGAGCAAAGCGTACTCCTGGAGGTATCCAGCTTTGCCCCAGCAAGGCCAGATGCTGATCACCTGAGGGAACAGTGTGGGCAGCCTGCAATCACAGGCTGAGGTGACTGGTAAGTGGTAGCCAGTGGAGTCAGATGCTGGGGATGAAAAGTCCATCAGCTGGCTCATGATCCTTAATCACAGCTACTCACATCTGTGGGGTGAAGAACGAGCGTTGCCAAGAATACTGAAGTTAATATGCTGGCAAGCATCTATCAGGAGGTGCATGAAAAGGTGAGGTTTCCCATAAGGGTGGTATGGTGCTCCATTGTCCAGAACCACTAACGACTGGGAATAAACTGGTGCATTATTGGAAAAGTGAGACAAAGAGTATACAACCCCAAAAATGGGAGGAGGAAGAGACACCAAACCCAGAAACTACTTTAATGCCCAACAGTAAGCTTAAGATATTTCAAACCCAACACTTGGTAGCTGTAAAAGGAAATGACAAACTGATACAGAATACTCTCAAGACATGAGTTTTTTTAGGGGACACTACCTCATCACTTAAGATTTCCAAGTCTGGGAGTGCATACCCAAATATCCCTCAATATAACAGAGGGGTTCTTAGAGGGGCCTCTGTGGGAGGGAACAGCTACAGGAGCCAAAAAGCTGACAGTCAGACAGAAGCTTCTTATTGTGCCCTTGCCACCCTCTGTCTGTAATTTGCCCAGAGAAGGAGACACTTTATCTGTACTTATCTGACGAGTAGGCCTGTGGGCGTGCGCATGCCATGGTGAGTATGGGGAGGGCAGAGGACAACCTGCATGTGTGGCTCCTTCTGTGACATGGGGTCGAGGCCTGAACCCAAGTTCTCAGACTTGGTGATAGTTGCCTTTACCCACTGTACCACCTCACTGGCTCCATGTTGGTTTCTGAGAGTGGGATCTTTTGGGCTACTTGTGACTGTATGATTTTGCATAAACGACTACATTTAGACACACAGAATGGCTCATGCCATTTATTTATTTATCTATGTATTTATTTATTTTGACAAGAAGTGATGAGCAGAGATGTAATTTAGTGACCTGGCAGGTAGCACATTGCTGCCTCTTGAAGCTATACATGGGGAAGTACGGCTCATCTCCCCTCAAGAAGCAGGGACCCAAGCCTTGCTCCTCCACATCTGCAGTAAAAGCCAGTTATGTTAGAATGACTACAATTTAAATAATTATGTTTTGAACAGTAGGAGTCCTTAGGGAGCTGAAGTGCCATTGCATGTTTTTAAACTCAGAGGTCTGGGAAAGTGCCACTGTGGTGAGCCTTTCTTGGCAACACAACAGCAGTTCACTGCTCTACCCTAACAGGCTCTTCAGAGGCGGCAAGTTCCTCACCTGCACTACTGAGCTTCAGATCTTAGAGAGCTATGCACTGAAGAACAAGCAGGGATCTCCACTGGCATTTATAATTTCTAGAAATTCTGTAAAATTAGCCAGAATTAGAGTTAAAGAGACTCATAGGACCCTCAGGTACTAAAAACATGGACTTTTATTAACTAAGAGCATAAAAGGCTCACTCAGTAAAAGTAATTCTGTAGCATTATTCAATGAGAATACTTAATATTAAAAATTTTAAGTGTGGGCTGTTGTTAGTATTTTAAGCATATTAAAGTAGCCATTTTGAAAAGTGACATCTACAGCTGGTGAGAATTGATCAGATTGTGGAATAAAGGGAAAGAGGGAGGTGCTGAGTACTTCCTATGGCCTGACATCTATAGGAGGCATTTAATTGAACCCACATTTAACTCCAAGAAAGTATCATTTCTCCCTTTTTACAGATTAGTAAAGTGAGGCCAAGGAGAAAGCAAGCAGAGTCCATCCAGCCAGTGGATTATGTGTGGCCTGACCTACTCCTTTTGAAGGAGCGACTTCCCTTCTCTTCCCTTCCCTGCATCCTAACCATTCCCCAAACTAGATTGCCATTACAGAACTTTAAGGAGAAAAAAAAGAAGACAAATGAAAACTAAAATAGCTTGTCAAGGCTGTGTCCCAGTAAATGATACTTTTAGGAAGTTCATCATTAGACAGAGCTAATTTTTGTAAAATTCAGCTGTGTGGAAGGAAAGAAAGGTAATTTTTAGAGCTGACCTTGCCACTTACTACCATGGGATTCTGAGAAATCCACAAAGGCTAGAGAAACCTGTGTGGAGAAGAAGTGACATGTGTCTTTCTTTCCTTCCTCCATCAGCAAAAGACGGGTTGTGTGGGGCACTCCTCACATGTCTGTAGTAGGAGGGATCAACCAGGGGCTCAGGAGCTTCACTCTGTGCCTGTCCTCATTATCAGAGTCCTCAAAACCCTGGCTGCACGGAGACCAGCCCACAGGGTGATTCTCTAGACTGCTGTAATCTATTTCCTTCCTGTCTCCAGGGCAGAACTGAGGTCCTGCTTTGTTGATGTTACACAGGATGTTCCCACCCACCACATTCTTGGTTTGGTGAAAGTTCCTTTATTCCACCTGCAGAGTTAGAAGGTTCGGTCAGGTCAAATAAACTGGCAGACAACATTTTGGAAACTTTCAGGTTTTAATTTTACTAGACTGAAACAAACAAACAAATCAGTTTCATTTGCTGGGTATTCCCCCCACCCCCCACCCCTTTATTTGGCTTTGAAATTGGGAACTTCAGTTGGGGTTCAAATTGCTTTTCAAGGTGGTCTCTGCTTAAAACAAATATGTTAAAACTGGGAAGAAATCTAGGGTAAAAGAAATAATTCAAAATCCAAATGACCACAACTCATTTTGTTGAAAAAATATAATGTACACACCAGCAATGTGCTCAACAGCACAGCTTTGAAGAATGCAGGATGACAAACACACAGAGTCCCTACACTGTCACCCTGATGACTGACATCATCATTACCAAATGTAAGTAACACAAGAAAGCACATTTCCAGCAGAGATCGGAGTCTGGTTTTGCCCAGTCTCACTGGCACACCTGCCCTGCCCTGCTGAACTAGCTTTCAGGTAACAACCCTCCTCTCTCATGTCAACACCCATAACCAGCAGGCTCTTCCACTTGACAAGGGCCCAACAGAGGATTCTCATTCATAGTCTCTCTCTCTCTCTCTCTCTCTCTCTCTCTCTCTCTCTCTCTCTCCTATGTTTCTTTATCATACTGTTTTTTAAACATTATCTCAACACTAGGTAGTATCTTATTTGATCTCCAAAGTAAGGTAAATGAGAAAGTATTGTTATAAGCTTTCCCATGTGAAGAGTTGCTCCAAGCTCTAAATAATGATGGTGGCACTCAAATTCTGGCTTCTGGATGCTTTCCCATTTCTTTAGGGGTAGCTATGGCCACCTTCACAATCTCTAGTACAACAACAGAGGGGCTCAGGCTCTGTTAGATTTGATGTCACCTACCCCTGCGATGCTCTTGAGTTTTGGCAAGTCACTCTGTGCATAAATGTTGTCATCTATAAAATGGGTACAACAATATATAGCTACAAGGTGGTGTCATGCTAAAATAGGAGAAATCCATCCTGGACGGTCCAGGGTAGTTCTCACCAGTTGGCTGCTCAGCAGATCCTCTTTCTCCTGCCAGTAAGTAATCATGAAGCTTCTGATACTTTCAGCAGGAAAAAACAAACAAACAAAAAACGACACAGAACTGAAAATCTGATGGTATGGATGGAATAAATCTGACTTTTTACAGCAGTGTTTCTTTTATGAGAAGTAACTCGGGGAAGGGAGGAGAAAGGGTGCCTATTAGTAAGAACTGCTCAGACCCTGCCTCTCCTTGTGTCCTTGCCTGATATCTGATCCACCGTCAGATTTTACCCCCACTGGCCCTCATCTCAGTTGTCAGCTGACTAAGTGTTAACTGGATTAACAATTCAGTGCGAAGGGAGTTAACAAGTGTATTTTGAGGAGCTCAGTTGTGGGGATACCACTCCTTACTTCTGTTATACACAGCAGGAAGAAAGCTACTGGCTTGCAATGGTGGGCCCCTTTCAGGTCCATGAGGGAGGATGGCTGCTGGTGGGGTTTAGGATGCTCACTGGTCACATTTCTATAGGACAGCAGAAGTGAAAACTGTGGCCAGGGGTAGGGGAAAGAGTTTGACAGTGCTTATTTGTAGATTCGGTAGTTTAATAATTAAATAATTAAGAAATTAGTTCAATAGGACAGGAGAGATGGCCCAAGGGTAGGTAGAGGCACTTGTGGCATAAGCCTGACCTGAGTTTAATCCATGGAACCAATGTAATTGCACAAGGAAAAAACAATGTATAATCTGTAGCAACACAGAACTGTCCATGACTATCACGTGTGCATGTGCGCACTAGCACTCTGAGCCAACTCACATGCCTGTAAGAACACAGCAGGAAATACCAGAGTAACGGTAAGAAAGCTTGAGTACAGAAAGAAGAGTTGGGCATCAAAAGGGAACGGAAGTCTACAAAACAGAGTCGGCCAGATAAGCAGGAAGACCACGAAGGAAGAGGAAATGCTCTTTGTAAAGAATTTAAAAGTTAATGATCTCAAATATCAATGGTAATAAAAGAAAATCTTTACACAATGCGGCTCTTGAGACTTAAGTAACTATTCTTTAGGGGAGCTAAAGCTCCTGCTCTAAAGGAAAAGTGACTTTAGAAGGCCTTTTAGGTTAAAATACCTCTTAGAAAGTATCAACAAGTTTCAACAAGTTTCAAGTTTCTCCATGTCAAAATGATTATAGTTCTTATTTTGGAAGGAATTTTTTTTTTTTTTTTTTTTTTTTTTAAAAAAGAGCTTCAGATAAGAACACTGACGACCATACAAGGAACTTGTCCTTGGCAGAATATGTAACAGCACAAAAGCTTCCTACTGCTATACAACAGTCAAAGCCAAGTGTTTCTCCAAACCTACCAAGATTGCAGAGCGCAGGGATTTATCGAAGTGCTAATAACTTGCCACAGACTCTGTATAACCAGAGACTTCTGAATGCTTCCAGAACTGCTAATATTGAGTTACACATGAAATTCAGACCCTGATAACTGAACCTCAACACCGTAGGGGCCGCAGACCTCCTCCCGTATCTTTACACTAGGGCAAGTCCCTGTGCACACTGTCCTCCCAGGGAAACCAACCCCCTGGTCCCACCTGTCCTGTCTCCACAAGGGCTAGGATTACACCTTTCCTAGCCTGAACTACAACAGTCGTTACAGCCGTTACAGCCGTTACAGCCGTTACAGCCGTTACAGCCGTTACAGCCGTTACAGTCGTTACAGTCGTTACAGTAGTTACGGGTCTGTGATGGGGAAGAGAGGGTACTTGATAAGGAAACAGTACGGCTGAGGCTCAGCGTCAGGCAGTGCACTGAGCAGGGTCCATGTGGAAGGTTGGGTGTTTCTTACTAACTGTTCATCAAAACATCATATAACTTAAATGGTTAAGATAACACCCTTTTAATAACTGCACTGTTAAAACCAAGATCCTGGTACCACAAAGATACTATTTTTATTCTGCAGTTTCAAAAGTAAGTTTATGCAGAAGGGACATTTTGGAGGCGTACACAAACTGCATTTACAAGGCAAGGACTGGAAGTGTGTGGCTTAGTGATGTAAGGACCTGCCCAACATGCCTCAGAGCCTGGACTCAATCCCCAGCGCAGATCAAGGAGAAAGGGAGTGAAGAGGAAAGGAGAGGGGCCGAGCTTTCTGGTGTAGCTTTACAGACACTCCTGATTTATCTTTGACTCACAGTGATTTATAACATTTTTTGTTGCACTTTCCCCCACACCTCAGCTTTTATGCCAACAGTTTATGATTTATAAGTACAAATGCATGAGGCTGGGCAGCTGCGGATTTGTTGTAGGAAAAGCAATCCCTTGTGACTCCCTTATTGTTCCCTAACACTGGTTGTCAAGGCTTGCCTGTGGCTCTTTGGTCAAGGCACATGTTCCTTTAGCATGGGTACCTACAATCCAAAGACTGGGTAGGCAATGAAGAAGACAATGCAATGCTAGACACGGACTATCACGGACAGAGCGGGACATGCAGTGTCCTTTGGTGGGAGTGACTAGAATGGCTTTGTTAACAAACATCTACAGGTCCTGAGCTACAACTAAGTACATTCTACCTGCATCTATGGCCACACTATTGTGAGCATGCCTGAGATCGGATTCTGCAAGAACTATTAGGAACAAAGTCACCCAGATTTGAAAACTCTGGGCACTTTGGATTCCTTTTCCTTTGATTACTGTCTGGTTTCTCCTCCATCAGTGTCTTTACTCCCCTTTGATGACAACTACTACGTTTGGCTGAAGTGAACATGTCTCATCAACTGGCTGGGAACAGGAGAGACCTTGTTTCTACAGGAGATAAATGGCTTTGAGGTCTATCTGTATTCTACTTGCCTTGTGGGCTTACCTGTCTGTGTATATATGTGCACAGGCAGACACCATATCTGGCTTCATGGCTGGGTATTCATGGACACTATCAGCATATCATAGGTTAGCCCCATCTCTATCCTCTTATGGCACTTGCTCCAAGTAGCCCACCTTGCGCTCTCCACCCATACTGACTAATCAGAGCTGGAGAAATCTACTACCATGAATAGTAGCCAATGTCAAGAACTTCCAGTCTCAAAAACTCACCACAATCTACTCCACTGTTTGTCTGTTGTCCTTGGACTTTGCTTAGTTACAGGGGCTCATTCAAGATTCTCCAAGTCGAATTTCCCATGCCTCTCTTACACTCAGGGACCCATCTCTCTTGCCAATGATTGCCAATGATCTCATGAGAAACAGCTGCTATGTGGGAGACCAGTTGCCATCCTTCTTTTTGTTTCTACATCTCCATTCTGTTGTTAATTATGCTCCACAAGTAGCACCCCTCCAGGATGGGGAGGAAGGTGATGCGCCAGCAACTTACCTGTCTCAACAGAGTAAGACACAGACAGACCTTAAAGGAGACTGCTACCCTCACTCTGTACCCTTCCTTGCTCTGCAGTAAACATCATAGAGATCTCCCAGCTCTCAGGAGGCCTGCCTGGACCCTTCTGGGTCACTGCTGGCTGTCCTCCTTTTCTGCTTTAATTGACCATCATGACTTTTATCTCTATACTAATACACTATCTGTCTCTTCCCATGAAAAAAGTAAGTTCCATAAAGCAGGAGTTGTTTCATCCACTGCCAGGATCTCAGCCCCTAGATTACCATCTGGCTGTTGCACAATGCAGTATTTATACCATATTGTCTTGCTTTTTTTCTCTTATTGTTTTCCCTGATCATAAAAATATAAAAAGCACAACAGTAGCGAGTACCCAAGCTCTGTCTTTTGCTGTAGCTATGGCCCTGCCTCCTTGCTTCATGAGAAGGTGTTCTGTAGGTAATATGTACACGTGTTGCGTCTGGTTCTGAACTTCCTCTTCCTCCTTCCTCCATGAGAAGGTGTTCTGTAGGTAGTATGTACACGTGTTGCATCTGGTTATGAACTTCCTTCCTTCCACTTCCTCTAATCCTTAAGTTCCATTAGCTCAGGGATAAGACGGAATGCTTAACTTGACTTTACTTTCCACTCTATTTTTAAATTAACAGTCAACCTCTGGTTGTGGAAACTGAACATTTCTTGTGAGGCCTCAAAGCTGAAAAGAGTTGGATTTGAATCCAGATCTACAGGGCACCAAACATTCTAAACACAATGACCTCACTAAGTTGTTTTGAAGTTCATTCTTTTACATATGTTAGTCTTGTCCAGTGGATCCATCGGGTTTCCACGGAGGAGAGTAACTGTTAGTGAATATTGGTCTTCTAGTTCCAATAGCAGCTCATAGCTTAGGCTATAAAGCAAGAGTGGGGCTTGCACACAGCAATCTGCAATGTAAGAGCATTCAAAGGGCAGGCGTGGCACCTAGGGGCATACTTTTCCATGCTGTTACTTTAGGTATATATACCAGCCTTGCAGCAAACTACTTCTTGTTCCAGCTGTAATTGTGCGTGCGTGTGTGTGTGTGTGTGTGTGTGTGTGTGTGTGTGTGCACTCCTTGGCTTGTATCTAGGAGTCAGGGGTTGATTCTTGCCTTCCACTTCACTGAAGCAGGGTCTCTTTTATTGTTTCTGACACTGTGCTGAATATACCAGGCTAGCTGGCTTGAAAGCTTCTGGTTGATTCTCTTGTTTTCATTTCCTGTCTTGAGACAGGAATGCTGGGATTAGAGATGCATGCCACTGCATCCAGCTTTTTACCTGCTTGCTGGAGATTAAATTCAGGCTGCTGGGCTTGGTGACCATCTTCCCCAGCCCTAAATAGAGCTTTATAAAGCAGAAATTCCACAAGGGAATTTCATGATATTTTAAAGTACTGTGCTAGCCAGCCCTTTGCTGTTGTTATTAAAATACCTGACAGGGAAACGTTTCGGAGGGTTCAGCCCATGTTTTTCTGGTTCCATGTGCTTGGATGAGGATCCTCTGGTATCAGCATGCGGAGAAAGAGGTTCTGCATCTCTGCTGTCAGGATGCAGAGGGAAGGAGGAATACCAGAAGGGCTCAGGGCAAGGTATATTCTCAAGGACTGACCACTACGACTGCCTTCCTCCAATTAGGGCCTTTTTCCTATTTTTTCATCCCTGCTCAATAATGCCAAAGGATGAAGCCATCAGGAGATAAATGCATGGATTAGCTCTACACAGACACACCCCCTAGGTATCTCTTAATTTAACCAACTTGAAAGTGAAGCTTAACCATCACCAGCATAAAGAGCTTTTTTAAAATTGGCATTTGAGTATTTTATAATTTAAAAGAACAATGTGAATTACCCAGATATTTTCTAATTCTACAATACCACTGAGGTCACCTAAGAACTCTAGGTGTAAGTCAAGAGGTCCAGGAGCGCTGCTAGTCTCTCATGTGGTACCTCCTACTGTTCAGTAAACTTGAGCAGCCCCTGTAATAATATATGGCCTTATGTGAGCAACTCTACTTCAGGGGATGGAGCAGTGCCTCAGACAAGAAAGCACAGTGCATGTCAGACAAAAAAATGAGGTCTATCTTTGGCTTGTCTATTTACTTCTAACAAGAATCTGGTCAGGACAACAATCCTCAATCTATTTTGGCTTCACTTTCCTCCCTGTAGCAAGAGGAAGAGAATCAGTGTTTCTCCGGTCAGATCTGAAGATACTGGAGAGGCCCAACACCATTTTTATACTGATATAGACCCAACAGGCAAAGGATGTGTTGAGCCAAACTACCTGAAGCCAGGGAGTGCCTGCATGCTAAGCAGACCTGCCCTTACTACTGTGCTCTCACAGAAGATCTGGAATGCAGCATTAGATTTAAACCTTAAACCTTGATCCTTGAGTACATATACCTTTGCTACTTTGTGATGGAATAATTCACACAGCACACTTCTGCTGTAGGGCTTGATTTTAGGAAAGGTGAAGCTGAGATAGCTGCTTTGAACTCTATCTGATAGGCATACACTGAAAGAGCACAGATTTGGGTATGAACAGAGCTTTGCTTAGAGAAGTAAAACATGAATGTACTTGCTGTCAATGATAAAGATCATTTCTCATGCAGCAATTGGAATTTTGGGAGGTGGAATTTCTGAACTTAGATGATCCCTGACTTATAATGGGCACAGGTCCTGATAAACCTACTGGCAAGTTAATAACAGTACAGCATCCACTCTCCCTAACCTAAGCAAACATCACAGCATGGAAACAGCAAACTGGAGAGAACTGGCTACTTTTGGCCTCATGGCTGACTGGGAGCCATGGCTTATTTCAACAGAAGGTACCATGAGTTTCAAATACTATGATACGCTGGTAACCTGGGAGAAACTGAAATTCAAAACTGAAGTGCTTTCTACGGAATGTACTACATTCTCATAAGGGAGGACCCAAGATCTTTAACAGGAAACATTGTTAAGTGGGGAGCCATGTTTAAAGAGTGTGTGATGTTTTTATTTGCAAGTTTTTAAAAAAATAATAAAGTTTATAAAAACATAAAGACTTTTTGCATGAGATTGGTGGGTAAGGAATATGATTCTTAAAATACTATGATAAATATATAGAAGATTCAAGTGATCAGTGCAGGCTGTACGTAAAGACTCATTCAAATGTAAGCTAACTAAAGCTATCGTTACTATTTGTAACGGAATACAAGAAGTTCATAGTTGTGGCTTAACAGTTTACCTTGTAACTAAACTCTAACATGGCACCATTTGATAATTATGTATATTCTATAAAAACCATTAATTACCTGTAAAGGCTATTAAAGTAGTCTCCCCCATTCAGCTGCTATAAAGCTGGATTTCCCTTAACTACTTCAGTATGAAAATGTCACAAAAGAATTGGAGGCAGGATCAGATATGAGACTCAAAGCTACCTTCAAGTCTGGGAGTCAGGGCTGTCAAGTCTGGATTCAGGAAAGTGTTTGCTGTGCAAGCATGAAGAACTGAGTTTGGAGACCTAGTATCTACAAAAAAGCCTTTTGTGTCTGTAATCCCAGAGCTGGAGAGAAGAGCAGGGGGGCAGAAAGGAGGATTCCTGGAGTTCACTGTTCAGCCAGCCAACTTAACATAATCAAATAAGCTAAAAGTTCAGTGAGAGACCTTGTCTCAAAGAAGATTTGGAAAGCAATAGAAGAAGCCCAACACTGATCTCTGGCTACACACACACACACACACACACACTCATACACAAACACACATACACCACACACACCACACATAAATATACTCACAAATACGCACAGACAGACGTACAAACATACACACATAGACATACACCACATAAACTACATACACACACCACACACAAACTCACATACACTACATATATACACACTCACACACATACATACACACATATATCACATACATACACATATACACACATCAGACACACAACCACACATACAAACACACATACCACTCACACAGAACACACATACATACACCACATACACTATATACACATACATCCATACATATAAATATACATATATGCACATACATACACATACAGATGTACACATACAATATAGACACACATACCACACATACACACTCACACACGCATATACATACACATACATACACACTCACACCACACACACACGCCCACAGTTTTCAGTGAATACAGATATCAAAAATATTGCAAAAGACATCCACACATCCACTCACCACACATCTACACAGATACACATACACAGAATTTTCAGTGAACATTGATTTCAGATATATTGCAAAAGGCTTGTAATATTCTTTGATTCTTGCAAAGATTTTGTTCTAGAAAAGAATGTAAACCAGCTCATTTATGTTAAGATGTAATGAGGTATTTTAAAATCTGTAAGTACATATTTTCAGGCTTCTAAGCATTAACGTGGGAAGTACAAGTAGATACACCTATGTAAGTAAATGCTCTGAGAGCTCCTCAGGGACTTAAGAGTGCCAGGGGTCCTGAAGCTAGAGCAATGCTGCAGCAGGTGAGATGCAGACCCATCTGAGGTCCCACGCACCCGTGTACAGGGATGGGCAGCGAGGGAAGTGTTCTGCTTTGTCAGTTAAGTTTTCATCCCCAGCACCCGTGTCTCCTTAAGAATATGGCAGAGTAATAGGAAACGTTCTGACACTAACAGAAATTCATCTGGATGAAATGTCATTAAAAATCAGTAATTGGCAGTGTTAGAACAGATTAAACAAAATGCTAGGCAAAAATCTTAATTAAAATGTAATTCTTCAGAAACATACGTTACCTATATGAATGACTATCTCATAACTTTTTTCTATTTTATCATATTTATATTTTTCCCTCATTTTAAAAAAAATCACAAGATTTTGTTGATAGTATATAATCTTTCAAAAATAAACATTTTTAAAGCATCAAAAAACCAGAAATGTGTTAAAATTATTTTAAATTAGTTTACAAAACCCAAATAATCATAAATTGCTCTGCTGCTGTCTTTGTAGCAATCAGGATCAAGCTCAGAACTTTAAGCACACTAGTAAACAAAGAATTCTGCCACTGAGCTAGACCTCAAGCTGAGCAGTGCTTTCTACCATAAGCTGGATGCTGGCATTTTTGGAAAAATCTTTAGGATTTTGATGTCAATTAATCTGAAAACAAGAACAGTATGTCAACGCTATTAAAAGCATTGCCAGATTTTTGAGTCTCTAGTCTTATCAGTATCACACTGTGAAAACAAAAATGTCTATCTTATATTAAAGATATCTATCTTACATAAGAAAATGGTATCTTATATTAAAAATGTTATCTTACATTGGCTTGTATACCAGCCTAACAACCCCCCTCAAGCTGTTTGGCGTTTACCCCTGTTCACTTATCACAGCCACCATCTGCATAAATAAAGATACAAGCATCTGTTATAGGCAAGTGGTCTCAAGGGCAGATGTGTGTTCATCCTTGTGTTCATGTCACCAAGGCTGGATACATTATTAGAACAGATGTACACAATCTCAAAGTGTTGTGTCCCACAGTGAAATGTCTCCAACTGCTTTCTATCAGAATACATAACTGCTATTTACACCTGCATTTATGATAATGATAGAAAGCAGCAGGGGTTCTGACAAGTGGGATGTGATGCTATGAAATATATTTACATGGTTAATTGGAATTCCTTGAGACTATGCTGCCAAGCAGCCACACTGACAGCAACACATGCCCAAGTAAACTGCTTACCATCCAGATTTTTATAGGTATGTTAAATAATCTGAATTTACTCATAAGAATATTTTAAAATCTAATATTGTATTCCAAAATAAAAATAAGCTTACAGCTATAGTCTACTACATTATTTCAGGCCACCCAGGCCATTTCCACTTGGCTGAAGAAGGATATAAAACTGGGCGTGTTTCCCATTTGTCCTTCTGTCAACAGAATAATGTACTGATAATGTACAGCAGTGTTTTTCAGAAGTTATTGCACTGGAAAGTCTCAATTTCCAACATTAAACAGTTAACTAAAACCAGCTTGAGAATGTCATTTGTATTTGGTCGGCAGCATAAAGTGGCACAAAGGTCCAAGAGCAACACTTAGACCATTCATTAGGATCAAATGTTTCCATATGACGCTCACATCTTTAGAGCAATATTGGTAATGCATGAGAATGATTCCGTCCCCCAGCACCCAAGGAGGTCAGGCCAGAAAGCAGTGTTAACTGCCACACTGAGGGCAGAGAAGGCTACCGTGAGTGCATGCATGGGCTTCGGAGCCCGAGCACTTACAGCAGCCTTCTTTAAAGCTTTCACGAGGCTGCAGTGCCGTGCGTACTGTTACAGACGCACTATCTACTTTACTAACTTGGAATTTAAAATGTCCCAGCCTCCAGTCTTTATAACTGTGTTTATACATAGCAGATGTGTGTGTGCGTGTGCGTGCGCATATTTGTTCATGTATGTAGACAGAGGCACCATCCACCTTTTTGGAAACAGAGTTTCTCACTGGCTGGGAGCTGATAACCAGGGTACACTGGCTGCAGGTGAGTGTGAGCCGCAGGGGTCTGTCCATCTCCAGTGCTGGATCACCCCATTTCTCGTCTCCCCTTTATATATGGGTCCCAAAGTTTCAGCTCAGGTCGGTCCTCAAGCACATTACCCACTGAGCCATCTCCTTTTGACTAAATACATTTTATTCTGTAAATTATCTTAAGATTTCTATTGTGTTTTAAAGAACATTTATAAAGAGTTGATTTTTATTAAAGATTCTGTATTTGCAAATTTGTCCACACTATAAAATATATTTGTAACCCCCAATCCAATGCTCATATCATTCTCTGGCTTACTCACACACATGTGAGGAGCAAAGAGAAATCTGAGCTCCGTGATTCACGCCGTTCACAGCTGAGGTCAGGCAAGGTGATGCTCTGCCTTCGTGTTTCAGCCTTCATGCTATAAGTAAGAGCTCTTTTCATGGTCTATTCAGCACTGGCACTTTTGTATTTTGTGTTTGTTCTTAGTGAGTCGCTATTAGAATGAATGGCTCTCAGCGCACTGTTGAAGCACTGGTCCCGTGTCCCTAGACACAAGAAAGGTGTAATGTGTCTTTTAAAGAAAGTGTGAATGACTGATAAACCTTTGCTCAGCATACAGGATGCTGCTAGGTCTGTGAGTTTGGTGTTAATGAATCAAGTGTATTAAACTGGGCATCTTTAAACTGAAATATGTGAAGCAGGATCATTAACTGGTTGCTGTGACTGAGGCCCACAGAAAGTCAACTGTGTATCTCAAAGGCTGGCGGTTCTGTGTTGGCTGGTGCAGTGTTCTGGAGACTTCAGAGACTACTGGACTGTAAATCCCAGCCAGTTGCCTGGTATCTGCCCTCACAACCCAGTTCGCAGCCTGCTTATCCTGCCCCTACAGAGGCCTGCCGTGAGCCAAGGCCCCAGAGCACAAAAACTGGCTAAGTGCAATGCTTCCTTCTTCTTTCACTGGAATGAAGATAAATCTCCTTATTTACCAAGAAAGAGATGAGAGGGAGAGAAGAGGGAAGAGAAAAAACTCCAGGGGAGGCTAAGAAAACAGTTTTTGTAGCATGCTAAAAATGCACAGCAGATAATGAGGCAACCCCTGCCTTTGTAAAGGCCTCAGGAAGCAGAGCTCATGCGCAGGCAGGCAGCTGGGGCACCTGACAAGGCAGGCGCTGAGCTGAGTGCACACTGCTTTTGCTCTTTACTTACTGCTTAGCTTACGGCCTCTCTGAAGGCAGTGAATATTTGTTAAAAGAGTATTTGCTTCTATTGACTTAGAACCCTATCCAGTTTGGTGTTTCATTAAAAAGCAAAGATTGAGACCCTTTCCCAAAATCTGCTCTGGTTTATAAGCATGTTTTTGGACCTGAGCATTCACAATATAATTCAGTAGACATCTGAGAGCACATTTCATGCCAGTGAACTTTTAACTTTGCTGAGGGAGAGAATTCATCAGGAATTTTATAAACAGTCCAAGATGAGTAAGATCTTTTATCTTCAAATTAACAAAAAGAGGCAAATATTGACTAATTAACCCAAGTATTTTTTGAGATCTAAAATGTCATAGTCACAAACGCAAATAGTTTATGTCTATAAGAGGTGTATAACCACTCATGTATATGAGCTCTGAGGACATCTTTCTGATAGTACCACAGCATTCTCTTTACTTATCTCTTTAGCAATGTACTACAGCTCACGTTAGTACTTACTCTGTAGCCCAGGCTGCTCTGGAATTCACTATCCAGCTAACTGACCTTAAACTCATGGCAATCCTCCTGTCTCATCTTCCCAAGGGCTAAGATATTACAAGTATGAGCTATCATACTTGCCTATTATTTTAAAAAATGTTATTATTCCCATCGTCGTCATCATTGTGACAAGCGCGCGCGTGTGTGTGTGTGTGTGTGTGTGTGTGTGTGTGTGTGTGTGTAGGTCAAAGGCTGATGTATCTCTTCCTTAATCATGTTCTACCTTTCTTTTAAATTTTATTTATTTTTATCTGTATGGATATGCCTGTGTACCACATGTATGACTGCCCTTGGGAGGTTGGAAGAGAGTGTTGGGTTTCCTGGAATTGGGGTTAGATATGGTAGTGAGCCATCACGTGGGTGCTAGAAACTGAACTATGTGCTCTGAGAGAGCAGCGAGTATTCATAACCTCTGAACCATCTCTCCAGCCCCTTAACCAGCTTCTTTGACATGGGTCCTGGGGATTGAACTCGGGTCAAAATGCATGTGCAGTAAGTACTTTACTATAGTTTCCTAGGCCTTTAAAAGTATATTACGGAACCAGCCTCTAAAAATGAATTCACATAAGGGTTCACAAGAAAGAAATAGCAGTGGCTCTGAGTCAGACAGTCTACAAATGGTAATTGGATAACACGTGCTTAGCTAAATGCAGTGGTCCTGATGGGGACCATTCAGACACACAGTGTCTGCCTCAAGGCATCTGCTCTCTCTACTTTCACTTCCTATTCTCATTAAGTAGAAACATTACTCATAATGTGAAAACTCTATTTAGGTTAATCAAATGTTAAGGCAGAGTTCAGAAAGACAGAATGAGAATGTATACTAAACACTTTTTTTCCCCTACTTTATTTACATTTCAAATGTTTCCCCCATTCCAGATCTCCCCTTTGGAACCTCCCCATTTCCTCCCCCCTTCCCCTGCCACTATGGGGGTATTCTCCCACCCACCCACCCACACTTGTCTTCCCACCTTGGGATTCTCCTTTACTGGGGGATCTAATACTTTCAGGCCCAAGGGCCTCTCCTCCCCCTGATGGCCAACAAGACCCTCCTCTGCCGCACATGTGGCCAGCACCCCTTAAAGAAATACAAGAGAACACAGGTAAAGAACTGGAAAACCTTAAAGAGGACACACAAAAATCCCTTGAAGAATTACAGGAAAACACAACCAAGCAAATGAACAAAACCATTCAGGAATTAAAAACAGAAATAGAAACAATAAAGAAATCACAAAGGGAGACAACCCTGGAGTTAAAGAACATAGGAAAGAAATCAGGAGTCATAGATGCAAGCATCACCAACAGAATACAAGAGATGGAAGAGAGAATCTCAGGTGCGGAAGATACCATAGAAAACATTGACACAACAGTTAAAGAAAACACAAAATCCAAAAAACTCCTAACCCAAAACATCCAAGATAACCAGGATGCAACGAGAAGACAGAACCTGAGGATAATAGGTATAGAAGGGAGTGAAGATTCCCAACTTAAAGGACCAGTAAATATCTTCAACAAAATTATAGAAGAAAACTTCCCTAACCTAAAGAAAGAGATGAACATAAATATACAAGAAGCCTACAGAACTCCAAATAGACTGGACCAGAAAAGAAATTCCTCCCATCACATTATAGTCAAAACACCAAATACACAAAACAAGGAAAGAATATTAAAAGCATTAAGGGAAAAAGGGCAAGTAACATATAAAGGCAGACCTATTAGAATTACACCAGACTTCTCACCAGAGACTATGAAAGCTAGAAGATCCTGGGCAGATCTCATACAGATCCTAAGAGAATACAAATGCCAGCCCAGGCTGCTATACCCAGCAAAACTCTCAATAATCAAGGATGGTGAAACCAAAATATTTTATGAAAAATCCAAATTTGCACAGTATGTTTCCACAAACCCAGCCCTACAAAGAATAATAGATGGAAAACACTGACTCAAGGAGGGAAACTACACTCAAGAAAAAGCAAGAAAGTAATCTTTCAACAAACTCAAAAGAAGATAGCCACACAAACAATATAAACAACATCAAAAATAACAGGAAACAACAATCACTATTCTTTAGTGTCTCTTAACATCAATGGTCTCAACTCCCCAATAAAAAGACATAGACTAACAGACTGGATCCATAAACTGGACCCAGCATTTTGCTGCATCCAGGAAACGCACCTCCGTGGTAAAGACAAACACTACCTCAGAGTAAAGGGCTGGAGAACAATTTTCCAAGCAAATGGCCCCAAGAAACAGGCTGGAGTAGCCATTCTAATATCGGATAAAATTGACTTTCAACCAAAAGTCATCAAAAAGGATAAGGAGGGACACTTCATACTCATCAAAGGAAAAATCTACCAAGAAGTAAACACTTTCTACCTGCAGCTGACTTGTCTAGAAATCACCAAAACAAATAATGAGCTTGACAAATAACTGAATTCTTAGAGAGTCCCATACAACAGAGACTCCAACGGATTTCAAGGAAGATGGTACTTCAAATTCCCAAAGTGTAGATTTTAATGCCCAGTAGGCACAAACAGAGTGAACTCTTCTATGAGTCAGAGAACTACTGACAATGTGGGGTGTGTGTGTGTGCGTGTGTGTCGGCTAAGCAAAACTAAATAAATGCACTTGTATTTTCTCTTTTCTGTTCTTCTCCTCCTGCCCCTCCTCCCTGTACTGCCCAAGCCCCTTCTACCGCTCTCTGTAACCATCAGAGCATGCGACACAGCTCCTGATGAGAACCACCTACACCATCATTGAACTGGCTTTCAATACATAACCCCTTAGGTAACAGTATGCTAACAGAATACTTTCCTTCAGTGCCAAAATTCTGCTAATGATACCCTATGTGAATTACATATTGAAATGTATATGCGTATAAACCTGAAATTTTAAAAAATCCCATATTTATAATCAGCCATCATTAGTTAGCTAACTCTATCAATCTTCAGCATTTACTTAATAAATGGAGTATGCCCAGAAAACTCATGTCATACAATCTGTTTTCAGAGACAGGAATACAGGCAGAATCATAGCAAATGAATCTAGTGTTTTTCTTTGTTAATATAGTAGTATTCATCAGGAAACATTTGAATGAATAAATTAAGTTAACAGAAAACTAGTTACTCAGGTAAAATTGCTTTTCTTTACTTGAGTAATTTCCCATCGTATAATTTCTGTTTATATTGACTTATAATAACCTTACGAATTCAAATATGTAATTAAGTATTGATCAGAAAAGAAAAAATACAATCTATTTTGTAAGTTAATATGGTGACAATGGAGACAAATAATGACTTTGGGTTGTAACAGATCTGGGTTCAAACACATGGCTTATTGGTTGGCAAAAATTTTTCATTTTCTTAAGCCTTTAAAATAAAAATTACATCCAACCTACAGTGAGGTCTAAATAAACAAAGGAGGGAAAACTGCAGTATACAGTAGAGTGACCATCACACTACACTGGACCTGCAGT
>JADRCH010000358.1:0-15625 GCA_019843965.1 Rhynchomys soricoides | reverse complement strand
GTATACAGTAGAGTGACCATCACACCACATGGACCTGCAGTATACAGCAGAGTGACCATCACACTACACTGGACCTGCAGTATACAGCAGAGTGCCCATCACACCACATGGACCTGCAGTATACAGCAGAGTGCCCATCACACCACATGGACCTACAGTATACAGCAGAGTGCCCATCACACCACATGGACCTGCAGTATACAGCAGAGTGCCCATCACACCACACTGGACGAATCATCTTCTCTTTCTCATCTCTTACTCCTACTGCACTCTCAAATTTCAGGATTGGGTCTTCAGCAAAGACCCAGGAAGAAGTTCTTAGGGATGCTAAGTGTCTAGGAGACTCAAGGGGCTTCATCTGGAGGTCAAGTCAAAGCTGGAAACCAAACTTTTATAAGAGCTCAGCGACAGCACAGAAACAAAAACCCCTGATGCCAGGAAAAGCAGGTAAGAGGTGAAGAGGATGGGATGTTCTATTTCTCCATGAGCTAGAAGGCACACAGTTCATTGAGTAGAGACAACAGGAAGACTCGTAACATCTTAAAGCTAAAAACGAATGTTTGATAATCCTGGACTTCGGATTGGAAACTGAGGTTTGGGGACAAAAGTAACTTGTCTGAGGTTTCACAGCTTCAGGGGTAGAGGTAATTAGGGCAGGAGTCCACTCTCTTGATAGCTGACCCATTCGTTTTTGTTTGTTTTTCTTCTGCAATTCTGCCTCTTGTTTGTACAGATAAAGAAGTGGTACCAGTAAGGACCTTGAATAGCTACTGCTACTGGCCACTTCAAAGGATTTCCACTCAGAACTAAGAAAACTCATGGTCTTCATTTCTCCTCAGGACTTGCTCCCCTCTCTCATTCCTACATCTTTTCCTGACTCAGTGTTCAGAGCTTAAATTCTGTATGAGTCTCAAGGGAAGTGATTTCCTGTTGGCCCAATGTGTGGATGATATCTAAGACATGTCATAGCTTACTTGACGTTGGGCCCCCAGGATTATGCTTGGCTTTCTAGGGGACTAGCCATCCCAAGCAGGAGGCAGTGGCTTTTGTGTCTTATTGACAGGGCAGACCCTGTTTTAATAACAACTATGAAGAGTGATGGTTGTAAGTGCCCACTCTGTTCAGTAACATGCTGGGAGAAGTATGTAAATTATCTCCATTGACCTCCATATATCCTATTCAGTGGGATTTACTATGTTTATTCTACAGAGTTACAGAGAAGGGTATATGTCACACAATGTATCTAAGACCAGAAAATTAAGAGGTAGAACTGAGTTACAAACCCAGCTTCCACACTTTGTAAGACTTAAGACACTATCGTTTTAGGGGTAGAAATCAGTGTCTGTCCCATTTATTTTAAGGATCTTTATAGACAATTCTCTTATTAAAATTATGATTTATACAAAGATTATTCAGTTTTACATTATGAAAGATAATATCTTTTCTTATACTCATGTCAGAATTTCTTTTCTGTATAGACTAATCAAGGGAAAAGGAAGATATGTATTCCTCCTACAGGTAAGTTTACTCTTTATAAAAGGACAATGTAATTAGTCATTAAGAGTCTATTTCTACCTATAATCTGTTTCTCTGAACACTTCTGTTAAAAAAATTTTTTTTCTATTTTTTTGATACTTTATTTACATTTCAAATGATTCCCCTTTTCCAGATCTCCCCTATTCTCTATTCTCTCCCCAATCCCCATGCGTTTATGGGGGTATTACCCACCCACCCACCAACCCACTCTCATCTTCCCTCCTTGGCATTCTCCTATATTGGGACATCTAACACCCTCTGGCACAAAGGCCTCTCCTCCCCCTGATGGCTAACAAGACCCTCCTCTGCCACAAATGTGGCCAGCACCATGGGTCCCCCAAGTGTATTCCTTGGTTGGTGATCCAGTCTCTGGGAGGATCGAGGCCAGTAGACACTGTTGCTCCCTCCATGGGGCTGCAAACTCCCTCAACTCCTTCAGTCCCTTCTCCAACTCCTCCATCTGGGACCTCACACTCAGCCCTATGGTTGCTGAGAAGTGACTCTTGGGTATTCTGAACTTTTGGGCTAATAACCACTTATCAGTGAGTACATACCATGTTCATTCTTTTGTGACTGTGTTACCTCACTCAGGATGATGTTTTCAAGTTCCATCCATTTGCCTAAGAATTTCATGAAGTCATTGTTTTTAATAGCTGAGTAGTATTCCATTGTGTAAGTGTACCACATTTTCTGTATCTATTCCTCTGTTGAGGGACATATGGGTTGTTTCCAGTTTCTGGCTACTATAAATATGGCTGCTGTGAACATAGTGGAGCATGTGTCTTTATTACACATTGGAGCATCTTCTGGATATATGCCCAGGAGTGGAATAGCTGGGTCCTCAGGTAGTATTATGTTCATTTTTCTGAGAGTCTGCCAAACTGATTTGCAGAGAGGTTGTATCTGCTTGCATTCCCACCAGCAATGGAGGAGTGTTCCTCTTTCTCCACATCTTCGCCAACATCTGCTGACACCTGAGTTTTTTATCTTAGACATTCTGATTGGTGTGAGGTGGAATCTCAGGGTTGTTTTGATTTGCATTTCCCTGATGACTAAGGATGTTGAACATTTCTTTAGGTGCTTCTCAGCCATTCGAGTTTCTTCAGTTGAGAATTCTCTGTTTAGCGCTCTTCCCCATTTTTTGGATAGGGTTATTTGGATCTCTGGAGTCTAACTTCTTGAGTTCTTTGTATTTATTGGATATTAGCCCTCTATCAGACGTAGGACTGGTAAAGATCTTTTCCCAATCTGTAGGTTGCTGTTTTGTCCTATTTACAGTGTCCTTTGCCTTACAGAAGCTTCGTAATTTTATGAGGTCCCATTTGTCGATTCTTGATCTTAGAGCACAAGTCATTGATGTTCTGTTCAGGAACTTTTCCCCTGTGCCCATGTGTTCGAGACTTTTCCCCACTTTCTCTTCTATTAGATTCAGTGTATCTGGTTTTATGTGGAGGTCCCTGATCCACTTGGACTTGAGCTTTGTGCAGGGAGATAAGAATGGATCAATTTGCATTCTTTTACATGTAGACCAGCAGTTGAACCAGCATCATTTGTTGAAGATGCTGTCTTTTTTTCCCTGGATGGTTTTAGCGCCTTTGTCAATGATCAAGGGATCATTTCTGGGTCTTCAATTCTATTCCATTGATCTACCTGCCTGTCATTGTACCAATACCATGCAGTTTTTATCACTACTACTCTGTAGTACAGCTTGAGGTCAGGGAGGCTGATTTCCCCAGAAGTCCTTTTATTGTTGAGAATAGTTTTTGCTTTCCTGGGTTTTTTGTTATTCCATATGAATTTGAGAATTGCTCTTTCTAAGTCAATGAAGAATTGAGTTGGAATTTTGATGGGGATTGCATTGAATCTGTAGATTGCTTTCGGCAGGATGGCCATTTTAACTATATTAATCCTGCCAATCCATGAGCATGGGGGATCTTTCCATCTTCTGAGGTCTTCTTCGATTTCTTTCTTCAGAGACTTGATGTTCTTGTCATACAGATCTTTCACTTGTTTGGTTAGAGTCACACCAAGACACTTTATATTGTTTGTGACAATTGTAAAGGGTGTCAATTCCCTAATTTCTTCCTCAGCCTGTTTATCCTTCCAGTATAAGAAGGCTACTGATTTGCTTGAGTTAATTTTGTATCTGGCCACTTTGCTGAAGTTGTTTATCAGCTGTAGCAGATCTCTGGTGGAGTTTTTTGGGTCACTTAAGTATACCATCATATCATCTGCAAATAGTGATATTTTGATTTCTTCCTTTCCAATTTGTATCCCTTTGACCTCCTTTTGTTGTCTGATTGCTCTAGCTAGAATGTCAAGTACTATATTGAATAGACAGGGAGAGAAAGGGCAGCCTTGCCTATTCCCTGATTTTAGTGGGATTGACTCGAGTTTCTCTCCATTTAGTTTGATGTTGGCTACTGGTTTGCTGTATATTGCTTTTCCTATGTTTAGGTATGCTCCTTGAATTCCTGATCTTTCCAAGACTTTTATCATGAAGGGATGTTGAATTTTGTCAAATGCTTTTTCAGCATCTAATGAAATGACCATTGATATTAAAAGATATTAAAGAATAGTGATTGTTGTTTCCTGTTATTTTTGATGTTGTTTATATGTTTGTGTGGCTATCTTCTTTTGAGTTTGTTGAAAGATTACTTTCTTCCTTTTCTTGGGTGTAGTTTTCATCCTTGAGTTGGTGTTTTCCATGTATTATTCTTTGTAGGGCTGGGTTTGTGGAAGCATATTGTGCAAATTTGGATTTGTCATAAAATATTTTGGTTTCACCATCTTTGATTATTGAGAGTTCTGCTGGGTATAGCAGCCTGGGCTGGCATTTGTGTTCTCTTAGAGTCTGTATGAGATCTGCCCAGGATCTTCTAGCTTTCATAGTCTCTGGTGAGAAGTCTGGTGTAATTCTAATAGGTCTGCCTTTATATGTTACTTGCCCTTTTTCCCTTAATGCTTTTAATATTCTTTCCTTGTTTTGTGTATTTGGTGTTTTGACTATAATGTGACGGGAGGAATTTCTTTTCTGGTCCAGTTTATTTGGTGTTCTGTAGGCTTCTTGTATATTTATGTTCATCTCTTTCTTTAGGTTAGGAAAGTTTTCTTCTATAATTTTGTTGAAGATATTTACTGGTCCTTTAAGTTGGGAATCTTCACTCTTTTGTATACCTACTATTTGTATCCTGGATAGTCTGGATGTTTTGGGTTAGGAGCTTTTTGCATTTTGCATTTTCTTTGACTGTTGTGTCCATGTTTTCTATGGTATCTTCTGCACCTAAGATTCTCTCTTCCATCTCTTGTATTCTGTTGGTGATACTTGCATCTATGACTCCTTATTTCTTTCCTAGGTTTTCTAACTCCAGGGTTGTCTCTCTTTGTGATTTCTTTATTGTTTCTATTTCTGTTTTTAGTTCCTGGATGGTTTTGTTCATTTCCTTTATCTGTCTGTGTTTTCCTATAATTCTTTAAGGGATATTTGTGTATCCTCTTTAAGGGCTTCTAGCTGTTTACCTGTGTTCTCTTGTATTTCTTTAAGGTAGTTATTTATTTCCTTCTTAAAAATCTTCTATCATCCTCTTGAGATGTGATTTTAAGTCTGAGTCTTCCTTTTCTGGTGTGTTGGGGTATCCAGGGCTTGCTGTGGTGGGATAGCTGGGTTCTGATGATGCCAAGTAGCCTTGGTTTCTGTTCCTTGTGTTCTTGCCCTTGCCTTTTGCCATCTGGTTATCTCTGGTGTTAGCTGGTCTTACTCTCTCTGACTGTGGCTTGTCTTTCCTGAAAGCCTAGGTGTCAATACTCCTTGAAGACCAGTTCTCTCTGAGAGTTTTGGAGAGCTGTGGTGCAGGGTCAGTTCTGGGGTGCAGACAGAAACAAGAAGGATCTAATCCCCAGCTGTCCCTTGTTTCCTGTGTCTTGATGGCTCTGCAAGGGTCCTTCTTGGTCCAGTGAATTTGAAAAGAAGTGATGGTCTTGCCTGTGCTTGAAGGTGTGTCGGCACTTCTGGTATACCAGTTCTCTCCTGGCACTATTTGAGTATGGAGCCCTGTGTCACAGGATCTGCTCTCCAGCCATGGAAAGAAACCAGAAGTCCGCTCCTCAGTCTCTGTGTCCTGGGTATTCCAGGTGGGTCCCTCTGAGTAGACAGGCTTGCCCACACTCCTGGGAGGCTATCTTTCTCCCAGCATTATTTGGCTATGGAGCCCTGGTGGCCCAGGCAGAGGTCTCCTGCCACAGATGGAAACCGGAAGGTTTCTTCCTCCTAGCTGTTCCTCAGTTCCTGTGTCCTAAGGATTCTGGGACAGTTCCACTGAGCAGTGTTAGTCCTCTTATCCCCTCTCACTGGCTTTTCCACACTCTTGGGAGGCTAGCTTTCTCCCAGTGCTATTTGGCAATAGAGCCCTGGTGGCCCAGACAGAGGTCTCCCGCCACCTTCTGTTAAAAAATTAATCATGGTATAATCTATTATCTTTGTCTGGCTACCCCGCCTGCATTGCAACCACCCTCCACACTTTCTCCCTAACCACTACCAACCCACAGGTTCCTCCCATACCATGTCTATCTTCCCTACCCACTTAGCTTGAGCACAACTTTCTCTAGGGTCTAGACGTGTGGGTGTGTTTGACCCTTCCCTCCACTTCACAACCTATCAAATACAGTCTGGATCAGTGCTCAGGCCAAGTCTGGCCAATCCTGCCTATGCCACAACAATCTCTAGGCTTTTGCCAGGACCTACTCTGCCTACCTTTCAACTCACAGACACCTTGCATGCCACAGTCAACATTTCTACCCTGCAAGATCTACTCCCCACACTACAGACCTGAACTAGGAGGCACATCCTGTATACTATCCCAGTAGTCTTCTTGGTCTACCGACTTCATTCCTCCCAAGTGATTTCCAATCTCTAGGTCCAATTTACCTGTACATCTCCTCTTTGGCTCCAACCTGCTCTGTCCATAGCAGACTTAGACCAAAAGAAATCCATGTGGCCGGATCTCATGGCAAAAATATAAACAATATGAAATATTAAGCCAGTATCTTCTTCTTTCTAAAACTTACCAGCCTTATAGAAATGTTTCCCAAGGAGAAATACCTAGATGAACAACAGGATGCCAAATTTAAAATATCAATCATAAACTTCATTAAAGAATTCAAGATATTTAAGACATAAATGAAAAGGTCAATGAAATTATAGAGGAAGAACTTAAGGGAGAATAAATGCCTGAGCAATGGCCAAAACCCCACAGATGTAAGGCTACGGAAATGACAAAGGCAATGCAAGACTTGAGAACAAAATATAATAGGGAGATAGAACCACTGAAGGAGAACTCAAGCTGAAATGAAGATGGAATTGCAAAACCCAATTAGCAACTAGAAAACTCAAAGGAAAGTCTTGCAAATAAAATAAATCAAGCAGAAGATCGATAGGGTTCAATAATAAAATCTAGACCATTTAAGACAAGGAATATGAAAACTATCCCCTCCCACAAAGATGAGCATACAGAAAATGTGGGAAAGGAGGAGGAAAAAGCTTTCTTACAGAGATAGATGAGGGAGGAGAATCCCAAGTCAATAGTATAGACCAGATTTTCAACAAGATCACAGAAAAAAAACTTATCCCAAATAAAGAAAGACATACCCATACAGACAGTAGAAGCACACAGACTACCAAATGGACAAGAAAAGAAAATCCTCATGGCATATCATAGCTAAATCACTAAGTACATATAAAAAAGAAAGTATATTGAAAGCTACAAGAAGAAAAGCAAAAAAACCTATGTTACATATAAACAAAAACCCATAATGATTTATTAATGGAAACTTTGAAAGCCAGAGGGCCTAGAGCAATGCATTCCAAGACCTAAAAGACCAGGACTATCAGCCTACTATCTGCCATAATTAAAGAAAACAAACATTACACAATATAAAGAGTCTAAAATTTTTATTCAACAAACTGAACCTAAATATAGAAAAGAATATTTTGAACTGAAGAGAATGTCAAGAGACTATGGAAAGAAACATGAATCCATAATTAGTAAAACACAAAATACCACTGAATAGAAACAATACTACCAAAAATCAACAACATGAAGAACATATTTCAACAACTTTAAATATCAATGACCTGAATTCTCCAATCAAAAGACACAGGCTGATTGAAGGGATGGAGAAACAAAAGCCATCTACCTGTTGCTACAAGAAACACATCTTACCTTTAAAAATAGGCACAGCTTTAGAGTAAAAAATGGACTAAAAGTACTCAACCGAATACCATTATCCCAGTTTCTGACAAACAGTCTTCAAACTAAAACTTTCCAGAACAGGGAAGGAGGGGTAACCAGGGAGCAACTCACCAACACGGGTTCTCCTAAACAGGTAAACATCAAACTCTGCTGCACCTGATTTCCTAAAAAATGTTACTATTGGATTTAAAGACACAGATTAACATCAGTTCAATAATACTGGGTGACTTCAATACCCCATTTTTTCCAATAGTAGATCATCTGGACAAAAAATAGAGAAACATCCGAATCAGTTGACATCATGCATCAAATGGACCATAACAGATATGTATAGATGATTTGACCCAAACTCCAAAGAATCCACATTCTACTCAGCAGCACATAAAATCTCTACAATAGACCATATCCTGGGGCACAAAACAAACAAACAACCTAAAACCAAACCAATCAAAATAACTAACCAACTAACCAACTAAAAAACCCAAAACTTCATAAAATCAAAAAGACTGAAATAACTTACTCTATGTGAACACAATGTAATAAAATTTAAACTTGGAGGGGAGGGGAGAGGGGGAGGAGATGGGAGGAAGGCGGGGGTGGGGGTGGGGGGGCGGAAGGTATCCTGGCAGTCCTGAGCCAAGCAATACCACAAAGTCACACTGCACAAGAAACCTCACACAAGAGATTTATTAGGAAGGACATAAGAAAGTGTGTCTCTTTTATGAGGCTGCCTCTGCCTGGTAGAAACACAGCAAACAACTGAGCTAGAGGTAGGCTTTATACAGGGTTTCTTGGGTCAGAGCATTCCAGGATGGCTTGGAATTGGTGAGGCTTTGTGGCATGATCTTGGGGTAAACTCAGGAACTGGCAGAATTTTATGACATGATCTTGGGCTTTTTATTCTGTAGGAGAGAGCTTGGCCTCCTGCATCTCAAGGGGCTGGATCTGGTTGTTAAGGCCATTGAAGTGTTCTGTGGTCATAGCCTCATGGTTGGAGGTCCTCAGAGGTGGGGCCTAGCCACTCAGGGCCTTGAGGGGCTTACAAATTGGATACCAAACACACCTCTAATAAGCACACACTCATAGAGATTAAACAACTTATTATTAAACTGATGAATGGGTCAAAACATCAATAATGAAATAAAAACATTTCCTGGAACTAAATGAAAATGAAAATACAGTACAACAAAACCACTGAAAACAGTCCCATGAGGAAATTTATAGATCTAAATGCCTACACACACACACACACACACCACAAGTAAAAGCTGCTTGATGATGCAACTTAAGAAAAATTTGAAAAAACAAGAACAGACCAAATCCAAACCCAGAGGACAGCATGAAATAATAAAAATCAGAGCAGAAATTAATGAAATAGAAACAAAGAAAGGAATAGAAAGAGTCAGTGAATCCTGTCAGATCTGGTTCTTTGTGAAGATAAACAAGATTAGCAGACCCTTGGCCCAACTAACCAAAAGAAAGAGACAGACTCAGAGATGAACAGGGAAATACAACAGACACCAAAGAGACTCAGAATATTTTAAGGGAATACTTTAAAAACCTGTGCTCCATTAAGCTGAAGAATCTAAAAGAAATGGATGAATTTCTAGATTCAGCAAAACCACCAAAGTCAAAAACCTAAACATACTCATAACAAAGGAAGAGACTGAAACAGTAGTAAAAAGCCTTCCAGCTATGTAAATCCAAGAGCTAGA
This sequence comes from Rhynchomys soricoides, assembly GCA_019843965.1. Lineage (NCBI taxonomy): Eukaryota > Metazoa > Chordata > Mammalia > Rodentia > Muridae > Rhynchomys > Rhynchomys soricoides. Next base: position 6,126 of record JADRCH010000358.1, on the reverse strand, counting down.
TGGAGTCACAGCAGAATCTACCAGATTTTCAAGGATTACCTCCATCTGTCCTTCTTAAACTATTAATAAATAAAAAACAAGAAAAACAAACAAACAACAACAACAACAATAACCAGTAACAGAAGCATCCCCAAACTCCTTGTATATAGCTAGCATCACTCTAATACTAAAACTAGGTAGAGATACAACAGATGAAAACGACAATGTTAGTGGTGAACATAGTTCCAAAAATGTTCAATAAATGCTAACAGAATACAGACATCTATCAAAAAGATTATATACCAAACTAAGCTGGCTTTATACATAAAATGCAGGGATGTTTCCACATACACAAGTCTATAAATGTAATAAACTAAATAATATACTTAAAGACAAAAATCACATGTCATCTTAATCAGAAAAATAATGATGTCTGAAAAAGTCATAAGGAATCATACTATTAAATATTTACTTTAAACTGTAATACATGTAATTCTTTGTATTAAATATACATTTGAAGTTTTAATGAACTTTGTTCTTCAAGGCTGACAATGCTCCTTCCAGAACTCAAAGGTCACCTAACAAAAAACACTAATACCATGCACAGGATTTTTTCTTTTTTTTGAGTGTTGGCCAGGGTTGTTCAAGAGACTCCTCAAACACACATCCCATTGCTATTACCCTTGGTTGCCACACCCAGAGGTGGAAGGTAATTCTCTCTTTTTTTTATTTTTCATACTTCATTTACATTTCAAATGTTTCCCCCTTTCCAGATCTCCCCTTTGGAACACCCCCCATTTCCTCCCCCCTCCCCTCTGCCACTATGGGGGGTATTCCTCCAACCACCCACCCACCCACCCTCACCTTCCCTCCTTGGCATTCTCCTATACTGGGGGATCTAACATCCTCAGGCCCAAGGGCCTCTCCTCCCCCTGATGGCTAACAAGACCCTCCTCTCCCTGGATACTCCGGGAGTATGGAGAGGTCAGGCCAGTTGCCACTGTTGCTCCCTCCCTGGGGCTGCAAACTCCCTCAGCTTCTTCAGTCCCTTCTCCAAGTCCTCCCTCTGGGATCTCACACTCAGCTCTAAGGTTGCTATGAAGTGACTCTTGGGTATTTCGAACTTTTGGGCTAATAACCACTTATCAGTGAGTAAGGTAATTCTCAATTGCCGAAGACACCAAGTACTTCAGAAACAGGGCCCAGAGACCCGGAGCTGGGACTGCCTTGAATGCCCCTCCCTGAGGACTAGCTTTCATGGTATCAGAAAGCTTCCAAAGGAGGAAGCAATCATTGGTCCTCCATAGCTAGGACACTTATGAACCACTCCCGTGTCCAACGTGTCACTATAAGCTTATGGGTACAGTAGGGCACACATACCTAGGCAGAAATCCACAGCTCTCAAATTAGACAAGATCTGCTTAGCAAGCGAGAAACAGGCAAACTACTTAGTGCTGGTGAAATCATGGACACTAGAGAGAGCCTACAACTAGCACTTTACTAATCCAGTACAATCTGTAGCAACAATCCAAACATCTGTCTTAAAACCCACAGATATGTGAAGTTTATCAAGGACACTTCAGACAGACAAAACCCATGGCAGAGAACTACCACCAATCAAAATGCAAGTTGAGGAGACCTGTTCCAGGGGATACATCTACAAAACATTCCTGCACCTAAGGTTCAGGGAACATTATAGAATTTTAGTAGAATTGTAGAACATTGTTCAAGAAGGGGGACACAAAGATCCCAAGAGCCAGAGGATCAGGGAGTTTGTTGTGAGACTGTGTCTCCTAGTAACACCAGAAGATCAGCTATAACATCTCACTACCATGACTGCCTAAACATGAGCTGACCAAGGACGACAGAGATGCCAAAGTGGATGAGGGAAAGACCACGAGCTGTCAATGAAGGGATGCTGAGCATGGGAGAAATAGGTTTCCCCACGGAAGTTGGCCAATTATCCAATACCAAATAGTCAGTCCTCGACTCACACATAAAAATAATATTATAGAGACTGAAAAGGTTATGTTTAAGAATATATATATATATATATATATATATATATATATATATGCATGCATATAATGACAATTAATGATAAAAGAAGCCATGAGGTTGAAAGACATCTAAGAGGGGTTTATCAGAGAGTTTGGAGGGAAGAAAGGGAAGGGAAAATGATGTAATTATTTTATAATGTCAAAAATAAATAATTAAAATATGTTTTTATAGGTTTCATGAAGGGAAATTAATTTTTCTTACAATTTTCATTTTGAATGGTATAAGAAAACAACAGGTAAAAAATATAAGCAAACATTACCTCATTACCTCTTAACATATGTGTCCATGTGTGTGCCAATATAAACATGTATGAGGCATAAATGTAATACTTATTAAGATACCTGAGTCATTATGCCAGTGAAGCCACATCCATAACCCCAGTGACATCCATTACCTCCAGCTAACTGGCAGTGGTAAGCTGGCCTCCCAGTTCTGCATACAATGAGTTGGCCTGCTCTTGGGGCCTTTCAGCCTAGGAAAGGAGACAGATCCGTACAATGTTCTGCCAACCTGGGAATCCATAATCACTAGATTAATTTACCAAAGGAAATGAACTTTTAGATTTAATTGGAGGTTTTGTGCTTAATTCTAGGAACTATGACACCTTATGCTGGAGGGTGTAGGCAATAAATATATCAAGTAATATCATTATATTGTAATATGTACAGTGCATATGTACAATGCAGCATGCATTGTCTTACCTTGATCTTTTGGTGGTACTGATGAAGAATTCCGCATTATGATGTGTATGGCCCGAAGAGCTGCTTTCCTAAAACATTCAAGCACAAAGAATCATTAGAAAGTAGTTGAGATATTTGTTAGTACACAGTAAAGTAAGGATTACACAAGCTTTTAAGAACTGTTCCCGATCTATAACTAAGTAAATGGCCACTGTGCTGGAGTGGACTTGAGGAGGGGTGCTGGCATGTTTTCTGAGGGCCTACCTGCACCCCTGCTCTGAGTCATATAGAAGTGAGCAAAGTGAAGAGTCTCTGAAAATGTCTGCTGATAACTAACTATATTTCATAGATCTTGTTTAAAAAATAATTACCAAAATAAATTAAAAATACTAATAATTATTATACTAAACATTAAAATGTAAACAGTAAGCTATAAGGGTAACGCCATTCTAACATAGTCACTCACGAAGCCTGTGAAGGAGCGTACAAAATGCTGATACAATCATACTAAAAGACAGATGCCAGTACTGTCGTCATGCAGGAAAGCACATGGTGGCAGATTCACACCCGTGACTGCACTGTGCTTGGTCACGGAATTCCAAGCTTTCCCTTTCAGGGTCCCAAGTTCCCAAGTTGTCTACACATTAACCAGTAACAGCTGGTCCTCGGTTCTCACGGGGCCTGATACTGAGAAGCCCTCAGAGGTCAGAAATCAAGGGTATGTGGTGTGCTATTTGCATATAACCCATTACATTCTCCTGTACACTCTGAATCATTCTAAGTTACTCCAATACTTGGATATGTGTACATGTTACATAAATAAACAGCTGTGTATGGGTGGATCCAACCTGAGGCCCATGGTCGGCATGCCTCCCAAGACAGCCATGAATGTGCCTCAGCACATTCGTAGGTGAAAGCGTCCTGTCAAATTAATTTATTCGAGCCCAGCATGGCCTGGAACTCACAGTAATACTTCTTCAGCCCTCCCCTCCCGAAGTATGAGCAACATGTTCAGCTATAGATGTAGCTTTAAAAATATTTTTGAAGCAAGTACATGCCTATAAATCGTAGCACTTGGAGCTGGAAGCAGAAAGATAAAGAATTCAAAGCTAGCAGCCTGGGCTACATGACAGCTTGTCTGAAAAACAAAACAATAAAACTTATCATCATCTTCATTATCATCATCATCATCACCACCAGCAGCAGCACCATCACCACCACCACCATTATCACTATCATTTTTGAGACGTGTCTCACTACGTGGTCATGGATGGATGGTTTGGAATGTACTATGTAGATCAGGCTGGCCTTGAACTTGCAGAAATATGCCTGCCTCTGTCTTTTCTAAGTGCTGGAATTAGAGGCATGTGCCACCACATGGGCCAAAATCTTATTTTGAGGATGTGAGATGCAGATATGGAAAAGTAACTGTGTTTATGTAAAAAAAAGACAAGATCTTTGAAAAAAAATTAACCAATATTTTTATAAGCTTTTTAAGTACACATGTTTTTCTAAGTAAAATCAACAACAAAAACAGTTAAGGTCAAGACCAACAAAACTTTCCACATATTAAAAAACAGAAACTGGGTTTAAAAAAAACAAGGTACAATTTAAAAACAAATACAGAGTAGCAGGGGCCACAACTGTACTTCTATATAATCAACAAAAAGTAAAGGTAAAAAGGTAACAGACAGCAGTTCATAAAAAAGGTCCCAGTGAGGCTGGAGAGATGGCCTAGAGGGCCGAGCACTGTAGTCTCCCAGAGGGTTTGGGTTAGATCCCATGGCCCATGTGGCAGTTCCCAGCTGTCTGTAACTCCAGTTCCAGAGGACCTGATGCTCCTTTTCTGGCCTCTACAGGCCCCAGAAATGTGAGTGGTAAGCAGACATACCATAGGCAAAATACCCATGCACATAAAATAAAAACAAACAAATCTTTAAAACAATATCAAAACACAAACAAACAAACAAAATCCACAACAATGGATCCCAAACAGACAGGAAACCACAACAGGCAGCTGGATAACTACACGCAGGGGCCCGACTCTCTCGGTAAAATGGAGGAAGAGTCTTTCCACTGTGTTTCTCCTTACTTACAATTCTTCAGCATGCAAAGAAGCTATGAAATATGATCCATAATAAAGAAGATAAGAAAAAGTCACCCAGATGTTAGAAATAATAGATAAGAATATGAAGTATTTATTTCATGTTAATGGACGGCTTATAAGGGATGTTGGAAGAATATACTAGCAAATTTTAAGGCAGGACAATAGATACTACCCAACATGAAACCCAGAAGGGGGAGTTAAATAAAAGCAAAATACAGAAAATACAAAGCATCACAAACTGATCTGTAGGACAAATAGAAAGCTCATGTCAATAGCTGGAGAGGAGAAAGATGGAAAGACAGGAAAGTTTCTTTAAGGAATATTAGCCCAAACAATGACAAAACTGTAAACATACAGATCCAAGCTCTTAAAAACCTACAATATACAAGAATGATGAAGATCACAGCAAAAACTATCATGAACAACTGTCTTATCCAGGGTTTCTATTCCTGCACAAACATCAAGACCAAGAAGCAAGATGGGGAGGAAAGGGTTTATTCAGCTTACACTTCCATGCTGCTGTTCATCACGAAAGGAAGTCAGGACTAGAACTCAAGCAGGTCAGGAAGCAGGAGCTGATGCAGAGGCCATGGAGGGATGTTCCTTACTGGCTTGCTTCCCCTGGCTTGCTCAGCCTGCTCTCTCATAGAACCCAAGACTACCAGCCCAGGGATGGGACCACCCACAAGGGGCCCTCCCCCCTTGATCACCAATTGAGAAAATGCCTTACAGCTGGTTCTCATGGAGGCATTTCCTCAATTGAAACTTTCTCTGTGATAACTCCAGCTTGTGTCAAGTGGACACAAAACCAGCCAGTACACCAACCTACTCGAAACAAGTGAAAAGAAGAAAAACAGAAAGGCACCTGGAGAGTAATGTTATTCCTTACAGAGAACAATGAATTAAGAATGGCAAAAGATGCCTTACTAGAAACAATGCAAGTAAGAAAACACCATGCATGAAGAAGAGAAAACCTGCAGTCTAGAATCCTATGTCCCTCAAAGAAATGCTAGGCCCAGTCAGCTTCTCCAAAGGCTCTTGAGTTGTTAAGGAAGAAATGACTCCAACCATATGCAAACTCTAAAAAACTGAAAAGGTAGGATTGAGCAATGGCTCAGTTGGCAGAGTGTTTGCTGTGCAAGCATGAAGACCTGAGGTTGGATTCCCAGCACCCATGGAAAACTTGTCATGATGGCACATGCCTGCAATGTGAGCACTGGGCAGACTGGAGATTGCTGGCTAGCTTGTATAGCAGAATACATGGAGCTCCAGAGCAAGTGAGAGACTGTCTCAAAAAAA